>CM055269.1:80508962-80667953 GCA_029237695.1 Conchocele bisecta
AAAACTTAAATCAATTCATCAAGTGGGTACAGATATAAATAAAGATATTATTTGATTATTAACCTTACAATGCTGAATTAATGTTTGTCATCTGCCGTTTATTTTCTTTTTTTCAAGTTTTCTCAATAAAATATGCTTTGACCGCACTTTAGAATAACTTCCATTGGAAATGATTCTATAGTGCAGTCAAACTAATTTTTTTTCTTGAGAAAGAAGACAAAATATATGACAACAACAGATGGCAATTTTTGTTTCCCACATTCTAAGGGTTAATTTATTATTTAAAGGTCTTTCAATGGCCTGGGCCCGGTTGCTCAAAACCTCTGTTAGCTTAACCCTTTCCCTGTTTTGCGATATTTCGACTCTTCCAAATCCAAAACATCTGAATAAAAGAATCAAATGCTGGGTCAAATGATGGTTAAATTATCTGATAGAGTAGAAAACATTGTGGGAAAAGGAGAAATGTCAATGCAGAGGCGTGAAAAGTCGTTTCTATCAGGGAAAGGGTTAACTGACTGTTAAATCCTTAACTATGTTAAGGATTTAACAGAGGCTTTGAACAACTGGGCCCTGTCAACTTTAGAACTCAATACGTGAATTTATAAAACATTTATATATTCAGTCCTGAAATTAGAATATCCTGATCTGGTGGCAGGTCCTCACCACACCAGAATGACTTAGCCCCACTACCTAGAAGTAATAGGATTAGTACTGTTTTTATTACTTTTAGTCTGATACACAATACAATGATTGCACATGATGTATGGCTGCCTGCATAAAGTGAGCAAAAAAGCAGACAATACAAATGAGCGTGGCCTTGAAAGAGTTAATGATGCATCAATTATGTTTTACAATACGAGACCTACCATGACAAAATGGGGCTTATCCAGTGTAGCTCTCAGTCACAGGCTGGCTATTGCAGTATAACTAAAATAATTACTTTCGTTGTGAGTATCATAACACTATTTGCTTCTCTGGTCAGCCACAAGCTTGTATTTTAACATAAGACATGTTTAACCCTTTCACCCCTAAATAAGAGGAATGAATTTTCCGACCAATACAACCACCACAAATGATTTTCAGATTAGTCCACGTATAAAAAGGGTGTGTGTTTTTCTCTCGAAAAAAAATATGAAAATTACTTGGAAAAAGTGCAGAATCTGACGAGACGGCTCGTCACAAGCCGGCTCATCTGGATCCAGATTGTTTTTAAACACCGCTATAGATCTGTAATGGGTTAACTTAATCAGTTTTGTGTATGGTCTATGTATTTCAGAAAGATAACGATAATTCTCATATGGGCATGTGACCTTCCCACCAAAATATTTATGTTTGTGTTACTAATAAAAGTGTTGGAATTTGCTACAATACAAGGTCGTGTCAGACCCGAGCTGGAACCATTGTAGTTCATAAAGCAGTGTACCAAAGATAGCCAAAGTAAGCCAAACCGTGTAGTCCAGATCAGTCTATGCATCCATCCATCCATACAGTTCAGAAATGTCAATGTTAGTGACATAGAGAACCAATGAAGTCCTCAGTGACCTTGAGGGACCTTGGGTGTTCAGACACGTGGTGATGTAAAACAAAGCACCATCCCTAGACAGACATTTTAGCCAAATATTATTGAAATTGGTGAAGGGGTTAAGTAGCTATTGAGAAGAAGAAACAAAGTTTAACGCATTTGCCTTACAAACCAGGTGAACACATGCCCTCAGTGACCTTGACCTTGGGTGTTCAGATGTGGGGTGTATTGCGAAACAAAGCACCACACACTTGTGTACGCACGTACATATAATTATATGGACTAACGCTATATCCTGTCTTGCACATCGGTGAGGAGATAATAATATCGCTAATGAAAGCTGTAGATCTGGGGGCCGTTTCACTGAACTTCGTACGACTAAAGTGTTCGTAAGTGCAAAATTATGCAATGTTTTCTTGTAAACAATTATTGGATTTACATTTATTGAGCATAGGCAGCCTATGCTCAATAAATGTAAATCCATCAATTGAAATTTCCAGAAGATCCTAAACTTGAACTTACAAACATTTTAGTCGTATGAAGTTTAGTGAAACGGCCCCCTGTATTATGAGTGGACTAGCTGATCAGGAGCTACAAAACCTCAAGAAAAACACTTACGTATAAGCCCCACTTGTCACTATAAAATGATATAATCTGACAATTCATCTAAAAATTAAATTAACCTTCTCCAAGTGAGTGAACATATATTATGTTTATCTGCACATCTGGCAAGTAAATATGAAATAATTTGGGGAAAAACTTCTTTCATTGCAAAATGCATTTCTTTCTTGATGGTAAAATCAAAGGGTTTAAACTCTTTCAACCCCCACAGACGATTATAATTATTAAAATATTTACAAACATTGCAGATTCTGATGAGACGGCTCGTAATGATCTATAGTATTTTCTGGAATTCTTTTTATCAATTGCGCTTTAACATCCGTTCAAAAAGATCATAATTATGAGACATGCCATGTGATTCTGTACCTAAGAACATGTGTGATTTTTTTCCTGAAAAATATTTACAGAAACTGTGACAGTTTCAATGATGTAGCAAAATGACAAAGTTTTCATAGCAAATACAGAATTCAGTGAGTTACTGTTAATGACGTTGAAAAATTATAAAATTTTCATAGCAAATGCGGAATTCTATTCCGCATTTGCTATGAAAATTTTGTCAACGTTCGATGTTATTTTCGGAAAATATCGCAAATTTTGCAAATATTTTTCATGAGATATCATCGCACATGTTCTTAGGTACAAAATCACATGGCGTGGTTCATATACAGATGCGTGACTGGATAGAACCAGCCTGAACCTGTGAGGAGGGAATTGTAAATTCTGAATACAAAATATCCCAATATCGTGTCGGACATCCTTACCACACCTAAAATATCACTTACAGTTTTATCCCTTAGAATGTGGGAAACGTAAAATATTGTGAATGAATGTTTATTTTGCCAAAAATATCTCAGAAGATGTCTATGTTATAAAGAACATGTTTGTGCTACTGAATGTGTTTGTGCTACTGAATGTGTTTGTGCCTACTGAATGTGTTTGTGCTACTGAATGTGTTTGTGCCTACTGAATGTGTTTGTGCTACTGAATGTGTTTGTGCTACTGAATGTGTTTGTGCTACTGAATGTGTTGTGCTATCGTGCTAAACGAATGTGTTGTGCTACTGAATGTGTTTGTGCCTACTGAAGTGTTTGTGCTACTGAATGTGTTTGTGGACTACAGAATGTGTTGTGCTACAGAATGTGTTTGGAGAGTGTATTTGTGCTACTGAAAATGTGTTTGTGCTACTGTAATGTGTTTGTGCTACTGAATGTGTTTGTGCTACTGAATGTGTACTGAATGTGTTTGTGCTACTGAATGTGTTTGTGCTACTGAATGTGTTTGTGCTACTGAATGTGTTTGTGCTACTGAATGTGTTTATTTGTGCTACTGAATGTGTTTGTGCTACTGACTACTGAATGTGTAGTGCACAAGACTGAATGGGGTTTGTGCCTACTGAATGTGTTTGTGCTAACTAGAATGTGTGCTACTGAATGTGTTTGTCTACTGAATGACTTTGTGTACTGAATGTGTACTGAATGTGTTTGTGCTACTGAATGTGTTTGTGTCTACTACTGAATGTGTTTGTGCTACTGAATGTGTTTGTGCTACTGAGAATGTGTAATGCTACTGATGTGTTTGTGCCTACTGAATGTGTTTGTGACTACTGAATGTGTTTGTGCCTACTGATTGTGTTTGTGTACTGAATGTGTATGAATGTGTTTGTGCTACTGAATGTGTTAGTGCCTTATGAATGTGTTTGTGTACTGAATGTGTTTGTGCTACTGAATGTGTTTGTGCTACTGAAATGTAATGAATGTGTTTGTGTACTGAATGTGTTTTGTGCTACTGAATGTGTTTGCCTACTGAAGTGTTGTGCTACTGAATGTGTTTGTGCTATGAATGTGTTTGTGCTACTGAAGTTGTTTGTGTACTGAATGGTTTGTTTGTGCTACTGAATGTGTTTGTGCTACTGAAATGTGTTTGTGCTACTGAATGTGGTTGTTTGTGCTACTGAAGTGTTTGTGCTACTGAATTGGCTTTGTGCCTACTGAATGTGTTTGTGCTACTGAATGTGTTTGTGCTACTGAATGTGTTTGTGCCTACTGAATGTGTTTGTGTACTGAATGAGTTTGTGCTACTGACATGTGGGTTTTGTTTGTGTGTATTTTTGGTGCCTACTGACAATGTGTTTGTGCCTGTGTTTGTGCTACTGAATGTGTTTGTGCCTACCTGAATGTGTTTGTGCCTGGTTTGTGCCTACGAATGTGTTTGTGGCCTGTTTGTTTGTGCCTACTGAATGAGTTTGTGCTATGAATGGTGTTTGTGCCTGGTGTTTGTGCCTACTGATGTGTTTGAAGGCCTAACTGAATGTTTGTTTACTGCTACTGAATGTGTTTGTGCTACTGAATGTTTGTTTGTGCTTCTGAATGATGATTTGTGCCTAGAATGTGTTTGTTTGGGCTTATCTGGAATGTGTTTGTTTGGCCTACCTGAATGTGTTTGTTGTACCTGAATGGTTTGTGTATCTGGAATGTGTTTGTGCTAAGTGAATGTGTTTGTGCCCTATGAATGTGTTTGTTGCTACTGAATTTGTTGTTTGTGCATACTTGAAAGTGTTTGTGCTAATGAATGTGTTTCGTGCCTACTGAATGTGTTTGATGCCTGTGTTTGTTTGCTACTGATGTGTTTGTGCCTACTGAATTTTGTGTGTGGTACTGAATGTGTTTGTGCTTACTGAACGGGTGTGTTTGTTTGTGTCCTACTGAATGTGTTTGGTGCTACTGAATGTGTTTGTGCTACTGAATGTGTTTGTGCCTACTGAATGTTTTGTGCTACTGAAAGTGTTTGTGCCTACTGAATGTGCCTATGAATGTGTTTGTGCTACTGAATGTGTTTTGTGCCTACTGAATGTGTGCTACTGAATGTGTTTGTGCTTCTGAATGTGTTTGTGCTATGTAACGGTGTTTGTGCCCCTAACTGAAGTGCCTACTGAATGTGTTTGTGCCTACTGAATGTGTTTGTGCCTGGAATCTGAAAGTGTTTGTGCTACTGAATTGTTTGAGTGTGTTTTTGTGCCTACTGAATGTGTTGTGCTTCTGAATTTGTGATGCCTGTGTTTGTTCTACTGAATTTGTGTTTAATGTTTGTGCCCTACTGAATGTGTTTGTGCCTTACCTGAATGTGTTTGTGCTACTGAATGTGTTTGTGCCTACTGAATGTGTTTGTGCCTACTGAATGTGTTTGTGCTACTTGAATGTGTTTGTGCTACTGAATTTGTGTTAGTGCAATACTGAAATGTGTTTGTGCTATGAATGTGTTTGTTTTTGCTACTGAATGTGTTTGTGCCTACTGAATGTGTTTTGTGCTACTGAATGTTGTTTTGTGCTACTGAATAATGTGTTTTTGTGCTACTGAATGTGTTTGTGCCTACTGAATGTGTTTGTGCTACTGAATGTGTTTGTGCTACTGAATGTGTTTGTGCTACTGAATGTGTTTGTGCTACTCTGAATGTGTTTGTGCCTACTGAATGTGTTTGTGCTACTGAAGTGTTTGTGCCTACTGAATTTGTGCTGACTGATGTGTTTGTGCCTACTGAATGTGTTTGTGCTACTGAATGTGTTTGTGCCTAGCTGAATGTGTTTTGTGCCTACTGAATGGTTTGTGCCTAAATGAATGTTTTGTGCCTACTGAATTTGTGTTTGTGCTACTGATGTGTGTTTGTGCTACTGAATGTGATGTGCCTAATGAATGGTGTTTGTGCTACTGAATGTGTTTGTGCCTACTGAATGTGTTTGTGTACTACTGAATGTGTTTGTGCTACTGAATGTGTTTGTGCTACTGAATGTGTTTGTGCTACTGAATGTGTTTGTGCTACTGAATGTGTTTGTGCCTACTGAATGTGTTTGTGCCTACTGAATGTGTTTGTGCCTACTGAATGTGTTTGTGCCTACTGAATGTGTTTGTGCTACTGAATGTGTTTGTGCTACTGAATGTGTTTGTGCCTACTGAATGTGTTTGTGCCTACTGAATGTGTTTGTGCTACTGAATGTGTTTGTGCTACTGAATGTGCTACTGAATGTGTTTGTGCCTACTGAATGTGTTTGTGCTATGAATGTGTTTGTGCTATGAATGTGTTTGTGCTTATGAATGTGTTTGTGCACTGAATGTGTTTGTGCTACTGAATGTGTTTGTGCCTACTGAATGTGTTTGTGGCTACTGAATGTGTTTGTGCTACTGAATGTGTTTGTGCCTACTGAATGTGTTTGTGCTACTGAATGTGTTTGTGCCTACTGAATGTGTTTGTGCTACTGAATGTGTTTGTGCTACTGAATGTGTTTGTGCCTATGAATGTGTTTGTCCTATGAACGTGTTTGTGCTACTGAATGTGTTTGTGCCTACTGAATGTGTTTGTGCCTACTGAATGTGTTTGTGCCTACTGAATGTGTTTGTGCCTACTGAATGTGTTTGTGCTACTGAATGTGTTTGTGCTACTGAATGTGTTTGTGCTACTGAATGTGTTTGTGCCTACTGAATGTGTTTGTGCTACTGAATGTGTTTGTGCTACTGAATGTGTTTGTGCCTACTGAATGTGTTTGTGCTATGGAATTTGTTTGTCTACTGAATGTGTGTGCCTACTGAATGTGTTTGTGCCTACTGTGTGTTTGTGCTATGAATGTGTTTGTGCTCTGAATGTGTTTGTGACTGTGAAGTGTGTTTGTGCACTGAATGTGTTTGTGTATGTGTTTGTGCCTACTGAAGTTTGTGTGAATAATGTTTGTGCCTACTGAATGTGTTTGTGCCCTACTAATTTGTGTGTGAATGTTTGTGCTCTGAAGTGTTTGTGCTACTGAATGTGTTTGTGCCTACTGAATGTGTTTGTGCTACTGAATGTGTTTGTGCTACTGAATGTGTTTGTGCCTACTGAATGGCCATTATTAAGTTTTATTTAATGAAATAAAATGTTGTCTGACAAAATTATTATACTGAATGTATTACATTAATACAACCATTTTGGCTGTAATAAATCAGTAAATAATTCTGCATACTTTTAATCATCAAATACAGTCGAACCTGTGAACAACGACCGGCAAAGGGAAGTGGCCAAAGTGGTCGTTGTTGACAGGTGGTCGTTGTTCCAAGGGTCGAACATTTTCCCAGTTTCACAACAAAGTCGGCCATGTTTTTAGCATTCTATTGTAATATATAGGCATGCTTTTCATCAATTAAAAATTGCATGAAAATGGCTAAAATAGTCAATTTATTTTGTTTTGTCATCTTGTTGTTAGTGTTCTGAACCCAGCCTCGCTTTGGAAATTATATACAAAGGGGAGTAATTATCTTCACGATAAGTATATATCGCAGCCCGCTTTGATGCACCATTTAATAGCTTGTCGTAATTACATGTAAGTGGTTTAATTTAGCATGACCATTAGTATTTCACACCACCAGTTGAAATTAATAACGGTCGTATAGTCTGTATTAAAACGATAGCCTATGTGGCGCGGCCTGTGAAAACCGCAAGTTTTTTTGTAACAAAAATATTTCATTGAATGCGTCAAGTCGAGTAACCCACACGAGCTAGGTGTCCAAATCAGGAGAGAACACCAGGCTTATTTGCTTTCTATCCAATGTACTGTATACTATCCTGGTCAAGCCCGAATATTTAAGCAGCCTATGACGAATTGGCAATGTCCGTTGACGTAATTACTGATGTTTTTAATTAGAGATTCGCGAGCATTGTAAACCATGTAAACCATGGGCAGACTACGCGAATCCACTGCCTGGTCTGGTCGCTAATGCAATAAGCCGGGATTTGTCGGAGATAGAGATCCAATTCATATAAACACGTTTGTCGTGTCACTTTAGACTGGTTCCTGGTCGCTAGGAATAACGCTATATATCGCTGTTTGCAGTCAAAAATGCCGCGTGGGAACGAAAATCGCTGGTCGTTGTTCGGAGGTGGTCGTTATTCCAAGGTATTTTAAAGAACAAATTGGACGGGGGGGTTTTAACTGGCCGTTGTGGACAGGTGGTCGCTATTCACAGGTGGTCGTTAACACAGGTTCGACTGTATATGCAATCGTTAGTGCTATATGAAATAATGCATTTCTGGAAAAATAAATTACTCCCTCAAAGTATACTAGATAAGTATCAGAACTCCAGTTAAAGGTGCGTAATTTGGAGGTAAATTTCTTATTTCTCCATCAAAAATGGCAAGTTGGGAGTGCTTTAGAATCGTCTCAATGAGACGATTCTAAAGCACTCTCAACTTGCCATTTTTGACGAAGAAGTAACAAAATTGCATCCCCAAATTGGTCAAATTACGCAGCTTAACTGGAGCTCCGAGTATGCTAAACAATGTTGGTGAAATCAGCTACATTAATATTCAGAATTAGGGTATAAATCCCAGAAAGGATATGGTATCTCCCAATCTCCCACTGAAATCAGTCAGAACTCCAGTTAAGGTGACTAATTTGACCAACTTGGGGTGAAATTTGGTTATTTCTTCATCAAAAATGGCAAGTTGGGAGTCCTTTAGAATCGTCTCATTGAGACGATTCTAAAGCACTCCCAACTTGCTATTTTTGATGGAGAAATAAGAAATTTACCTCCAAATTACGCACCTTAACTGGCGCTCTGATCAGTGATGCTAAACATGGCAGCGGGAAAATGTTACACAATTAGGAATTTATGAAGGTACTCACAAAATCATAGAAAATGTATGTAAAAAGTACAGATAAAACCCTGTTGGGAAAATCATTGTTCATATTTGGCTCAGCTAGACATAAACTGTGAATAAAGATACGCTAATGACAACACACATCGCATTTCTATGTCCTATCAGTTTCAAAATCAAGCAATAAAGCATGTTTAATCGGCAAAATAAAGGGTGTTATGACAGGGAAAAACCACGATAAACAGGTCACGATTACAACATAATTGTGAGGGTGACTGGAGAAATAGGGCTTATGGTGCTTATGACCAGTCTGATCTGTGAATGTGACAGTGGAAGAAATTGGGTATATGGCTAGTATAGCTCCTGATCTGTGTGTCTGTAGACATGTGAGGCCAGTCTAGCTTCTGATTTGTGACTGGAGAAATGGGGCTTATGGCAGCTTTCAATAGAATAGCTCCTGATGTTACTGCAGACATAGGGCGTATGACATTTAAAGCTAATATAGCCCTTGATCTGTGACTGGGAGATATCGGAGATATGCTTCTAACTCTTAGTAAAATGAAAGCCAACAAGAAAATGTGGCCTGTCGGCACACGAATGCCCTCGGTGGCAGATTGGAGAAACTATGGCAAAGTTAATTAACCAAAAGTGATAAGTATTCATAAGCAAAGTTGTGAAGGTCATATTAAGGGCAGCATGGTTGTGTGACATTTGTGCACAAGTATGATGAATTGAAATATTAAAATAATCCTTCAAAGAATATAGAAGTTAGGACAGAATTGAGAAACTCCGGCAAACTTATTAATGTGTGAACAAGTTCAAAGCTGTCAAGGCCAAAAGGTCAAGGTCATATTAAGGGCAGCATGGATGTGTGGCATTTGTCCACAAGTATGATGTATTGAACTATTAAAGTAATCCTTCTAGGGATATAGAAGTTATGACAGAATTGAGAAACTCCGGTGAACTTCTTAATGTGTGAAAAAGTTCAGTTATGAAGATCAAAAGGTCAAGGTCATATTAAGGGCAGCACAAATGTGTGGCATTTATCCACAAGTATGCTGTGTTGAAATAGTTCAGTAATCCTTCAATGGAATATAGAAGTTATGACATAATTGAGAAACTCTGGCGAACTTCTTAATGTGTGAAAAAGTTACAAGTTATGAAGGTCAGAAGGTCAAGGTCATATTAACGGCAGCATGGATGTGTGGCATTTGTCCACATGTATACCGTGTTGAAATATTTAAGTAATCCTTCAAGGAATATAGAAGTTATGACAGAATTGTGAAACTCAGGGACATCAGGATTCCGGTAAGAATGAACCCTAATAGCTAGAACATGTACGAAGCCTGTCCGGTTTAGAGAGGTTACACTGTATATGATTGTGTTTTGGTCTTTGTCTAATTTGATCGGTTTAGAGAGGTTACACTGTATATGATTGTGTTTTGGTCTTTGTCTAATTTGATCTAGCTATTTCAGGTACCAAATTAGACAAAGACCAAAACACAATCATATACAGTGTAACCTCTCTAAACCGGACAGGCTTCGGACGAGCCAAAAAGTCCGGTTTAGAGGTGTCCGGTTTACAGAGGCTTGAAGAATTTATTGCCACAAATTTCATCGTCAATCAGGGTTAACAAACAGTGGATTAACGCATCAGATTTAACCCCAATTAATCAGTAAATTAATGAAGATCATTACCCCGTCAACATTTAAGCCCATAATTACCTCAAACAAAGTGTGTTGTCATCAATCGGAACCGTGCACTTCAAAGAAAACAAGAGTGCCGAAGGTCACAATATACGCCCGTCGAGGCAAGGCCAGTTAACAAGGAGAGATAACTCACTGACAATTAATAGGGTTCTTGCCGTGATAAACATGTACCGTAAAGATTCTAATAGATGCCCATGCTCTAATAGACGCCCACCCCCCACTTTTTACGTTGAAAATGACCTATTTTTTCGCTGATTTTCACGAAATTTGTGCCTCTAATAAACGCCCAGTACTAAGTTGAAACAAAATCGGAGCCAATTGTCCAACTAGATTTCTTTTTCTTTCCAGTATTTCCTTGAAAATCAGAAAAAAACAAACATAATTGCTACTTTCACTTTCAAAAGCGGAAGTGAAATTCAACTTTTTTCGGTGTCACAGTAAATTCCTCATCGGCAGTAGCTATTTGCACGGACACAGGGCGATCAGAATGTACACAGTTACGGAGACGCCATTTTCAAAGCATCTCAAACCCATCTCGTATAATATGGGTGAAATTGACATCATGTTGGATTGTTGGCCGATATTTCCTAGGAGAAGAGCAAAAATAAATATGATTTGTTCTGGACGTGGCCATGGGCCGAAATTAATCGCACCGATACGGACCGATACGGACCGAAACGTACATGGGCCGAAACGTCCATGGTCCGAAACCGTGACAGTCCGAAACGTCCATATGCGTAAATTTGATCAGCATTAATGATTGACGTTGTATTGATATATCTGATATATACATTACACGTATTTAAATATTTTTACCGAGTGTACCATAATGACCGAAAAGTCTTGGTCCAAAATTCCATAAACTGACAGACACTACAATCAAGTCGGGTCAGACGTTTGAGAGTAACGTCCCTTCGTTATGTTTTTGTTCTGATAGTAGAAAATCGTATATTTTTATCATTTTCCCTTCGCTGAATAATACTTGCCTCTATTAAAAGCCCACCCAGGACTTCGGAGCCAGTGGTGATTCTAATAGACGCCCGGACGATTATAAGTCATCAGAAATTTTTCAAAATCATAGACTTATTATTCGTCTTGCCGTGATAAACATGTATACCGAATTTGGTTACGAACGATAAAGAAGAAATTTAGAGTTATTGCGTGGACAAGAATACAGTGCGAAAAATAAAATGGCCGCCAAGGGGAGATAAGTCATCGGAAATTTTTCATAAGCAATAGGCTTCTTCGTCTTGCCATGATAAACATGTATACCGAATTTGGTTACGATCGGTGATGTAGAACTTAAGTTATTGCGTGGACAAGGATACAGAGTGCGAAAAATAAAAATGGCCACCAAGGGGAGATAAGTAATTGGAAATTTTTGAAAATAAATAGGCTTCTTCATCGTGCCGTGATAAACATGTATACCGAATTTGGTTACAATCGGTGAAGTAGAACTTGAGTTATTGCGTGGACAAGGATACAGAGTGCGAAAAATAAAAATGGCCGCCAAGGGGAGATAAGTCATCAAAAAAAAATTGAAAATAAATAGGCTTCTTTGTCTTGCCGTGATAAACATGTATACCAAATTACAAGCGGTGAAGTAGAACCTGAGTTATCGCGTGGACCAGGGCTTCTAAAATTTCAGAATGCCAATCGGTCCAGAGTCCAGACGTAACACTGTCGGCCATTATTGGCCATTGTCGGAGCTAGAAATAATGGGATAAATTGAGTAGATTATTGGGATAAATAAATCGTATTTATAAACAACAAAAGTGGACAAAATTGTGTATGCACCGGGTCATGTGGTGTGCCTAAATAGCGCAAAGACGGAAAAAATGCGAAACGACAGAGACGAATCGTGATGCCGATTGATTGCAGGTAATGAGTCACGCTTTTAACACGACAGACGTACCTTGTCGTTTATCAAAATGTTTGCGAATTGTAGATCACGTGAGCCGGCTCATCAGGATCTGCGGCATTCCTACGTACATATACATTTTATATACACAAAAATTACCCCTAATACAGCGTAATGTAACAGCTCCTAACTTAATATGGAATAGCCCAGGCCGATAGTCCGTGTCAGTTACTTGGGGTTAAATATTACGAACACAGATAAACACAATGCATGGTTTCTTTATTTGATTTTAACATCATCAGAAATGGCGAGTCTAGGAACTCTTGTATCTTTACGCTGAAGCCAGTCTATTTAAGTCACTAATCTGCTATACACCTGTCCCACTCGTGTGTTAAGAAAAATCGATACTAGGAGAAACTGAATACACAGCGAGCTGCACACTGGTTTAACACGGATATGGCCTGCGGATATATGTCAATTAAATGGACATTACTTGGTGGTCAAAACCGGTAAATTTACAAGGTTTATAGCGAAATAGCAGCCGACTGGCAATTTTTCTCGGACCGATTTTTAAGACTAGTTTTCAAATCTCAATCAGTCCGAGAGTTCAAAAATCGGTCCAGAACCGGAAAAATGAAAATTTTAGAAGCCCTGGCGTGGACAAGGATACAGAGTGCGAACAATAAAAATCAGTAGGCTTCTTCATCTTGCCGTGATAAACATGTATACCGAATTTATACATGTATACCCGCCCGTCCGCCCGCCCGCCCGCCTGTACAAGATGAATACATAATACGTCCCGTTTTTTCAAACGGGCGTATAATAAAAACGCGATCGCCATCTTTGTTTACGTCTTTCCAAACGCCAGTAGTAACAATGATTTTCATTAGCTTACAGCCATGTTTTTCCGAATTCATAATCATTTTAGTCGGGAAGATTTACTGATTTACGCAAGCTATATTCGTACTTCACTTAATTATTGTATGGGTTAATTATTTATTTATTAATTTGACAATTTAACAATGAAATTAGCCAAAACCTCAATGAAACTGTTTTTTTTAAGGTGTGGTCCTTCACAGGCGAGTGTTTACATAAGGCATGCCATTGTTTGCGACATCTCGACGCCAGTTGTCGGGAATAGTTGAATTTGCACTGCGGGTGTAAACAAAATAATTTTGAGATTCAAATTGTTGAATGTCACCGGTCCGGACGGTCCGGTTTGGAGAGGTAGATTTCTGTAGAAAGTAGACAAAAAAGCTAAAAAATATTGTCCGGTATCCGGAATGCAGAGGGTCCGGTATTAGGAGTATTTTCGTATATTAAATAAAGAAGGGATCAAATCGGGACTTAGAAAATCGTCCGGTTTAGAGAGCATCCTGGTTTTCAGAGGGTCCGGTTTTCGGAGGTTACACTGTATAACCACTGCTATTATTAACCCTTCGAACCCGAAAGCCCGCTATAGCGGTTTATGCAAACAGTGCAGATCCAGATGAGCCCGGCTCGTAACGAGCCGTCTTATCAGGATCTGCACTTTTTGAATTTTCAAATTGTTGAGAACAAAAAACACCCTCTTTTGATAAATGGACTAGTCTGATAACCATTTTGTGATGGTTGGATTGGTTGCAAATAAACATATCAAAATCCATTCCAATTACTTAGGGGTGAAAGGGTTTTAACTCTTACTCCGCTTCTGACTAGCAAACCCTATTTGATATAATTCACAAGGGTGTGTCAACATATTCCATCTGCTACATTCATAACCTAGGAAAGCCAAAACACACAATTAACTAGAAAAGTGACCTGTGGGCAAACAGATGCCTGCTGAATGCCTGTTAGTATGTTTAGCCCACATGACCGTGAACCTGAGCCGACACGCTACATTTTCAATAGGTGTCATCGATCCTACAATATATATATTAATGGACATTATTGTCAACTTAGTAGTCATGTTATTATGCGGAATTTAGGAAAGTGAGAATTTTTTTTTTTTAGAGCAGGTCACCTTGAACTTAGCGCAATAAAGCCCACATTCAATATGTGTCTAAGTACGATGGAAAGCGGCCACATATTACTTAAGTTAGTTATCATGCGGAAACAAGCAAAGTGAGAAAAAATGTGTCTATTTTTAGTGCAGGTGACCTTGAACGTGGTGTAACGAACCCTACTTCAATAGGTGTCTTCCCCTGCCTGATATCAATGCTCCTGTGAAGTATGGTGGAAATCCACCAAAGATTATTTAAGTTATTGTGCGAAACAAGCAAAGTGATAAAAAAACAATCTATTTTTAGCACAGGTGACCTTGAACTTGGTGCAACGAAAACCACTTTCAATAGGTGTCTTCCCCTAATTGATACCAATGCAGCTGTGAAGTATGGGGTAAATTGGGCAAAGTGTTCGGACATACAGACGGAAGGACAAGCCTTTACACTATATGCAAATAGCATAAGCCTTACAGTGTACGGTTTAGAGAGGTTACATTGCAATTCAAGTATAAGAGCGTGACCCCTTGACATGATTTGTAGTTTACAATCACGAACACAGGTTATGATTATAGACAAACAAGTTAAACCCCATCGTGCCTGGTTTGTATTTTAGCTTCAACTGTATTGTAATTTATGTACCCATGTGCAGGTTCGACATGAGAAGTACTATGGCTTGGGGCATGCACAATTTGCATCCAGAGCTCCAGATAAGGTGCGTATTGGCGTATTTTACACACTTATTTTAGCAGAATACACATTGATTATCAAAAGTGGGAGTACAAAATACTCACAGCAATGTGAAAATACGCATTGATTTTCAAATTGAGTAGTGAAAAGAAATATTGTAATAAAGTTGAAAATTTACTTAGTTGAGCTGCAAAAAGCAAACAGTAGCTCAAATAAGTAAATTTTTTAATTTGTTTTATTTTTTATCATTTGTCCCCTATTTAATAAGGAAGAAAATCAATACTACATTTATAAAAGTAAAATAAACATTGAATTTGAAATACGGGGGTATAATACTCTTTAGATACAGAACTTATCTGGAGCTCTGTGCATCATTTTCTTATAAAACTCACACAGGCAATGCACTTGGATTTATTGTGAGTTAAGTGTGAAATTAAATGTTTAATGTTATTATACTGCAGATAATTTCACACATATTACCTCAGGAAAATTGCTACACTATGTTTCATGAATCACTCCATTGATGAGCCATGCACAACAAATTGCATATGTGTGTTGTTTTTTTGTTTTATTGCATACTATATTTACCCTATATATTGGGACACTGTTTATTTTGTCAGCCCTGTAATTTAGTGTAATTTATCAGGGGCCCGTTTCACTAAACTTTGTACGACTAAAATGTTCGTAAGTGCAAATTTAAGATCGTCTGGAAATTTCAATTGATGGATTTACATTTATTGAGCATAGGCTGCATATGCAAATCCAATATTGTAAATCCAATAATTGTTTTCAAAAAAACATTATTAATGCGAAATATACAGACTATCATAATTTTGTGCACTTACGAACATTTTAGTCGCACAATGTTTAGTGAAACGCCCCCCTCGTACCTCACTGTCATTGACCAAATACAAGCTGACTGATAACAATATACACAATGAAGTATGGTCAATACAAATTCTAAAACTATTTTTGCTCACGTTTCATTGGTTGAATGTCACATAATGTTATATGGCAGCATAAATAGAGAATAGTAGGTTAGTGCCGTGAATGGGAAAAAATATCTGGCAAGGCTCAGGAAACGGAATGGGCGAGGCCCGTTTCTGAGCCGCGCCAGATATTTTTTCCCATTCACGGCACTAACCTACTATTCTATTTATCCCGTCAACACCTACAAATGGCTGTAAAATGCAAAAATATAACCCCAGCCACCCCACATATTCATACGCAGTTATTAGGTCGCAGGGCTGTACAAATCGGCACGCCCGACGCCCGGGACAAGTCGGTTTTGGTCTCGGGCAAGTGGCTCTATGCTGAAATTTAGTCCCGGGCAAGTCACTATTTTCCGTTGAAACGTCCCGCCACAAGCCTGTTTTCTTCACTAGACTAATCCTAAATTGTAACATTTCATCGATCGATAACGCCTCAGGCGTGTGTCGGATTCCCTGTGGTGATACACACTTACACAGAAGCTGCTATACTGTGTATATAGCAAGAAAAGTGATATACATACTAGCTGTGACCCTGATTAGATTTATTTTTGTTATTTCTCAATGAAAGTATACGATGTGACCACTCATTTGAACCGTATCGACGAGACGGATTAACTGGTGGTCGCGGCATATACTTCTGAGTGTATAGAAGGAAAATATTTGTCCCCAAACATAAGCGTATCCTCAGCATGAAATGGGTTACTGCATGATTGCCCGTGATGCGATGATGAAAGAAGTCGCACATTCGCCACGTCTGTGGCACATCAAAAGGCGTGTTGACCAATCAGTAACATTTAAAAACATAGCCTAAAGGTCACACAGTTTACAGCCTCGTGCTGAATGAGGTCATACAATAAACACCTGTACACACAGCTGGGTGTATCGTTTTTTTGCACAAAGCATCACACAAATCTCGTCTGTGTAATATGTGTCGGGTGTAATCACATCTGGATTTGGAATTCATATATCCCCTCTCACGGATATTGCACGGTCCGGATAAGCAACACGGAAGGTCGTATGTCGCCGGACTTCCGTACAATAAGGGGGATATCCTCTCTCACGGATATTGCACGGTCCGGATAAGCAACACGGAAGGTCGTATGTCGCCGGACTTCCGTACAATAGGGGGGACGCACTGTATGCATATTAACATGATTACCTGATTAAAGGTATTACATTTGCTAACATACTAATAATAATTATTTCATGTACTTTGAATGTCGTTGTTTTAATAAACTTACAGAAATCACGAATCAACTACCGTATTTACCGTATATATTGGGACAGTAAAAAATAATTAAAAAAATTAGTGTCCCAAAATATAATATAAAAAAAATAATATTTTTTTTTCTGTCCCAATATTTATGGTAAATTCGGGAATATTTGTTCATTTCATGTTTGCATTGTCATTATTAAAATTTGAATTAAAATTTGTGTTAAATAATCCCTAATTATCGATAAGTACAACACTGACCGTGGGCAAATAGTTCACGTTAATTGTTCAACCATCGGTCCAATTCCAATTAGACACTGTGAACTTACGTGCCGTAGTTGAGACTATAACACTATACACACACCATTGGAGACGATTCTCATATGTTGACAACACATGTCTGTTTTATTTTATTTTTTATTTTATGTTTGTACATCATACAGGCGTGTTAAATCAAAATATCAAAATTGTTAAACTATACACACAACATTGGAGACGATTCTCACTGTGACTATGATGAACGACGTCGCCAATGCCAATAATATGCCATAAGTTTTCACATGTTATCTTCGCATGTAATACATATATTGAATCCAAGAATTGTTAACGTCATGTTTTATTTATTCATCATGTTCATGTAGAATGTAGATCTACGCAGGTCCGTGCAATCCATTATTGTAAACGCGTGTAGAAAAAAGTGTAGTAATGATGACGCAATGACCCAATGACCGATATCCTGTTCCATCAGCTGCAACGCCACGGACAAGCTCGTGCGTTGCAATCTGTGTTTACTCTTATGGTGAGCACAGGTGGAAGACTCGGACATATGACACCAAAATAAATGCCTATTAAAAAAATCCCATTATCCCACCCAACTGGTATCGTACTGTACATGACGTTAATAATAGAACGAGATCAAGTGGGTGGGGTAATGGATACTTTTGAAATGGTCATTTTCTTTGTGTCACACGTCCGACTATTCCACCTGTGGGTTTGAGTACAGACCTGTTTAGACATGATTTGCCCGACGTGTTATAATATTGCGCCAGTTCATGAGGTAATCAGGCTTATCACGTGAGATTTTCGACGAAGATAAATCTGATAATAGTGATAATAGTGTACATTTTCTGTAAACGATATCGAATGTTGACGAATATTAAATTAGTAATTATTACGCATTTGCTCTGAAAATGTTATCAACTTTCCGATATATTTGCAGAAAAAAGTCAAATCATTCTCGGCGAAAATCTCAGTTATATAATAAAGTTGATTATCTCATGCACTGGCTCAATTATGACAAAGCGAAACAAGGCCAGTTGTCGCGTACACATTTGTGTACATGCGCCGGGGGCGTGGGCAGTGCTGTAACAACTGGGTCGAGTTAATCTGCGCGACTGATACGCGATCTCCGATTGGTCAGCCTTTACACCTAATTAATATTCCACCAATGGTGAGCGTGAACGCATGCCGGAAAAATGAAATCGAGCACATAACAATTAGCACTGCTTTGTTACTGGGACCAATAATTGATCTTATTCCCAGTTTGCTCGGATTAATTTACGAAATGTGCAAACGGGATCAGCTGCACATTCACATCGGTGAGATAAAAGGAGGCTATGCGTCCATAAAAAAAAAATTCGTCCATTTTGGGTCTAATTTGATGGAATATTTTTTTATATTTATTCACCAAAAATGGCAAGTTGGGAGTGTTTTAGAATCGTAAGACGATTCTAAAGCACTCCCAACTTGCCATTTTTGGTGAATATATATCAAAATTTCCATCAGTTAAGGTGATTAATTTGAGGGAAATTTTAACTGGAAACTTGATTATCTCATGCACTGAATTGTGACGTAGCGAAACAATGGCACTTGTCACTACACCATTTTGGGAAGGATTGAACAACGTGTTTGTGGGATTTAAGAATGCAGAATATCAAAAGTGCATGTTCTTCCAAATATGGTACACACTCCAAATGGATTAACACAATGATGAAAAAGGGTTGTCCCAAAACTTAATACGAAAAAATTATGGAATTTTACGCTGATTTGAGGTATGTCCCAAATCTTAATCTCCCAAAAATAATTATTTTCGTAAAAAATAGAGGCGTCCCAATACTTCCGGTGTCCCAATACATACGGTAAATACGGTAATTACACTTTTTCATATTTTTTTTGGGATCCACGAGAGACCTGCGTTATAATGGAGATCGCGCTATACGCGATCGCGTTATAATGGAGCTGCAGTGTAATTAGCGAATTAACAGCTGTTGCCAACAAAAAAAAACCTGAAATTTCAAATAGTTTATTATTTACCGTTCCGCGAACATACTGATAGATATTAAATATTGTAAATATAGACGTGACTTCATTTTCGAGACGGTCAAATGAGTAGACTTCGTAATTTAATTCACAAAACGTCGATGTTTTTACACCGAAAATTCTGGAATATACGCTCGAAATTATAGATAGACCATTACACACCAATCAATCGATCTTTCCTGATTGCCAGGGTTCCCGTTACTAGTAATATATGTTATTGCCAACATTTTTATAGCAACTAAAGTGCATGTATTATGCACACATGGATATACATACACCGAGAACCGTTGTTTAGAAGCTTCTACATGTATATGGAGTTGGTAATGTGTGTCCATGTGTTCATATTACATGTACTAACGGCACTATAGATATACCGTTAAACACCAATCAATCCAATTTGTGATGCACTGATATATTGCGTGATTGAGACATGATTGTTTATGTAATAAATTGTTGATTGATGAGCTGTAGTTATTCTCTCTCTTTGCACCCGGAAAAGAAAACATTCAATCTGGCTTTTCTATTTTTGAGTAACTGACAGGGAACGACCGGTCCTAATTGCAGACTCTGCAACCACCGTTATACCCGTGCCATAGTTCTCTATGGTTGTGTTGTTACAGTTTTGTATAAGAAGTTTTACGAGGACAAGTCATTTTTTCAAAACCACTTGCCCTGAAAATTATAATTTCCAGGACAAGTCGGGGCAAGTCACTTTTGTCAAGTCACTTGTCCGGGACAAGTGGCTAAAAAATCAATTTGTACAGCCCTGGGTCGTATTGACAGGATATCAAAAAAGTTTCACGGCACCGTGTTTCACGGCACATACGCACTGTGTTGACTGGATAATGATGCAATGCAAACAAGTATGTATCCATTTCAATATCAAATAACATTAACCCTTAGCATGCGGGAAACATAAATTGCTGTCTGTAGTTGTTTTATATTTTGTCTTCTTTCGCAAATGGATGTTGATGATTATGATTGGACGGAGAGAGAAAGAGATAATTCATGAATATGGTACATACTATTGAGAAATGTCTCTATTTATGGAAAACGTCAGGATACACGGCCCCTAGGCCTTTCTCCAAATGCCACCGAAGCCGAAAAGTGACCTAAAAATCCTACAAGGCGAGGTCAAGAAAAAGTCAAAACGGCTAACTGGGGAAGATCTTGACGTTTATTGACGTCCGAAACTAATCGCGGAAGAGCGGAGTATATGGCCCATCTTTACAGACCATCAGTCAGGTCTTGAAAATGTGAAAAAAAGACGGATACGCGGTTCTGTCAAACTATGACAGAACGTCATTGTCAGCATGCCTTGATTATGGGAAGTGGCTTAATGTGGCATTCCAGCTTCATAAAATAGAGACACAAGAGGGCTAGCTGTGTCAAAGAAAAATGGGGCAAGTGGTTAGAACAGAATGTAGGGATAAAGGCTTCATACACGCGGAAACTGTGTAATGTCTCAAATATTCTCTTTGAATTTCCGCACTTGAATTACCAATAATATGGTTTGACAGCACTTTAGATTCATTTCCAATGGAAATGATTCTAAAATGCTGTCAAATCATGTTTTTATGATAAAAATGGATAATATAAAAACAGACAGCAAACGACACTGTTTAATTCAGCATTGTAAGGGTTAAACATGTGCACATTAATAGTTTAAAAAGTTGCCTGGGCTCGGAAATTGCAGAAATTCCTTGACGAGCCTATGAATTAAATTTCTATGCATTTCCTAAAACAATTGGTGGCCCAAATAATATGGACAATTTTTATTTTCTGAATTTGCTAGTCAGATTTGTGACTCCTGGAATCACATGTGGCTGTCAAATTCCCACACTGTCTTAGAAGTCCCTGCGTATGTATGCATTACACACCTCATGGGGCCCGTTTCACTAAACTTTGTAAGACTAAAATGTTCGAAAAACCAAATTTAGAATCTTCTGGAAATTTCAATTGATGGATTTACATTTATTGAGCATAGGCTGCATATGCAGCCTATGCTCAATAAATGTAAATCCAATAATTATTTACAAGAAAACATTGTTAATGTGAAATTTACAGACTATCATAATTTTGCATTTACGAACATTTTAGTCGTACAAAGTTTAGTGAAACGGCCCCCAGGTGCATTACTGCAATAACTGGTGGACCTTGCAGTGAAATAACATTTAAAACCATGGTTTTCCATGGAAATAAAATTGTGTCCCAGTACATATGGGAATTACGTTTACCAGTATATTAAAGTTGGTTGACAACTGGCAGATATTACTGTGTTAAAGGTACATGCCCTCTCCGTAAGCACAGAATGTTCTTTATAGGAATTAATTAAGTGTATAATTGTGTTACTATTGCACCAGTTTTAAAAATTACGAGTGCCCGCTATACAGATATAATCATTTACTTTTGTTTGTTTGTTTGTTTGTTTGTTGGGGTTTAACGGCCTATCAACAGCTAAGGTCATTTAAGGCCGGGTCAATGGGTTTAGTACTAAATCCCATATATTACCTGTACAAGTACAGGTACAAATGTTAATCATTTAGTAATATTTATTTTATTGACAGTGACTTGCAAATGATGCATGGTATTTTTTAATTATTTATACTAATTTAATGAGTCTGACACCTGATTATAAAGATTATAAAGTATGATCATTGCACATAAACAAATAATACAGAGAACAAATAGCAATGTCCATTAACATTTTAAGGAAACACGGTTATCGCCCCTGATATAAGTGTGGAAATTTACGTCTGATAAAAATGTATTATAATGCCAATCAATATGCTGGGTAATGGTGAATGAATGTTCCATTTTGCCAGAAAATGTCTCAGATGATGTCTCTGATATAAAGAACATTTTGTGCCTACTGAGTGGGCATGTACCTTTAAGGACCCGTGGGACCCCGGATCATCCTATGATTCATGCATAATTACTTCGTACATAGACCGAGCGGAGATTGGGATAACGCTAGAGAGGTCCTGGTGCATTCCCCCCCGGAATATTTTTGAAATCTACATAGCATTTCCTGCGTTCTGGTGCATTTTGGAGCAAAAATATTGACACTGTCACAGTATGTTTAGACATGATTTTTGATTGAAAACGTTTAAATTTTGAAACAATAAGACGACGACCAAAAAATGCATGGAATAAACAATAAATTCACAACGCGAACGTAGAAACGTACGAAGAAACGTGCCTTGTAACTTGTAAAACATCTTTACTCTGCAAATTTTAGGGGGGGGGGGGCGCGCGCCTGGTCCGCCTCCCCCCCTGAATCCGCCCATGCATAGTGTTTCCATGTCGGCCATCTTAGTGTGTACAAGAAATCGGCCAGTTTTACCTATTATTGCGTTTTGACACATATCACTAATAATATGACAAACATATGAATACAATTTG
This sequence comes from Conchocele bisecta, assembly GCA_029237695.1. Lineage (NCBI taxonomy): Eukaryota > Metazoa > Mollusca > Bivalvia > Lucinida > Thyasiridae > Conchocele > Conchocele bisecta. The sequence continues at coordinate 80,531,891 of CM055269.1, forward strand.
GTGCAACGTGATGGGTAACCATCAGACTACAGCATGCTATGCCTTGTTTTCATCAAGTTTATATACAAAGTCTGATATCTGAAGGGTTTGTTGACTCTTTGTTAAATGTTTGAGAATTCCGTAACAGTAACATTACACAGTGCAGTAAATATATACCGGTATTACCATACATACTGTATTGAATCCAGTGACTTGTAAGTAGTTATCTGAGTGTATTGTCACTATTGTCTACTTTCCTGCTATGCGAGTAAATATGGCTTTTACCTGTGTCAGATGTACTTCTAATAATAGACAGTGCATCAGTTTGACATTTTACACATTGAAAAGGTGTACATTGTATATTTTGTGAGTGATGGTAGAAAAGCTCAGAAATCTAGCTTTGTGTGTATAAGTCTGCTGAAATAATTTATAGGACGATTGTCTTGTCGTCCTATATATCTGGGACGTATTGCACCAAATTTATTAGATTTTCTGCCATAGTATTTGCGGTATTCTATCAAACGCACCAAGTGGTGAAACTGTCCGGTAGCATGTACAAACTAAAATGGTGGAGATGGCAACTCAATGCTCTGTATAATATACTCTAAGAAGAACAAGGTCAGATATACCTTATATAGATGTTCAGTCACTTGTATGATTCTACTACATTTGAAACTAAAGTCATATTCTATAAAGTCAGTCCTTAAATGAATGTGGGAAATTAAACCTTACAATGCTGATGAATTAGATTTTGTTGTCTGCTGTTTTATTTTTCATTTTTCTCATAAAAAAACATGGATTAGTACTGTCAATCAATGTTTTTATTGAGAAATAATACAAAGCATAAAACAACAGCAGACGGCAATGTTCGGTTCCGGCCATTTGAGGGTTAAAGTTAATTGAACAACAAATGTAGATACAACCATGCCTGCTACATGTTGTCATGGATTTCCCGACTCAACTACTTGCATGCTAGCGGTGAAAATAAGTATTTTTCTTATTTATCTCCGTAAATATGTCTTTGAATTTCAATATAGTTACATTCTAATGAAATTTCGGGACATATTCATGATTTTTACAGGGAGAATTGATTTATTTATTGGTGTTTAACGACCTATCAACAGCTAAGATCAGAACAAATGAAAGAAAATATTTTCTTTTCTTAAAAGGAGAAGGAAAAGAAAATACAGTCAAACCTGTCTTAAGCAGCCACCCAAGGGAAGTGACAAAACTGGCTGCTTAACAGAGGTGACCTCTTAATAGAGGGTTGTGTTTTCAGGTACATTTCAGGTAAATTTTGAAAATTGAAATGAAGATAAAGATAACATAGACATGTATGTTGACTTGATAATACAAATGTAATAAATAATATTAATGATTAATTTAGAGTACCATATTGATTAAATATGTATGTTTTAATGTAATATAAATGTGTATCTTTATATTTATTTAATATTTTCAAAATTGAACCTGAACATGTAATGAGCGGATTTCTTCTTAACAAGTAACAAATATTTAGTTGAATTATATCATTTAATGAAATAAAAAATCTATCAACAAATAAAAACACCAATGTTCACATTTTTGTTGTTATTTTACAGCCTATTGCAACTGCTAATCTGCAAGATTTTATTTTTTTTTTGTCGGGTATTGGATTAATTTCTAATTGTGTATGTAAATAATGCATAGGCGTTGTCAGCAAAAGCAGTCAATAAGTGCGACATTCGGCTCATATTCGACATATGAGGCCATTTGCTTAAATTATATTTGAGCCGGTTATACTCGGTCCTGTGCAATACACACCAATTATATCAGCTATTCGTGTTTTCAATTGTCAATTTGGTAATTGGCAATGGGCTGTTCCTTTTTACAACATTTGGGACGATAATTAATGACCGCTGACCGCGTTAGACGAGTGACCGTTGAATGAAAGCGTTTTATATAGCAAAAATGTGCGGGGGGGGGGGGGATTTGAAGTGGCCGCTTAACGGCGGTGACCGCCCGGGCAGGTTCGACTGTATAATGAATTGTCGTCTGCTATTTTTGAATATTTACAGCCCTTAAGTTTCCCAGCATTCAACGAGTTACACTGGTCAAAGACTGAATAGATAAGCTAGTATATGTTGTGATGTGTCCCAATTTCAAGCCGACATTATTTGCAATCACCAATCATGTATGATAACTGGTGCAATGTAAAAGACCCCACTTATTAAGATTGGAGGAGTTGCTTCCCTTTAGCAAAGCAGAGAAAACTGGATATCAAATAATAGTATTCTTACGAGACCTGCTGTGACACATGTATATGAGACCCACCATGTAATTTTGTCAAAATAAAGTAAAAAATGGCCAATTTTTCAGAGTACATGCGGAATGTGTTCTCTGAAAATGTCAAACTTTCGACGCCATTACGGAAAATAGTGTAAATTTTGTAAACATATTTCATAAAATTACGCAGATGTCCGAAGGTACAAAATCTCATATATACCGATGGAAATGCACCTGTGCTAGTACTGTAAATTTAGCAATTAACTCTTTGCATGCTAGCGGCGAAAATATCTGCCAAACGAATTAGGAGCAAATGTTTTATTTCTCTGTAAATATGTCTTGAATTTCATTAGAATTGAGTCCTCCGGACTCAATTCTAATGAAATTCCAAGACATATTCATGATATTTACAAGGAGAAATAAAAGAAAATATGATGAATTGTCGCCTGGTATTTTTGAACTATTTATAGCCCACACATTTCCCAGCATGCAAAGAGTTAAATTACAATATAAACTTGTAAGTGCTGAAGGACAGTCAGTATCCTGACCCAGTGTCAGGCACCCTTACTACACCGGATCACTTGGACACAGGTGTGAATCCCAGTAACATTCACTGTAAAGATATGAATTCTTACAGATGGATTCATCATCAAGATACGCATTCCCCCCATCCTCCGGTACATATCAGAGAAAACTGAATCACAAATAATATTCGCATGAGACGTGATGTGACAAAAACATAATCAGATGAGGACCTTCAACATTTAACGTTAAATCAGCAAAACATTCATTAACCCTTTATACTACACTCAGTTAAATTTTGTCATCTGCTGGAAATGTTTTATTTTCAATATTTTCAATATTTCTCGACAAAAACCTGTTTTGACATCGCATTGGATTCATTTTAAATTCCATTAGTTTTATTTTAAGAATTAAGGCAAAAATGAAAATCAGAAATGAAACATACCAGGTTTTGTCAAAGTGTGAGCCTTCAATGTTAAAAGTCATGAAACATAGAAAAAACATTCTAAAACAAAAATAGGCAAACAAATTTGCTCAAAATGTGAACAAAACTTTCTGTAATGACAAAATATGATCATAACCAGACATGATACAACTATAGAAGTATGAACCTTTTGAGAGAAGAGTCCCTATTTTCTTTATTTCCTTTTGAAAGTATATGTTGTTACCACTCATTTGAACCGTCTCACCGAGACGGTTCAAACGAGTGGTAACAACATATACCTTTATCAAGAAATAAACAAAACAATGAGATTTTTTCAACAGAAATTATTGTATCCTTAGGCAGAAATGTGTTAACCATTAGAATGTGGGAAACAAAAATTGTTGTCTATTGTTATTTTATATTGGAAATTATTCTAAACTGATGTCAAAGCATGTGTTTGATGAGAAAAATGGAGAGAAAACAGCAGACAACAAAAATGGATTCAGCATTGTAAGGGTTAACATTTGGCAACATCATACAGCAAGCATATGGTGAGAGATTAAAACTGTTAACAAGAATTATATTGTTTCAATCAGTTATGAACCATAAATAATTGATTTATGTAACATATGACAGTGAGTGGTCAAACAAAGCAGTAATACCAGTAAATATGTTCATGGCACGTACAAAATATTTAATTTTACCATGATCTGACAAACCACCTTATTCTTTGTGATCCTTTCAGACCCAGAGCGGCCTGTGTAATATGGTCTGATTTGTCTTCATGTGTTGCCATTCAATTAATCTAACACTGGTGAAAAATAGGGGTAATTAACCCTTTCAACACTACATACCTGTATAGTGGTATTGGCAAAACAGTGTAGATCCCATCTGGATCTGCACTTTTTGCAAGTAATTTTAATATTTTTGAGAGCAAAACAAAATCATCCCCTTTTCATAAATGGACTAGTCTGAAAATCATTTTGTGAAGGTTGGATTGATTGCAAAATTAACATCAAAATACATTCCAGTTACTTAGGGGTGATGAGATTAAATGGCTGCCATGCTGGTATTGTACTCCCTGATTTGACGACATTCAATGTGTATTTTATTTATGCAAATGGTTTATTCACTTCATTATCAGATCTCCCGTTAAGGTGCGTAATTTGAGGTAAATTTCCTTATTTCTCCATCAAAAATGGCAAGTTGGGAGTGCTTTAGAATCGTCTCAACGAGACGATTCTAAAGGACTCACAACTTACCATTTTTGATGAAGAAATAATTTTGTTTTACCCCAAGTTGGTCAAATTACGCACCTTAACTGGAGCTCTGAATAATGAAATGTATTTACTTGTTTTGTCATACGTATATATGCCACATATATATATCTCATATGCCACCTGTGACTTGCCTGAGGCTATTTGCTTCTCAAAATAAAGTTCTGTTCTGTAGCCCATTTCACCAACATTGCAAAGTATACTTTTCTAGCAAAGTATACTTTGAGGGAGAAATTTTCAATTTTAGGATAAATTTATTAATTTTTATTATACTGAATTTATTACGTTATCACAGCCAAATTGGCTGTGATAATGTAATAAATTCAGTATAATAATTCTGCATAGTTTTAATCATCAAATATATGCAGTCGTTAGTTCTATATGACATAATGCATTTCGGGAAAAATAAATGATTACTCCCTCAAAGTATACTTTGCTAGATAAGTATACTTTGCAATGTTGGTGAAATCGGCTACTGTTCTGTTCTGTACTAATGAAATAGGTAACAAATATGTTTTCTTTTATCATACCACAGCACATGTTTTGACATGTTTTGTTTGTTTTACTAATTAATCACCAGTTTGGCTGAGGTATTATACAGTATTCATGTAGACCATGTGTATTATACTGATTATGCATCGTCTGAAATCAAATTTAACATGTTGGACCATGACCGGCGGTATGGTATGGGCCACTCACTAATATATGGGCAATTGCTATACCGCCGTGTATTATCTTCTCTTTTTCTTTCGTCTTCAGAATATGTGAAACACATTGTCATATAACCAAATAGTAACAGATAAACGCCACACCTGAACTCGAATAATTGCAAATCGTATATAACGATAAGCCGCGAAACGACAGTAGCTGGGCCCGAAAACATATTACATCATACTTTGCATAACCAAATATCGATCATTCCCGGCCTGATATGTTATGCCCTGACCAATCGTCAAATATCATCATTATATAGGATAACACTGTTACGGCTGAGTCTCCATATATCACATGCACTCACACTCAGCCTTTGTCACGGGTCTTACATACCGGCTTCGTGCGATAGGAGAATGAACTAGCTAGGTTAAATTAACCGCCTCATTGCCTCCTTCATTTAATGCACATATTTCGACTGTATTGCAGATATTAGTAAATTCGGAAACAAACGGGCCAACGGTCATTGACCTGCCACTTTTGGGTTCAAATGCCCGGGTTTGGAAGGTCCTCGAGCCAATTCCTACCCTTAAATATAAGATAAAAAAAAAAAAAAAAAAAAAAAAAAAAAAAAATAAAAAAAAAAAAAAAAAAAAAAAAAAAAAATTCTCCAACAGTTTTCTCAGGTCGGATACGTGAATTAACATTTTTTTTTAGAGCTTTTGTACTTCTCATTTTGAAAAACCATGTGTATTTTCAAATTATTATTACAACAAAATTTGTACTCGCACTATTGAAAATCAATGTGTATTCAGCGAAAGAACATGCGCAAAGTACATTAATACATAACAAATTAAAAAATAAACAAACAAGAAAATGGGGGCTGTCGGCACACAACTGACCCCGGTGGCAGATTGGAGAAATTCAGGCAAACTTCTTACCCAAAAGTGCTAAGTTTTAAGCAAAGTTGTGAAGGTCCAAATGTCAATGTTATATTAAGGGCAGCATGGATGTGTGACATTTGTGCACATGTATGATGTATTGAAATATTAAAGTAATCCTTCCAGACGATCCTAAATTTGCACTTACAAACATTTTATTCGTAAAATGTTTAGTGAAACGGCCCCCTGGTCAATGCTGGTCACAAATGCTGTAAGTCTAATTTCTCCGATCACATTTGTCTCAGACAAATTTGGGTTTGTCCGCCTGTTACTGTCTGCCGTATGACAATTAATATAACTCACCACTCGGTGTGTACGACAAGCCGCCTCATCACACCTGCGTACACCGGTCGGTCTCAGTGTCACATCACACGCGTCGTCCCGTAGTCTGTGTCGGCTGTCCAACCGCGACCGACACGCAACCGTCCGCTGTTGTCTCCCTGCCCCACAGGTCGCACTGCACTACAAGTTACAACAACAACAACAAAATGTGACATTTAATGCTGCACACGAAACTTGTCGACTGCTGTTGTTTTATATTTCTCAATCTTACTCATAGAAAAACATGGCTTGACAGCACTTCAGAAAATTTCCATTTCCAAGTGATGACAAAGCATGTTTTTGATGAGAAAAAAGCAAAATAGAAAATAAACAGCAGACGACAGAATTTAATTCAGCAGTGTAAGGGTTAAGTTTCTCTGGTAAGCGAATGACACAGGGTGTTTAGCCATCAATGTGAGCAAGCTACTGATGAAGTTTGGTAATGATCCAACTAACATATCACGAGATAATCGTACGAACATCCACATTGAGGACATCGTTGCACCCACGATGCATCTGGAACTGAAACTGTTAGTCTCACTTTCCACTAACGTGGGTGAGACAATATACGAGACACGCCATGCAATTGTGTACCCAAGAACATGTGTGATATATCATGAAAAATATTTACACAATTTCCAATATTTTCCATAAACGACGTCAAAAGATGCATAAATTAAAATTAAAATCGACGTCATTTACAGAAAATATCACAGTTTCTGTAAATATATTTCCTGAAAAATCGCATGGCGTGTCTCATGTAGAAACTATAAATGATTGACCGACTGGCTTTACGTCCATTCAACAGTACATATATAGAGAATAGTAGGTTAGTGCCGTGAATGGGAAAGAATATCTGGCAAGGTTTAGGAAACGGGATGGGCGAGGCTCTGATGAGCACATCCCGTTGCGCCAGATATTTTTCCCATTCACGGCACTAACCTACTATTCTATTTATCCCGTCAACACCTACAAATGGCTTTAAAATTAAACAAGAATTCCGCGGAATCAATGTCTCGCCTTGTTCCGCCTTGACCTTGACCCTGGGGCCTTGACCGTGACCCTGGGCCCCCGAGAATAGTCCTGTATTCATCTACATATCATAGTAAAGGTATGTATAAAGTTTGATGACTGTAGCTGATAAGGTGTTGAAGTAATGACCGTAACACGAAAACTTAACATTGAATGATGACGCCGCCGCCGCCAACTCCGGAAAAGCAAAACCTATGTCTCGTTTTCCGCTTTCGCGGGCGAGACCAAAAATAACCCCAGCCACCGCACATATTCATACGCAGTGATTAGGTCGTATTGAAAGGATATCAAAAATGTTTCACGGCACATACACACTGTGTTGACGGGATAAATAGAGGAGAATGCACCGGTACAGACTGTACGGTTAGTGCCGACATTAAAATAAAAACCTTCAGCACTGACAGGTAGTGTCTTGATCTGGTACCAGGCATCCTTACTACAACAAATCACATAGCCGCAGGTTTGTAAGTTATGGTATATGAATCCTGCAGGATGGATTCATTGTTAACCCTTAGACCGCTACTCACAAAAATTGTCATCTGCTGTTGCTTCTATATCTTGCCTTATTTCTCAATAAAAACATGGTTTGACAGCACTTCAGAATCAATGGAAATGATTCTACAGTGCTGTCAAAGCATGTTGTAAATTATTCTAAAGTGCTGTCAAAGCATGTTTTTTTTATGATAAAAATGAAAAATAGAAAATAAACAGCAGACAACAACAAAATTAAGATAGCGGTGTAGGGGTTAAGATATGCATACCTAAAATCCGAACATTTTATTTACTATTTGATGCTGTGCGTCTCCTAGGAAACGCTATATTTACCCGACTCCACGGTGACATTTTCCACATGGCACAGGGAACATCGTCGTTACAAGAGCGCCTGTACTGTGGCTTGGCCTTGTACTTATTGAGACAAACTTCGTCGTTAACGCGCATCGAGGTGCCGTCCGATAATACCGCCTCGCAGAACACGTGCTGCGACTGAATTCCAAGGTCACAGGTCGTGGAACATTCGTCCCATTTACCTGGCTGCCAGCTCCTGAAATGTTGCTCTGGGTGTACAGGCCGTTTCCGAGACAAGCCCGATATCAGGTAACTTGCTTTGTATTGGCCTAATACATACGCACAGTCTGATCATGATCTGCACTGTTCGCCATTCCATCGATGAATCACCAGTTATCCTTCTAACAAGATATATAGCTCGTTATCAGGCTACATGAGTGTGCTATTCGATCAGGAGCTACACTGGTCGCAAATCCCAAAAGACCCATTTCTCCAGTCACAGCCACAAATGAAAATATGTTTTCCATGCCGAGATCGGGGATCGATCCTATGATATCCGGTCTTGAAGTGCAAGGTTCTACCACTAGAGTATCAACCCCAATTTGTTATTAGATTATCTTCACACCACTGATCAGGCGAAAAGGAGAGACCTGGGGTGGAATTCCAACCACAAATTTGTGATTTCACCCTTTCAACACCACAGGCCTGTATAGTGGTATTGGCAAACAGTGTAGATCCAGATGAGCCGGCTTGTGACAAGCCGTCTCATCAGGATCTGCACTTTTTGCTGCAAGTAATTTTCATATTTTTTAGAACAAAAACACCCCTTTTCATAAATGAACTAGTCTGAAAATCATTTTGTGACGGTTGGATTGGTTGCAAAGTTAACATATCATTATCCATTCCAGTTACTTAGAGGTGAAAGAGTTAACCAAGCGATCAATAATATAATTATAGAGGTCTAACTCTCCATGTTTTCGCAATGGTTCTGCCTGTTCCATACACAATACTATGATCTATGGGAAGTAACCATGGTATATAGTCAGCCAATAGTCTGACATGTTACTGGCGGTGGCCGGATTAGCTCAGTAGGTAGAGTGTCGGACTGCGGATCGGGAGACCCCGGGTTCGTATCCCACCTTGACCGCAGCGAATGGCCGATTCAGTGTGTCCTTGGGCAAGACAACTTCATGCTAGCCTAGTCGTATCGAAGGGGAACTTAAATAGTCGGTCCCGACATGCAAGGTCATCGAGCCAGTGCCGTCTTTAAATCAAAGCATTTACATGTTACTACATCACCTCATGATGCCATGTAAATGGACCGAGTGTACATAAATGGAAATGGCCCTATAACGCTCACATGAGTAAACAGGCTGTCAGGCCTTGAATACCCGTGGATTTAAGATTCTTTTTTCCTTTCCGTTGAAATGGCAACCAGAGATGGATCAAGATTATTTTAGCAATTATGTTAGAGGACCTTCTAAGGATCATTCCTGTAAAATTTAAATGAAATTGGCCCAGTGGTATAGGGGGAGATGTCGTTTCAAGTAATCATTGACGAACGGACGGACAGATGACGGAGGGTGAGAGATGGGAAATGTTCACACTCAGCACTATGTACTCATGTGAGGTGCTGATAATAAATTTAAACAATATGTATTAACCCTTCGACCGCTACACACAAGTATCGTCTGCTGTTGCTTTTATATATTGCCTTATTTCTCAATAAAAACATGGTTTGACAGCACTTCAGAATTATTTAGAAGTGCTGTCAAAGCATGTTGTAAATTTTTCTAAAGTGCTGTCAAAGCATGTTTTTGATGATAAAAACGGGAAATCGAAAATAAACCGCAGACGACAAAAAATTAAGATAAGTAATGAGTTAAATTCATTGCATGTCCAATTTTCAGGTGATCAACCTCATTTTTCAAGCGTTTACATTTTCAGACAACAGTGAGACTCGGTGAACTTACACGTATGAACGGTGCGACTCCGGTTCACAATTGCCGTTGTTACACGACTGGGACGAGGCGGGTACGTGGTCACGGTCACAGTTCGCCGAGTCGGTTATCTGTCGCTCGACACGATCGACGCACGACACCCCGCGCCTCTGAAAACCTGTATCGGCAATCATCGTAGTTAACATCACTTAGATTGTGAAATACAAAGAATACACCGCAACAGACACAATCACTACAAATTATGTTGCTTATCTAAATGCTTATTTAATTTTATTTAATAGTAAAAACTATCCGCCCTGAGCGGATAGCAACTGTCTAGACGTCCAATTGTCTAGTACAGGGATGCTGTAATTGATCAATATCCCAGTTTCTAATGTAAACATTAAAAACATCATTTCCAGTTTTGAAATCACGGAAAGCGTTAGGAAAACCAATAAAACAATGGAACTTAAGATGCAAATTATGTCCGTTTCAAGTAACTTTCGGAAAACACAGAATGGCCTTTCCCGATTTGTCACCAGCCGAATGGGGTCAGTGACAAGAAAATCCTCTCACCAACACGAAAATGGACTCGTCATGGCGAGCATGGCGAGTGAATTTTTAAGCCCTGAAGATGAATGCCTATAGTCTGTTTCACGAAAGCTGCCCAAATTTTACGGCTATATAGACAATTCAAAAACAATATTAATTTCGATAATATTAAATTAAAGGAAAATTTAAGAATGAGCCTTCTTTTTATTTCGTGAAATTCGGTCAAATATTGATTTTATTACGGAAAATTTATTTGTCTATGGGAATTTAACATGGGGGAAAAAGTGGTAAGGAAGTGTGGGAGGAGTCAAAATGTTTTTGGAAATTGACTCCGAAACCTAGCTAGATAGCTTGGATATGATCTAACTAAGAAAACAAAAGTTAAATTTTAAAAATCGGTCCAGTATTTCTGAAATTCTAAAAAATTTCCCCATGTTTAACATGGGGAAATTTTGTTTTCGCAATAAAATCAATATTTGACAAAATTTCATGAAATAAAAAGAAGGCTCATTCTTAAATTTTACTTTAATTTAATATTATCAAAAAAAATATGGTTTTTGAATTGTTTATATGGCCGAAAAATTTGGGCAGCTTTCGTGAAACAGACTAATGCCCATTTAAATGAAATATGAAGACATTTACATGCACCCACCATTGATGTTATGGCAAAAGAAGCTTCCATAAATAAACCATGTATGGATGAAGTCAATAACTATTGTGAATGACATCTATTGACAGAGATCGTTAAATGACATGAACATTTACACTACCCAGAGTAAACTACTGTCTGTTCCATGTTTTTCTGCCGACAAACTTTTGGCTATTAAACACATAAAATCTAAAAAATATTTAAATTTAAGTATTTTTTCATCAATACCGGTAACAAAAAGTCACCCTCCCCCAAAAAAATTAGTTGATGAAATTCCATCAAATATTTATTTTATTGCGAAAAAAAGATTTTCCTATGGGAATTTAACATGGGGTTAAAAATAGATTTGTTTAAATATTTTGTTTATTTGTGGACCGATTTTCAAAATCTAACTTTTGCTTTCTTATTTACATGATTTCCAAGCTATCTAACCAGGTTTCGGATTCAGTTTCCAAAATGTTTACCCAATAAAATCAATTTTTTATGGAATTTCATCAAATATTTTTTTTTTGGGAGGGTGACTTTTATTATTGATGAAAAAGTACTTACCGGTACATTTAAATATTTTTTACATTTAATATGTTTAATAGCCAAAAGTTTGTTGGCAGCAAAACGTTGAACAGACAGTAGTAATGTTGTTGTCAGTGTATATTTCCCCCCACTGTGACCTTAACCTTCAAACCAGGGAGCTGAGTGGAACATTTGTTTGAAATTACTTCAAAATCCCTCCATGTATAACAAAAGTTGAGTTCAGACAAGCTCTTTCGTACTCTTTTTTTTTTTATCCTTGACCTGTAAGTGTGACGTGACTTTAACAACTTATTTTGAAATTGATGCGGCTGCATCACGTCATGTGTACTGCTGCTCCGGAAAATGTATTTGTAAATCAGCTGTTTGAATGGAGAAGATTATCAAATTACCGAAAGTACTGCATTATATGATCAAATTACACGATATTTCCGTCGGAAATGTAACAGTAACATTCGACCATGTCCAGCCAGTAGCCGATTTCATCAAAATGCAAAGTATACTTATCTAGCAAAGTATACTTTGAGGGATAAATCATTTATTTTTCCAGAAATGCATTATTTCATATAGAACTAAAGACATATATTTGATGATTAAAAGTATGCGGACTTATTATACTGAATTTATTACATTATCACAGCCATTTTGGCTGTGATAATGTAATAAATTCAGTATAATAAAAATTAATAAATTTATCATTAAATTGAAAAGTTCTCCCTCAAAGTATACTTTGCTAGATAAGTATACTTTGCAATGTTGGTGAAATAGGCTACAGGAATCCGTGGCCGACAGCCTTCAGTTTCAAACAATCTCCTTGTGCCACGGCAAACTGGACATTGTCAAGCCATATATTAAATTATCACTCACGTGGCTGTCAATGGGGCTTATGGGTGTTTCAACCAGTGAAGATACAGATCAGCCTGTGTATCCACATGCTCCAATAAAGTCGAACATAAGCGAATGTTTAAATTGTTTCATGTTTTGATAATTTATTCCCTATTTGATAACGGAAAAATCTGGAATCCATTTGTAAAAATAAAATACGAATTCAATTTTAAATCAGGAGGTATAATACTCTTTACACACAAATTTTATCTGGAGGTTATAGTATGAAAATTTACCTTCCCCACATCCACTGGAGCATGGAGTCCAGTCCCCAGATGACCACATATACCGTGCATGATTGGTCAAGTAATGTGAGACGTTCATTTGGCTGAGAGGCTGTCGTGGACCGTCCACCGTCAAATCCTCGCTTCTGTGATAGGATTCACCTTCATGCCCACTCTTCACTCGAATGTTCCCCGCCGCGATTATTCGATTCGGCGCCAGCTTGCTGTATCGTTCGTTAGTTCGCTGGTGACTACGAGCGATGTACCATTCATCCGGTATCTTTTCGTCGATCGTGTTGTCCAAGGTGATGCCCGGTAATTGGCGGCTGTCGACCACTGTACGAGGGTTCTCTATGGAGCTGGTGGAAGGTTTGTGGGGCTTCGCGCTGCGAGTGTAGCCGTACTGGATTCCTGGGTTATTATGGCCTTCGTTTATCATCTAGAAATATAATAGAACTATGCTCGTTAAACATGTGTTGCATAAGCACAGCTTCATACATTGAAGAATGAATGGGTTTAACGTCCCTGAAACAGCTAAGGTCATATGTGTCAGTGATATGTGACCCTGATAACGATCTATATTGTTTGTTAGAAGCATGACGGCTGCTTCATTGATGGAATGGCGAACAGTGCATATCCTGATCAGATAGCACACTCCTGTACCCTGATAACGATCTACAGTCAGAATTCGTTACAACGGCACACGTTACAACGGCATATTCGCCTTCCGGCACGATACGCCACCAAACGAATCGGCACGCTCTTTAATCTGTTCGATATACCGGCAAATTCGGCTTCCGGCACCGGCAGAGAAATCCCGCAAACGAAAACACAATTTAAGTCGTATTTAATGTTCGCTATAACGGCGCCGGTAACCTGTGTAGCTGGTACCAGGATTGTGACCCAGCTCAGTTATCCGGCATCACCGATGTTCGGGAACCAGTCGCTAAACAATTTCACGGCTGATTAACCCTGACACGATGTCATAAATCGCGTCAATTAACAACATGTCGGCCTGTATATTGTCACAAATACTCGACCGCGTGCCTTTGTCCACATATAATTAACGATTATTATAAAATCAAACTGTTTATTAAACATGTTAAAATGTGCAACATAGTCTCTGGGCCGAGTTCTCGTTGGGGCGAAATGAAATACTGAAAGGAATACAACTCTGTATGTTATGGTTTCGTATTTTCATAAATGTTGGCATGTAAATAAAAACAAACTGTTCATTTAAATGTCTTTCTTTTCTTTATGCACTTGTTTGCGAATTTCTAACAATAAAGAAACAACGTTCACATATAATCCGGTAGTCACGTGTCTACGTAATTACCAATTATCACACGAGGTTCGCATGCAACCTTGACCTTGTCAAACATCGGATTATTATTGAATGTTGTTTGTTTCATTGATATAAATTTGTATACATATGCATTGATTTATCAACGAGGTGACAAATAAGTATTTAATTCAGCACATATCGCGCCGATAATGCCGAATTACGCTAGCATAAATTGACAACAAATAACATCGCTACAATGCGTGGTAGCCAATTCCCGACAGATACCAATTCCCGACAGATAACAATTACCGGAATCGGACGGAAAAAATCCCCGATTCGTTATACCGGCATATTCGTTATAACGGCAGATTCATCTCAAACGAACTATGCCGTTGTAACGAATTCTGACTGTATATTGTTTGTTAGAAGCATGACGGCCGCTTCATTGATGGAATGGCGAACAGTGCAGATCCTGATCAGACTGTGCGGATCTACACGGATTGCAAAACCCAAAAGCCCATCTCATTCCAATGCCTAGTGGGATGGGACCCACAACCTCCAGTATTGAAGTCCAGTGTCGTAACCACGGCACCACAATTTATCCTTGAAACTAATGATCACCATCTTCTGTAGCTGTCATTTAGGCCACAATTAATAGAATGTTTGTTTCCCATCCCCCGAACCTGCTATTTTAAGTTGGGTCGGTATGTTGGAAAATTATTTTTTATCTGAGATCGCAATAGCAATAGGCTAAAACGCTGACTGTCGGTAGACACCGGGACAAACTGAAATTATTATTATTTTTTTAAACAAATTTTAAAGGCAATATAATTATTTCAGTTGGGCCGATTTTAGCGGGTCGGTCGGACAATGGGAAACAGACAACTATTTTATTATGGTTTTATTAATATGGCCTTATACATGTATTATGTTTGTTTGTTTGTTGGGGTTTAATGGCCTATCAACAGCTATGGTCATTTAAGGCCAGGTCAATGGGTTTAGTACTAAATCCCATATATTACCTGTACAAGTACATGTACATGTTTTAATAAATGTACAAATTGGGGGAAAATCCCCAAATGAGAACTGAATAGGTATGTATAATAAAAAAAGATATATATTCAGCCCTAATATCAGAATAATCCCAATCTGATGCCAGGTCCTCGCCACACCAACATCACTTGGCCCCCTCCCAAAAGCAGTTGGATCAGTAATAATCTTACTACTTTTATAATGGGCAATAACCCAATTCAACTCCCAGGTAACAAAAGAGCCAAAGATATGGAGGATATTCATATTTTTGCAACGAATATGACATGACATATATGTTCATCTCGTGGTGTGAAATGTCCATATTTCACAAGTGCAAAGGCACTTGTGAAATATGGACATTTCACACCACAAAATGAACATATATGTCATATTCGTTGCAAAAATATGATTATTCTATTTATTATATACCGCTCCATGGAAATTAGCAGTTTTTCAGACTGTATACGGTAATGAATGTGTATTTGCAGCCTGTTTGCGTCCGGCACTGCAGATGCGCGTTATGAATATAGATAGCGGAAGTAGTCGTATTTTCACCGGAAGTTGTTTATTTCATCGATGAGAACATATGACTTTTATTTACATCGTATAACTATGTATTTCATGGGTAGGTATATAATAAAAAAATGTACCTGATGGCCAAACCAGGCAAATCGTGATTCCTATAATTAGGTGGAGTCCCTACCGTTAATTTACGCCGCCACGTTCGCCCGACCAACCACCCACACATTTATTATGATTTTTATGTGATATTATTACACTGTTAAAGCCCATTTTATGCATTCAAATTTAAACAAACTTGTAACATTTCAACACAGACAGAGACTGCTCGGATAATTAAGTCTGTGACATTTTAGCCGCCTTAAAAGTGACATAACTAAATTGCCATAAATGACCATACACCACAGGCAACTGGTGATGGGAGGTAATTGCATCATTATTGTTCATGATTGCAAAATATGCTTTTCACATAAAAACAAAAATATTTTGAAGGCAAAGTGAAACCATTAAATCTGACTACAAACCAGCATACGAAAAATGCAACAATACTATTCATGTATTGTCGTAACGTGCTGAACATAACATTTTATTAGTATATTTCCTCATAGTACTTGTAAAACAAACAGTATAGACTCAGATCAGACTGCACGGATGTGCAGGCTGATCTGAGTCTATACTGGTTGCAAAACAGAAATAGTCAGTTTCCCCGACGCCCCGTCACAATTGTGTTTTTATCAGATAGTAATAATAAACAGGTCAGGGGCCAGGATTAGAATGGGGCCACTTTACTTGTCAAGTCCTTTCAGGAATGAGTCAATTAGCCCCATTGTGGGGGCTCAGCCATTCCATATTGTAAAAACATATTCTGTATTTTATGGCAATATCTGTTTGGCAAAATCAGATATATATCACGACATAACAAGCTTATCTATAATGCTTTATACAGGATTAGATATGATGGTGGTTAACAGGGATTCCACTGGCGATCGCCAAAATGGCTGTGATAATGTAATAAATTCAGTATAGTAAATTTATCCTCAAATTGAAAACTCGACGAAACGGTTCAAATGGTGGTCGCCACATATACTTCTGAGAGCATAGAAGAAAAATATTTAGGAATTTCCGCAAACATAATGGCGCGTATTCTCAGCATGAAAAGGGTTAATAGGAATTGGGCTTATTACATTTCTTCCTGAAAATGACCAAAAAATCATCAGGATTTTCAGCATTTGTCAGTATTGTTAAATTTTAACAAAAAAATAGAGCATTTTCTCATTAATGGAATAGACCAAAAATTATCATGGAATATCTATTAATGTTAGGCCTAACGCCTCGAAAAAAGTTAGATACGGTAGGGACATTTTACTCTTTTTTTTATATTTTATTAAATTTGTTATTTTTAGCAACTTTAAAAATGTATTTTATTGCATAAAACACGACTGATTTTATTTTTTACCCTGGAAATGTCTAAAGAAATGTAGGGTCTGCATTTTATCAATAAAAATGTCAGGTAGGGTCTGGTTACCGGAAACAAACACTTTTTTAGACCTTTAATAGCTATTTAGGCTTGAAAGGGTGAACTTACATGTTGCCCAGCCAGAAAATGTAAGGTAAACATATATTAGCCCTTAGACCATTACTCACAACAATTGTCGTCTGCTGTTGCTTTTATATCTTGCCTTATTTCTCAATAAAAACATGGTTTGATGGCACTTAAGAATCATTTCCATTGGAAATGATTCTGAAGTGCTGTCAAAGCATGTTGTAAATTATTCTAAAGTGCTGTTTTTGATGATAAAAATGGAAAATAAACAGCAGACCTTATCTTACCTTACTTCTCAATACAAACATTCTAAAGTGTTGTCAAAGCATGTTTTTTTATGATAAAAACGGAAAATCAAAAATAAACAGCAGTCGACCAGGGCCTACACTGATCCCATACCCCATAAGGTCCCCTTTCTCAGTCAGTGTCCAGTAAGTACTCATTAATAGATCAGAGCCAGTCATAAATCAAAGCCCATGCAGTGAATAGGGCCTGTTTGGGCTAATTGGTCAGTTTGATGGGCCCTAATTTTGTTAATTGTCCAAGTGTGATATGAGTGTGCCACTGGTCACACCTGACTGGGTCACTATAGGGTCAGATAGATCCCCAAAGTGGCTAGGGACCATTAAGGGCCTAATCACCTTTGATCAGCGAAATTCCTGTATTGTCCAATTATGTAACTAGGGTTTATTATCAATAAGTCTTGCAGAGTAGAGAAAATGTGTGATAAAGTAGGGGTTATTTCATTTCTAACCAGCGTAGACGCTGATTTTATTTTATTTAACCCTTTCACCCTAATTACTTGCAAAAAGTGCAGATCCTGATGAGACGGCTCGTCACAGGCCGGTTCATCGGGATCTACACTGTTTGCCAATACCACTCACTATACAGGGCTGTAGTGTTGAAATGGTTAATGGTGTTTAATGTGCTGTGAATAGCTACGGTCATTAGAGAACAGGGGCCAGTTTCACTAAACTTCTTATGACTAAAATGTTTGTAAGTGCAAATTTAGGATCGTCTGGAAATATCAATTGATGGATTTACATTTATTGAGCATAGGCTGCATATGCAGCCTATGCTCAATAAATGTAAACTCAAATAATTGTTTACAAGAAACGTTGTTAATGTTAAATTTACAGACTATCATTATGTTGCACTTTATACAAACATTTTAGTTGTACAAAGTTTAGTGAAACGACCCCCAGGTTAACCCTGATAACTAGATCCTAAAAGTGGCTAGGAAGCATTAACCAGTACACTGCTGAATTAAATTGTATTGTCTACTGTTTATTTTCCATCATCAAAAACATGCTTTGACCGCATATGAGAATCATTTTCAATATTGTCCAATTAAGTAGATCCTGATCTGTGTTCACACTCATGCAGGCTAATAGTAATTCACACTGTGAACATAAATACTAAATTCAGTGAAAGAATGGCAAACAGTGTATATCCTGATCTTGCTAGGAGCATGCACAGGCTGGTATAGGTCTACAGCAGTCATAAAGGGGGAAAATGTGGGTTTTTTGGCCAGATCTTTGATCGGCTCATGTTGGCAACCAGTGTACACCCAAATTAACTTGGGCAACAATGCAGCATGATCAGGGTATACACTGAATGCCAAATCCAAACTTTCATATAATATCTGAAATTGCAAAAAAACATCTACCCTACAGGGTTTATGCTGGGAGCAAGTGCTACAACGCTGAGTTCCTCATGAGCTGACCAGAATTACAGATCAAAGAAACTGATTAGAAGACAATTAAATTAATCACAATGTTTTCATATTAAGCTTATAAAACAGCCACATATGTTTTCTGACTCTCATAATACAAATGTCTTTGTTTGTGTGCTATTCTAAGTGAGACATTATTGTTTGTACCGTGCTAGAACTTATTTCTCAACCATCATAGGACTTATACACAAGTGTGCTGTAATATTTCTGGAGATATATATAAATGCTTGAACAATTTTGGGCGCTAGTTTAATTCCAAAATCATGGATTTTTTACCGTCAGTGGATTTACTCCGTACCCACCTTGTTCAACATGACATGGCTATTCGACAGATCATGGTTTTAGGTAATATATTTTTTATAGAAAATTATTATCATTTTTTAATGGATTAGTCCAGAGAAAATTAATTGTCCACCAGTAGCCTATTTCACCAACATTGCAAAGTATACTTTAGTAGCAAAGTATACTTTGAGGGAGAAATTTTCAATTTTAGGATAAACTTATTAACTTTTATTATACTGAATTTATTACATTATCACAGCCAATTTGGCTGTGATAATGTAATAAATTCAGTATAATAATTCTGCATACTTTTAATCATGAAATATATGCATTTGTTAGTTCTATATGAAATAATGCATTTCAGGAAAAATAAATGATTACTCCCTCAAAGTATACTTTGCCAGTAAAGTATACTTTGTACTGTTGATGAAATAGGCTACAGAGCTCCAGATAAGGTGTGTATTGGCGTATTTTACACACTTATTTTAGCTGAATATGCATTGATTATCAAAAGTGGGAGTACAAAATATGCGCAGCAATGTGAAAATACGCATTGATTTTGAAACTGAGTAGTGAAATGACAGCTCAACTAAGTAAATTTTTAACTCTATTAGAGTTAAAAATTTACTTAGTTGAGCTGCAAAAAGTACAGTCTTTGTTCCTTATTTAATAAGGAAGGAAATCAATAAAACATTAGTAAAAGTAAAATATGCATTGAATTTGAAATCTGGGGGTATATTACTCTTTAGATAAAAAAACTGATCTGGAGCTCTGGTCCAAGTACCACCCGTCCCATAAATAAATTTCTAAATTAATACTGTTGTATTTTTTTTAAAAATATATTAAAATTATTGTGTTTTTTACACACATGTACCCATTTTATTAATAAGAATTGGATGAAATCTTAATAAATAATTAATTTAACAATCGGAATACGCTTAATTGTGTAATTTTAGGATATTTTTTTTATTATTTATTTCTTTTTCTAAAAAGAATATGTTGAAAGCACTCCGTTAAAGCACCTCATCGAGATGGTTCAAACAGGTGGTCAGATATACCTGGGACGAAGGATATTGTATGTTTGGTCCCTGGATATACTTATGGGGCAAAAAGAACTTTTCCAAAATGAATCATAGTAATTGTATTGCCTTGATGCAACAATTGCAATGTAGCGTAATAGCATGTTTGGAGAAAGTTCAAGGAAAATACATGCATACACAGGCAGCTTGATGCGGATATTAACTCTTTGCATGCTGGGAAATTTGTGGGCTATAAATAGTTCAAAAATAGAGGATGACAATTCATTACATTTTCTTTTATTTCTCCTTATAAATGTCATGAATATTCCTTATTAGAATTGTGTCCGGAGGACACAATTCTAATGAAATTTCAAGACATATTTACAGAAAGAAATAAAACATATACTCCTAATTCGTTTGGCGGATATTTTCGCCGCTAGCATGCAGGACTCAATGAAATTCCAAGACATATTCATGGTATTTATAAGGAGAAATAAAATAAAATAGAAGGAATTGTCGTCTGCTATTTTTGAACTTTATAGCCCAGAAATTTCCCAGCATGCAAAGAGTTAATTACCCATTGAAGGCTATGGATACAATACTTTTTATTGAAATTTTGTTTATTTCTCCATAAAAGTATAATGTTGTTCACACTCATTTGGACCGTCTTGTTGAGACAGTTCATATGAATTTATGAGTGGTACCAACATACACTTTTGAATGGATACTTTTTATTGCAAGTCTGATTATTTTCTATATTTCTCGATATAATTGTTGTTACCACTTATAATTGAACTGTCTCGTCGACTCGGTTCATATGAGTGGTAACAACATATACTTTCGAAAAGAAATCTCAACATTTTCATACATTTACCACTGTAATTGTATTCAGCATTACAATACTTGCATCTTGAATGTTTCCTGAACACAATATCAAATAACGTAGTCCCTGATTGAACTGTGCATGACCATCAGACTCACTGTTCACAAACTCACTACAGCTTGTTCCGCGTTTAGACCAATGGTCTACAAACCATTGGCTATTAAAAAATATTTAAATATAAGAGCTTTTTCATGAATAAAGTCACCTTCCCCATTCTTTTTTTTTTGGTTACATGAAATTTCATAATACATGTATATTGATTTTATTGCGAAAAAAAAAAAAAATCTTATGGGAATTTGACATAGGGCAAAAAGGTAGGCACAAAAGAGCTGGAACGTGATGGGGTGTCGAAAAAAAAGAGGAGAAAATTGACTCCGAAACCTGGCTAGATAGCTTGGAAATTATGTAACTAAGAAAACAAAAGTATTTTTTTTTTAAATCGGTATGAATTTTTTTTCTTCGCAATAACGCAATAAAGTCTATGGCCTAGTACCCCAATATTATTATGTACACCAACATTTTTTAGGGGTACATATAGTTGCAACTGTGTACACGATTTGCATTTTCGCCTACCTGCTATCTATGTTACCATAAGTCTGATTGGCTTGTAACTTAAATACTAGTACTTATTTGTCATCATCCATATTTTCACTCCATATCCGGCCCATTGAACCTAATTTGCATGAAAGTTTTTGGCATATCTGCAACCCAAAGTCCAATTGTCTCGAGAATTCATAAACTTACTTGTCATGATCCATATTTTCAATCTTTAGCCCACATGTGCAGGTTAAATACCTTGGACATTTACGTTAAATGTTTTTGGCTAAATGACTTGAAACTTCATACACTTATTTTGCCATCATCAACATTTTCATGCTATAGCCCACCCATGTTCAAAGAATCTGTTTTCTTTTTAGTTCTCAATAAAGTTATATGATGTTACCACTTCTTGAAACTATATGATGTTACCACTAATTTTAACCCTCTCAACGAGACGGTTAAAATTAGTGGTAACATTATATAGTTTCAAGAAGAAATAAAGAAAACAGGATAGGATTTTTTTCTGAAAGGCTCTATTCTATTGTAACTGTATCATGCCTGCAATGTGTTACATGACTAGTGGCAAAGACAACTGCTATCCTGGTTTACCCTATACAACCCAATACTAGAAACACAAATATACAGTTTTCAAGTATCAGCTTGTATGTGTGATTAAAACAACCGGTGGCAAAGACAGCTGTTATCCTAGTTTACCCTATGCAACCCAATACTCAAAACACAAATATACAGTTTTCAAATATCAGCTTGTATGTGTGATTAAAACAACCGGTGGCAAAGACAGCTGTTATCCTAGTTTACCCTATGCAACCCAAGACTAGGAAACATAAATATTCATGTTACAAGCATCACATTGTGTAGGGGTGCAGGGTTTCCGCTGGGGAAAATAAACAAATCGCCACTTTTTTTCGAAAATTGTAATTTTTTATCGCCAATTGTTTATTTTTATCGCCAATTGTGAAAAAGATGAACGCCAGCGGAATCCCTTGGGTGGTCAATAATGCATTAACCTATTCCTTTCGGAATACATCATTAAGGGTATGAAATTTATTAAATATTTTGTTTTAATTTTTATTATTTCTCAATGAAGGTATATGTTGTGAACATTCATTTGAACTGTCTCAATGAGACGGTTCAAATGGTGGTTGCGGCATATACTTGTGAGCACATAGAAGGAAAATATTTAGGATTTTACGCAAACATATTGGCGTATCCTCAGCATGAAAATGGTTTACACAACCTGATGCTTGAAACATGAATATTTGTGTTTCTAGTATTGGGTTGTTGATCAAACTTGCAAACAAAAAGTGATTCACACCTCCAGTCCCAGAGTAAATGGAATTAGTCTGATGTTTGGTGAATCAGTATATCACAGTATGTCAGTGTCCACAAACATTAATTTTGGCGAATTGGTGAGAAGAAATCATTTTTGGTGGCAATCCGACAAAACAAAGCTTAGCGAATTTCAGTGCAGATATTGACAATTACAGACATCAGTGTAAGCAATAGATAGAATAGTAGGTTAGTGCCGTGAATGGGAAAAAATATCCGGCAAGGCTCAAGAATTTCTTTATTTCTCATCAGAAGTATATGTTGTGACCACTCATTTGAACCATCTCACCGATACGGTTCAAATGAGTGGTCACAACATATACTTTGGTTCAAAAATAAGGAAAATAGATAGAGAATAGTAGGTTAGTGCCGTGAATGGGAAAAAATATCTGGCAAGGCTCAGGAAACGGGATGGGCGAGGCCGTTTCCGTGCCGCGCCAGATATTTTTCCCATTCACGACACTAACCTACTATTCTATTTATCCTGTCAACACCTACAAATGGCTGTAAAATGCAAAAATTGTATTGACTGGATATGAAAAATGTTTCACGGCACTGTGTTTCACAGCACATACGCACTGTGTTGACGGGATAAAAATAAAACACGGGCATTGATCGACTTGAAGCTAATCCCCTCGCTGGCAGCCTTGATAATAAAATGAACACAACTCCTCAGTAAGTTTGATCTTGGGTGTTCAGACGTGAGGTATATGCGAAACAAAGCATCATCCATAAACACACATTGTGACCAAATTTTATTAACATTTTTGGAGGTGGTTCACTAGTTTAATATTAAAGGTACATGCCCACTCAGTAGGCACACTTTGCAATGTTGGTGAAATAGGCTACTGAAATTTACAGGGAATTGATCAATCCCCGAAATAGAGATTTTTTTTAGTTGTTAGTCGCTGTCAAATGGCCACTGAATTGCAAATGTAGCATACACTACCCACCGTGAACTTGCGTGAAGTACTATCCCATGTTTACAACTTGCTTCCTGTGTGACGGAGAATTGTACATCACGCAACTATAGATGTAGTCACATTTGTTTATTTAAAAAAAATATAGGTCGAAGCAAGCCTAAATATCAGGTACATGCGACATACAATATCCATCTTATTAAGCTATTTCATGCGATACAGATTCACATGTATCAAAATTTACATACATTTTTTTCTATTTTCTTTATTTTCTTAATTTCTCAATCATTTGAACCATCTCGATGAAACAGTTCAACTGAGTGGTGACAACATATACTTTTGTTGAGAAATAAAAAAAAATATTTTCACAAGAAAATAGTGTATCTGTGTTAAATGTGAGTAACGGTTAGACTATCTGCCTAGCTAGAAACATTCACAGACTTAGTTACTGACATATTTATGATGTCGTCGGTTGAACTGGGCATAAATATCTGGGGGCCGTTTCACTAAACTTCATATGAATAAAATGTTTATAAGTGCAAAATTATGATAGGCTGTAAATTTCACATTAATACTGTTTTCTTGTAAACAATTACAGGATTTACATGTATTGAGCATAGGCTGTGTATCTATGGTCAATAAATGTAAATCCATCAAGTAAATGTTCAGACGAAAAACCAAATTTAGAATCGTCTGGTAATTTCAATTGATGGATTTACATTTATTGAGCATAGGCTGCATATGCAGCCTATGCTCAATAAATGTAAATCCAATAATTATTTACAAGAAAACATTGTTAATGTGAAATTTACAGACTATCATAACTGAACTTACAAACATTTTAGTCGTACAAAGTTTAGTGAAACGACCCCAGGTGCTCATGACACACAGTAAAGTAATTTCCCATGATAACACTCTGTTTCTTGTGTTACAGACGCGTACATTGCGAGACTGAGCGGAGACACATACGTGACGGCGATGGACGATCGGCTGTCCTCGGGCTTCCAGAACATGATCCGGGTCTCCGTGGCTGAGGGGTTGAAGCGAATGTACAAGGAGTACAGACTCAGCAAGTGGCTGCAGGTGCAGGAGATGGCTGCAACTGTGAGGCGCGTCCTGGAGTCCGGTGCCAGTCTCGAGGAAACACCACCTCAACCGCACGAACCGCCTCACCTACTGCCCGACGTAGATGGGGTTGACACGTGGATTTCGCCACACGTTCAATTTGCGAGTGAGCAGAGGATCGGAGCAGAGACTGTGCTTGCTGATATGAGTGTTTTGAGTTCGATTGACGCGGATAATGACACGAGTTTGAATGGGTTCGAGCCGGACGTGTCGACTGGCGATCCGTATGGGGAGACCGACGTCGGGTATTATGGCGTGAATGTACCAGGTGCTTCGAGTGATGACGCATTGCAGTTGTGTGACCTCAGTGCTATATTGCCGCACGATTCGAACGTCCCGTCTAGGATTGTTGTATCGCATAGTAATCCCATACTCGGTGCAGAGTTGTACGAACAGAGCGTGCTTAATACCGCGACAATGAACATTGATGTTAGCGACAGTATGATTCAACCAACACGGGAACATCACAGAACATCGGGAAATGTCAATGAACCTTCAAGAACCACAATAACAGTGCAACCCGTGCAACACCACACACACAGTGATTCACATATAGTCAACAATGGACAACTGAACACAGACGATGCTTACAGAAATGACACCATCTCTGAACCAGCGTTCATCATTCAACCATCACAGGACAATACAACAGTGACCACAGCACCCGATACACAGCACAATGACAATGTCTCCGAATCAGTGCTAAACTCAATCGCCGTTCCACCAACACAGGACAACACGGTAACCACAGCAGCCACCACACACCACAGTGACAACGTTGGCGACCAGAGTATGGACAGTTACATGGACTGGGACGAGGATTCGAGCTACGATGACAGCCTGCCGGGCATGCTCTATGCCGCGCAGCAGTTACAGCCAGAGGACGAGGCCATACGTCTGGATGTCGAGATGGGAGATATGGGCATCGGTCATGTCTTGTTTGACCGCGTGTCTAGGACGTGGGCCGTGTCCCACTGTGAATTCTGCAGAGATGATTAGGTGACAATCAGTGACAATTTGTGATGCAGCTGCCAAACAGGAATATTGAGTTTTTGACCCGTCTAGGACCCGAGTTTTTCAAACTTTTTAAGAATACAAGATCTGCAAATAGTTGATTTCGAGTGTCCATACAATAGTATTTTATAATCACAGTTCCAGAACTACCACCCTATATAAACACAATTTATTCTGCGAAAACATGTTAATATATGATTTCCAACAATTTGGATACAATTTGGATTTGGGAAAGCCCTATTTTGTAGGGATTTCCAAAAACAAATTGTGTCCAAATATTTAGTGGTATTACGGCATTGCTGATCAAACGGATATCATGTTGTCTTATCTACTACAATGAGGGATCGTAGCTAGTTATCTCCCTTAGATTATATTAACAGAAATTTGGTCCAAATTGTGTAGTATCACAGATAACCTTCAGTAGAGAACTTGGGCATTTCGACAAGAACAAGAACTCCCAACTACGTTGTAAGAAATAGTGCTATGATATTTATGAACTATCACGGAGAGCTGAGCAAAACATTTTGTCAACACAAATTGTGATTCTCGGAATCTAGAAGCTTGTAGTCAATAAGGAAGGAATCTTAGACGCAAATACCGTAATAAGCCTAAATATTCCGAGACACTTTATTCTGGGAAACACACATTAAGGCCATAAAAAATATACTTTGGTTCTCAGATATCGCCGTGTCTGAATAATCCCTGCGCGTCAAGCATTTTATCGTCATGGAGAAATAAAATTGTACTATAAATTCAGAACAAATGGTATCCAAACATTTAGTGTCCAAATATTTAGTGTTATTACGGTAACAGATGCTGCTTGCATTTTTGTCTAGGCTTATTGTAGATAGTTCAATGAAGTGATCAGAATTAATTCAGTCGGAACAACTTAAGATTATATGTTTTATTTCTCTCTGCAAATATGTCTTGAAATTTCATTAGAATTGTGTCCTCTGGACACAATTCTAATGAAATTCCAAGACATATTCATGATATTTACAGGGAGAAATACAAGAAAATATGATGAATTCTTGTCCGCTAGTTTTGAAGTATTGTTTTGTATATATTGTTTGTATCTATATTGTTGATCTATAAAGCCACGAGGGTTTGGCATGGCATGCAGTTGTGTATCACCCTCCATATACATGCAGTTGTGTATCACCCTCCATATACATGCAGTTGTGTATCACCCTCCATATACATGCAGTTGTGTATCACCTGTATCACCCTCCATATACATGCAGTTGTGTATCACCCTCCATATACATGCAGTTGTGTATCACCCTCCATATACATGCAGTTGTGTATCACCCTCCATATATTATTTGTGGCTCTGACTGCAGTAATGGGGCTGATGGATTTTGCGACCAGGGTAGATCCAGATCAGCCTGTGCATCCATGCGCAGACTGATCAGGATCTGCTCTGTTCACCATCCCATCAATAAATCACCCATCATGCTCCTCACAAGCAATATATATATAGTTATCAGGCTACAGGGGTGCTACTTGATCAGGAGCTACACCGATCACAAATGCCATAAGTCCCATTTATCCAGTCACAGCCACATATTAGGTTTATTGTATGTTCAGTGTTATTTCAGGACAGTCAGATTTGTCTTTCATATGAATGTAAATGTGCTCAATATGTTGTGTATGTAACTACATGTATGTATATTAACCCATGAAAGACGCGATACAATTATAGTAATACAAAACTTTTATGAGAAAAAAATCTCTATTTTCTTTATTTCATCTCGAAAGTATATGTTGTTACCACTCGTTTGAACCGTCTCAACGAGATGGTTCAAATGAGTGGTAACAACATATACTTTCATGGAGAAATAAACAAAATAATGAGATTTTCTTTTACAAAAATTATCGTATCCTTAGACCGAAATGGGTTAATGTTGTTTTGCTTAAATTTGTGATGGTAGAATATATTTACACAGAAACTTAATAATCTTATGTTTTTTTTGTTTTCTTCATCTATAGAATATATATTGTTACCATTCATTTAACTCTTTGCATGCTAGCGGCGAAAATATCCGCCAAACGAATTAGGATTATATGTTTTATTTCTCTCTGTAAATATGTCTTGAAATTTCATTAGAATTGTGTCCTCTGGACACAATTCTAATGAAATTCCAAGACATATTCATGATATTTACGGGGAGAAATACAAGAAAATATGATGAATTCTTGTCCGCTAGTTTTGAACTATTTATAGCCCACAAGTTTCCCAGCATGCAAAGAGTTAAACCATCTCAACAGTTATAATATGAGCAACATTTAAGAATAAGCCTATGTATTATTTCGTGAAATATTGAAAAAACAATTTCCCCATTATAAATCCACATAGACATTTTCACATGGGGGAAGACATTTAAGAATAAGCCTATGTATTATTTCGTGAAATATTGAAAAAACAATTTCCCCATTATAAATCCACATAGACATTTTCACATGGGGGAAGACGTCTATGGGGATTTAACGTGGGGAAAATATCTAATATATAAAACATATTTTTCTAATTTCAGAACTACTGGACCGATTTTAAAAATCTAACTTTTGTTTTCTTAGATCATTTCCAAGCTACATGTATCTAGCCAGTATTCGGAGTCAATTTCCAAATATTTTGTTTTTCGACTCCTTCTCTTGGTAAGCAATTAGTGGTGGGTCAACCTAGTAATACACTGTATCTTTACTATCTCCACGTTAAATTACCATATAGAAATAATGTTTTCGTAATATAATCAATATCTGACAAAATTTCATAAAATAAAACGGCTTAATCTTAATTTTTGTTAACAATTAATACTATTGAAACAAATATTGTTTATATAGCTGAAAAATGTGGATACGTTTCGTGAAACAGACAGTAGGGCATGTGATTGTTCAGTTGATCGTTATGCATGATAATGTTACATGATGTTACTGTATATAATTGTCTAACCTAAAATCGCCCTGGATTATGTTGTTCACTTAATAAAAAGTTACAATGTTACAGTTCTGTTTTATTGTTTACAATCAAGTTTTCAGTAGTATAGCAGAACATTTCAAAACCTGACACCGTGAATTTGTGGGTGTTTATTTTGGATCAGTTCAACTGTTCTGTAGTCTGCGTGTTCATTATTGCAAAGTAGATGCGTGCATACTCAATTGTGACTGACTGGAGAAATGGGGCTTATGGGTTTTGTGACCAGTGTAGATCCAGATCAGGATCTGCTCTGTTCGCCATTTCGCCATTTCATCAGGAGTGTGCTATTTGATCAGGAGCTACACTGGTCACAAATCCCATAAGCCCCATTTCTCCAGTCACAGCCACATTTACAGTGTGGAACCTGTAAACGGACACCCTGGAGTTGCATGTGTTTAATTTGGATGAGGTTAACGGTGCTATATCCTTAAGTATAATGCGTGTTCATGATTACAAAACATTAAAATGTATCATGGAGTCGCCACGGTCAGGAGCTACACTGGTCACAAATCCCATAAGCCCCATTTCTCCAGTCACAGCCACATTTACAGTGTGGAACCTGTAAACGGACACCCTGGAGTTGCATGTGTTTAATTTGGATGAGGTTAACGGTGCTATATCCTTAAGTATAATGCGTGTTCATGATTACAAAACATTAAAATGTATCATGGAGTCGCCACGGTACAGCGGGATCTCTCTATACCAGCATACTGCATTTGTATGTTTAATTTGGATGTGTTTAACTGTGAGGTATCACTAATTATAGCATGTACCCATATTTATTCTAATAGGATCAAAATATGTTATTTTCACATACAAAAGCCATTTAAAACCAAGTTTTAAATGGCTTTTTTATGTGAAAATAACATATTTAGAATGCAAATATGTGAGGGGGGGGGGGGGGGGGGGGTTACTATTAAAGAGGGGCTACTATTAGAATAAGTGGTACTTTTAAATGTCAAGCGTAGACATGTCACAAAATGTGACCTTGACATAGTTTTCAATGGGAGGGGGCTATTAGAATAAATATGGTATTCATGATTACAAAACGTTAAAATGTGTGACAGCATAGTCACAAACTGGGAAACATAGTCACAGTGAAACCTAGATACCCTGAAAACCGGCCAGTTTGGACGGTCCACTTGCATGTCATGGAGCCCTTTTTCACTAAACTTTGTAGGACTAACATGTTCGCAGGTGCAAATTTAGGATCGTCTGGAAATTTCACATTAACGTTTTCTTGGAAACAATTATTGGATTTACATTTATTGAACATAGGCTGCTATGTTCAATAAATGTAAATCCATCAATTGAAATTTCCAGACGACCCTAAATTTGCACTTACAAACATTTTAGTCGTACAAAGTTTAGTGAAACGGACCGCATTGTCTGTGTTGTCTATTCAGGTTGTACACTGTAATTTATTGATTGAGTTGGGGTTTTACATCAATTCAACAACAAGGTCATATGACACAAGCTATGTGGCTTTTGAGATATCTGATGAAAAAGATTTACAAAATTTATATTTTCTGTAAATAATGTCGAAAGTTGAAATGTTCAGAGTACATGTGGAATAGAATTCTGCATTCACTATGAAAATTTTCATCAACTTTGGAAGTTAGAAAAACATCACAGTTTCTGCAAATAGTTGTCGTGAAAAATTGCAAGTGTGGTTGTGACTGTAGGAATGTGGCTTTTGGGATTTGTGACCAGTGTAGCTCCTGGTGAAAGAGCACACACCTGCAGCCTGATACAACACTTACATATACAGTTACACGTTTCTTGGTCGGCCCACGAGCTGCGAGACTGCCCTCGGTATTGCCGGCATTGTGAGGCGTGTAGGTAAACTTGGTCCCGGCCAGGGCAATTCGCGACAACGATTGTCGCGTCTCGGCATCCAGCGCAAAACTGTCTCCATAGCTGTCCCACAATACTGAAATATTAACGATGTGTCAAAATTTGTCTACTCTATTGTCTGTTTCGTGTAAAATAGCCCGCTTTTTACGGTTAGGCTATATATATAACTAGATAGAATTGACTCGCATGTCGCGCCCACCGTAGCTTTGATAGAATACCCGAAAAACTTTAACCTGGACGCACATACGTACTGTGCCGACTATATCGCAGTCTGCAAGCGAGCGCGTCAAAAATTGAACAAATTTGGTAAACGTAGTAACTGATATTGTGGACACCACTGCCGCCGCCTGTCCTTCATCAATTCAACAGAAGGGATTTTCCCCCAAAATATTCAATGTTCTATGCAAATACTACTATATCTACAGAACAAGTTACAATGTGAGCTATTTATTATGGGAAACTATGATAATTCCCTAATCACACGATTAGTTTCAGTGCCAAAAAAAACAACAACAACAAATGAAAGGCAAAGCCACGAAGGCCGGGTTTTCGCAGACTTAACTCAAAAACTTAACAATGAAAATGACTAAGTATTTGATGCGGAAAAAGTAGGTCAAGGTGAAATGAAGCTCAGTTTTGATGGCAGAAACTGTTACAGCGAGTGAGATATGATAATGGACATAAACACAAAAGTAATTGATCAATTTGATGCAGAAAAAGTAGGTAAAATTCAAATGACGGTCGTATGTCGTACTGCAGTTTCTGGTGTACACACCACTAGCAGATGTTGTCCAAGTTTGGTGGTACAGTGAAACCTCTCTAAACCGGACACCCTGGAAGGTCCCCAGGGTGTCCGGTTTAGTGAGGTTCCACTGTAAATCAGGCATATGACCATTCTGAAATGTATTGTCATGCTTTGCAATCATGAACATACATTAACATCTTAGATAAATGATCAAAAATACGATCTCAGGGGTTGTCTTGGTGTCCGGTTTAGAGAGGTCCGACTGTAGATACTAACGTATGGGGTTCTTGTTCTCCCCCAGCTCCCGGATGTAGATGTCCGTCGCCCCTACCGGCAGATCCACGATAGTCGTGTGACCTGCAGATATAAACAGTATATCAATGGGAGATCGTAGCTAGTTGTCTCCCTTTGAATTTATTTATAGAAATTCTGTCCAAATTGTATAATTTAGGGCATTAATGCTTGCAACAAGGGTAAATGTATCAGGAATAGTCGTGAACAGAAATTATTCTAGTGTTTTTGACGAGTGTTGATCCACAGATCGTCCTATGTATCTACGTAAACTGATCCAGGGCAGCCGCTACATTATTTGCCAGATTCATAGTTTTTCACTTATTAATGTTATTGCAATCAGTGTAGACCCAGATCAGATTGCACAAATGTGCAGTCTGATCTGGGTCTACTCTGTTCGCAAAACTATTTTATTGTGCTTTTCAGTCACAAATAAACGCTGAAATACAGCATCGGACCGGATCTCTACAAGTAGATTTGCAAAGAGAAATAACTAGCTACAATTTCCCATTGCATAATATGGACTTTCACAGTGTCTCAACACAGTGTATTAAACAATTGCAATACACTATTGTAATAAATATGCAAATGAGATCTATATAGAAAACATCTTCGTACATCAGTACAGATTCCGTGAATAATGTTAAGCCTGTGTAATAAATAGAAACCGACATTTGCGTTGATTTAATATATTTATTAAACTCATGGACTGATTTTCCATCTGACAGACTTGTGATGGTTGATTGCGTCCCTCACGATTTTGCCTCGTCACCTTTTACAAAACGCTAAAAAATGACAACCACTATATACAAAGTCAAATGTCGCCTTTCACAGTCTGAAGTTGCAAGATAAATCATGCACATTTTGTGTGTTGTCGTTTCAACATTTCAACATTGAAAAAGCGGAAATCTTGGCACACCACGTTACCCGGGGATAAATTTTCAATCTGGAAGTAGCCCATCTCGGTGTTGCTATGGGAGCATGTGGAGTTGTCGCCACCGCATAGACCACAGGCGTCGAGGCGCAGTGTGGATCCAAGCTGCTTGTTACAACCTATAGGCTGGAATGTAGAGGTTATTCCATCATACTTTATGAACGGCGGGAAATAATACACAAGTGTGCATGGACTTCCAAGTAAACAATGAGCGAGCTATACTCAACCGTTTGCAGGGATGGACACGAGTGTATTTTTTCCGCTATTAACCCTTCCTACGCTGTTGACAGAAATTGCCGTCTGCTGTTTTTCATTTTTGCTTTAATTCTTAACAAAAAACTGGTTTTGACAGCACATGAGAATCGTCTCCAGTGGAGACGATTCTCATGTGCTGTCAAAAACCAGGTTTTTGTCGAGAAATATTGAAAATAAAACATTTCCAGCGGACGACAGCATTTAATTCAGCGTAGTAAGGGTTAAAATATATACAGTCTACATTCGTTTACTCAAAGTCGGTCAAGTCTAATTCCCTCGTTACGTCGAAGTCGTGTCCAAGTCCCGTTTCAGATCCTATTATTTTCAATGTAACTGGCTACCGTTACGTCAAATTTTGTTACGTTGAATTTTCGCCAATTCGAACTAATTGTTAGGTCCCCAAAACAGAAATGTGTGACATTTCACTCTTGTTAAGTCAAAGTGTCAGTTTGCACTCGAAGAGCGAATCGCAGCGCCAATTTACCAGATCAAACACTAGACTTGTTTATCTGTGTAACCCTGTGTAAACAAACTTTGAATAAGTGTTAAAGGTGATTTACTCTCGACACCAATTAAACTGTCAGCGGTTGACATGCTTTATTTATTAAGCATAATAAAATGTTACTTTACTGCTTGGAATTGTCTTTTCTTTTTCCACCCTGATAATACAGATGCGTATACTTAGTTCGACTACACACATGCGAGTAAACACATTAGAATTGCAAAAGTAAGTGTAATTCCGTGTGTCACAGGTCATATGGGAGTTGCGTCCCGTAACATGTATGGCAATATTTCGAGGTCCTGTTCAGATTTAGTTACGTTGAACTTCGGTTTACTCAAAGTATTTATCACAGTCCGACGGACTTCGAGTAAACGAGCGTAGCCTGTACATGTACAATGGAATATTCCATTTATCACACTTTCACATTTGTATAATTATTTAGTCTGTTTTTGAAATATCAATGAATTGTGCTGCTTGTATTAATAGCTACACAATGGCCCGTTTGCCGCGTTTTGATGTCGCGTTATACAACGTCAAACACGATGTCATGAAAGTTTTTTGATTATCCAAATTATGCAATGTATCACAATGAAGCTGTATTCGAACTCGACTTTCGCTGAGATTTCTATATAGGAATGAATGGCCTTTTTGTGGCCGGAAGGCCTCGTCCAGTATTCCCGCGACTTTTCCAAGTTTATATCTCCGATAAATTCCACAAAAAGGCCATTAATTCCTTATAATTCCAGCATTTGAAATAAATTCATCAAGAAAATGTTTTTATTTTCCGTTTTCTTAAGAATTATTTTAACTGCGGAAAGTAGTTCGGCATGGAGTTTACTGGGATATAAATTTTGGACGGAGACTTGAAACGGACCAATCAAATGTTAGGGAATTGTGTAAATATTTTTGTGCTGGAATTATTGGGCATTAGCGAATGACGTCAGTGTGACGACACAGCATTAACAGCTACCGTTTCTGTCAACAAAAAAACGTTATTCATGCACATTTCATACATAAAATGTTACCCGATAAATATAATTCCTAATAAATAGAATACAATGCAAGGGTCTTTTGAATGAAGTTGTCAGGCTCTGCTCAGAAACGGTAGGTATTCTATGTTTCATTGCCTTGTCTAATAAACTTGAAATCAAATACATAGAAAATACAAACCATGCTACCGTCTTTTGACAGACGGCTTACGGATTGAATGGATTTTTATGTCCATTCAGCAACAATCTTGACAAATAAATGAACAACAATGAATATGTATTTCTTTTACTGCAACGTATATAAAATATGAAGATTTTTTCAACAAATTGTAGCATCCGCACAGACTGATCAAGATTTACGCTGTCCACCATTCCATCAATGAAACACCCCTTATGCTTCTAACAAGCAATATAGAGTCAGCGCTCCAGATAAGGAATTAGTAATTGAGTATTGTCACTCCATCATTTCTGAAGCAATTGGGTATTTCAAAAGACAGCAATTATTGAATAGTTTGCTTCGAAATGAAAACATGTCTTGGCATTTCATTAGAATTGTCTCCTTGGAGACAATTCTAATGAAATACAAAGATGTGTTTTCATGGAAAATAAGACAAATATGCTATATTTGTGGTCTGTTTATTGTTTTCTGCAGCATGATAAAGGAAGCACAAATATTTTATTGCTTTTTGATACTCGCTACTTCTGATTTCAATTGGGTTTTTGGAAATTTTAATTGGGTATTTAAGCAAATACGCAGCTTATCTGGAGCTCCGAGGTAGAGTAGCGACACTTATCATAAGCCACAGTTACTAGCCATACATATTAAGCTTTAAAGACATGCTGGTATGTCTGAATGGAATGGTGCTTAATTAACGGCCAATCAGCACAAAATAATATCATTTAGGGCCAAGCAATTTAGATGAAGAAGAAAATAATAGTAAAATAGTATGTTAGATGTGGTAGGCAATCAAATGATTAGGGTGAAAATAAAACTATGATGAACAATATAAATGAGCAACATGTATACAATGATAAAATTGTCTGAACAATGAGCTACCTGACAGACACCGGCTACACAGATCCGTTCTTTGTCCTGAGCACATGGCGTGCCGTCAACGACGCGTTCCGCCAGCCTGTGATAAAACTCATGGCCCTCTGGGTAACATAGCAACTCACAGGTTTCTCCATCTACAACACAGACATGCACTATGATATGTCAGGAACTTGTCCTTGTGTGGACAAGGGTGTATAAGTTAGCTGGAATGTTTTACATAAACTCTGTGGTTGCTGGGAAAGTTGTGGTCTATAATTAGTTCAAAAATAGCAAACGAAAATTTGTTATCTTTTCTTTTATTTCTCTGTAAATATTATGAAAAGTTAAATTTGTTCTCTTTACTTTTATTTCTCTCTGTAAATATTATGAAAACTTTTCATAATATTTAGAGAGAAATAAAAGAAAAGATAAATTTGCATTTGCTATTTTGGGGTGTAAAACACATTCACTTTTCATTGAAAAGTGAATGTGTTTTACGCCCCAGCAACAGCAAAGGTCATTTAGGGATAGGACCTGTCTTTCAAGTGTTATCTTGAAGGACCAGAGTGATGGAAATACCATGAAAGTCTTGTTCACTCCTAGGGCGGGGATTGAACTCGCAACCTCTGGTATTGAAATCCAGTGTTCTAACCTCTAGGTCAGAATGCATCCCCAATAATATAAAGAATATGTCTCAGAAATTCATTAGAATTGAGTCTGGAAATAAGAAAAATACTCTTGATTTATTAACAGATATTTTCACCCGTAGCATGCAAATATAGGGTTAACTGCATTGTAATTTTGAAATTTGCGGCGTATATCAGAAAATGATAGGTCGGAAAATCTGTTTAATGGCGACGCGCTAGCGGAGCCATTAAACATGTATTCCGACCTATCATTTTCTGATATACGCCGCAAATTTCAAAATTACAATGCGCGCTTAACCTATTTCTAATGCACTCCTTTACTACTGGCGTAGGAATACATATTGAAATAATTTGCGACCGTTCATCAACAATGATATACCTGTAATGTATGACCATCAGCTAATCAGGAGTACCCCTCAACAACGTTTAACACAAATTTACGACCACTAAATCAGTAACACTGAGTGATGGATTTACTGCTCAAAAACTTAATGTAAACTAAAAAAGTAATTTGACCTTTTGCCGATCATAATTACGTACCATACACATAAATCAAACTTCTTGATTTCACTGATTCACTGTATTTAACCCTTTCATCACTACATACCTCTATACTAATGTTTGCAAATGACATAGATGGGCCAGCTCAAAACAAGATTGTTTTTTTGTAGATCATTTTTACAAAATTTTTACAAAATTACGCCTATTATAATTAATGGAATAAGTCTAAAATTATACATGGAATATACATGGAAGTTACTGATTGGTAAAATGGTTACCCTAACAGGGCAGAATTACATTTTGTTGTCTGCTGGTTATTTTTTATTTTCCATTTTCATTAATAACAAAAACTTAGTTTTGCAGCACATGAGAATCATTTCCAATGGAACTGATTCTAAAATGCTACCAAACCATGTTTTGAATGAATAATAAGACAAAATATGATAAAACAGCAGACAACAATTTTCGTTTCCCACATTCTAAGGGTTAAGTGGTTAAGTGTACTTACGGCCGTAGTAAGGTTTCCACGTGTAGTAATCTCCGTCCAGCGGTACCCATATAAAGTCCTCACACTGGGCCGCCCGGAAGTCTTGGGTGGCCAGCCCACAATCCTGGGAATATCGCGACAGCAATCGCACATTACACATCAGTATACACACCAGCGTAAAAAGTTACACATAGAAATAGCGCAGAATTCCCATTAAGCTAAATATAAATAATACGAACGTCACAATATACGCCCATCGAGGAAAGGCCTGTCAACAAGGGGAGATAACTCACTGAAAACCAATAGCGTACTTCCTCTTGCCATGAGTTATTGTGTGGACGACGATAAAAGAGTGCGAAAATTAAAAATGGATGCCAAGCACAGATAAGTCATTGGATTTTTTTGGGGAAAATCAATAGAATTCTTCGTCTTGGTGTGATAAAAATGTATAGCGAATATGGTTACGATCCGTCAAGTAGAACTTTAGTTATTGTGTGGCCAAAGACACAAAGTGCGAAAATTGAAAATGACCACCAAGGGAATGTAAGTCATCGGATATTTTTGAAAATCTTCTTTGTTTTGCTGTAATAAATAGGTATACCAAATTTGGTTATGATCCGTCAAGAACTCGAGTGTGAAAATTAAAAATGGCCGCCAAGGAGAGAAAAGCCATCGGAAATGTTTGAAGTTACCCATCGGGTTCTTCATAAATTGCATGTATACCGCATTTGGATACGATTCGTCAAGTAGAACTCTACTGTCTGTTCCACGTTTTGCTGCAGACGTACTTTTGGCTATTAAACATATTAAATCTAAAAAATATTTAAATGTAAGTACTTTTTCATCAATAACAAAAAAGTCACCCTCCCCAAAAAAAAATATTTTTCGTTTTTTTCTCTCCTCCCCCAGCTCCTTTACCTCTTTTTTCCCCATGTTAAATTCCCATAGGAAAATCTTTTTTTCGCTATAAAATCAATATTTGAATGAATTTCATCAAACAAAAAAATTTGGAGAGGGTAACTTTTTTGTTATTGGTGAAAAAGTAATTACATTTAAATGTGTTTTAGATTTAATATATTTAATAGCCAAAAGTTCGTCGGCAGAAAAACGTGGAACAGACAGTAGT
Organism: Conchocele bisecta; assembly: GCA_029237695.1. NCBI lineage: Eukaryota > Metazoa > Mollusca > Bivalvia > Lucinida > Thyasiridae > Conchocele > Conchocele bisecta. Next base: position 80,570,458 of record CM055269.1, read on the forward strand.
TATTGCGTGGACAAGCTGTGCCTGCACGTACAAGGTGAATACATAACATGTCCTGCTTTTTCAAATGGGCGTAATAAAAACCATGGGCCGTTGCATTTCCTGTGGTAAATCAAAACATTTGCAAGGAGTCCTCACACTTTAACCCTTACAGTGCTGAATTCAAATTTGTTGTCTGCTGTTTATTTTGTATTTTCCATTTTTATTATCAAAAGCATGCTTTGGCAGCATTTTAGAATCATTTCCAATGGAAATGATTCTAAAATGCTGCCAAACCATGTTTTTATTTAGAGAAAATACAAAATAAGAAATAACAGCAGACGACAATTTTCGGTTCCCGCCTTCTAAGGGTTAAAAAGACCAAATATTTTGCTTATCAGTCTGCAGGTACATGTACTATTACCTGGTCTTGTATCATGAAGTATCATTTGTATACACATATACATTGTGTTTGAACAGTGCAGACCCAGATCAAACTGCACAGATGCGCAGGATAGTCTGGATCTACACGTCTTGCATTGGCCATAAGCCCCATTTTTCCAGTCGCAGCTACATATGAATTCTCTCCTTAAAGTTTGAAGCATAAAACAGGTTTTTTTCTGTAGCCGATTTCACCAACATTGCAAAGTATACTTATCTAGCAAAGTATACTTTGAGGGAGAAATTTTCTATTTTAGGATAAATTTATTAATTTGTATTATACTGAATTTATTACATTATCTCAGCCATTTTGGCTGTGATAATGTAATAAATTCAGTATAATAATTCTGCATACTTTTAATCATCAAATATATGCAGTAGGTTCTATATGAAATAATGCATTTCGAAAAAAAAAAGATTACTCCCTCAAAGTATACTTTGCTAGATAAGTATACTTTGCAAGTTTGATGAAATTTATTAATTTGTATTATACTGAATTTATTACATTATCTCAGCCATTTTGGCTGTGATAATGTAATAAATTCAGTATAATAATTCTGCATACTTTTAATCATCAAATATATGCAGTAGGTTCTATACACAGGTGATGGGAACAACTAATCTGATAGTCTGTTGTTACTTGTATAAGATACAAGGTGCGCAACAGGTAAATCAACAGGCTATTCAAATCCCTTGAAATTATAGAAATCGTCACCTGACTGTAACAACTTACGTTGATTATTGTTAAAAATACATTAATCAGTGTCACAGAGCCGTTTACCGTGTTAAAAAATGCCCTGTGCTTGCGATACAGGTAAGTTTTGTCAACCCATCAGGCCTAAAAAAAAGTCGTCGTTATCGACGGTCCCTGATTTGCCCTGATTTACAAAAATAGAATATGTTTACTGCTGGCATGGAGACCAATCCGCAGTGAATTATAAGTCGTGTTCTGGTTGGCTGCTGTTGATGAGCGACCGGATCGCAGTGTATGGTACACTTGTTTTACTGACATCCACGATTTGAGATGGAATGTCCTCAAATCAAGAAAGCAAGTGTTGTGTTGTTCGTAGCAGATTGCGTATTAGAGTCCGTTCTAGAAATAAATTGTAACAAAGATGCAATATAAAAATGCATTTGGCTGAAACCAAGTAAAAAATAAATACAATTTTTCATTTTTTAAATTAATATGTATCGGTAACACACGCGCCCGACCCACGGAGTAAACCGGCAGTTTGAAATTGTAAATCAAGTGAGCCGTATATGTTGCTAGATCGCGGGAACATCTCAAGTTAAAATGTAATGAATTTACGATAATTGGAAGCGTTTGCTGCCGCGACTGGTCATAACATTTATGTCGGCGGTCAGCGGAAAACCATTTTCTGTTGCACACATCTTTCATGAGCGGGAAAAGAAGGGAAGAAGGCCGCACTGACCTGCACTACACTATCGCCTGCTGTGACTGAGGCTGTGTTGACTGGTTGTGTTTACGATTCGGTAAGCATGGAATTGGAAAGATTATTATATCATTGGTGCAGTTCTCTGAATATAACTACCGCCCATCTCCCAGCCCCCACATCCTGAAAGCAACATTTACATAAGGAAACGCCCCCTTTATTTAATTTACTGATGACACACACATATTCCACCCCCCCCCCCCCCCCCACACACACACACAAAGAAAACATTTGTTCTTCTTTCGCAGTCTGGCACGGCTATCTATCTCTATATTGTGATGTAACCTTCATTGTGGATTAGTAGCGGGTACCAGGGCTCCAGATAAGTAATTGAGTATTGTTACTCCATCAGTTCTGAAGCAATTGGGTATTTCAAAATTTTAATTGGGTAAAATTAAATCACACTACTGTTTACACATCAACAGACAGCAATTATTGAATAGTTAATGTTTGTTTCAAAATGAAAACATATCTTGGCATTTCATTAGAATTGTCTCCTTGGATGTGTTTTCATGGAAAAATAAGAAAAATATGCTATATTGTGGTCTGTTTATTGTTTTCTGCAGCATGATAAAGGTACCACAATTGTTCTCATTGCTTTTTGATACTCACTACTTCTGATTTCAATTGGGTTTTTGGCAATTTTAATTGGGTATTTACGCAAATACGCAGCTTATCTGGAGCCCTGGGGTACATCACATCTTGTTCAGAGTACATAACTCTATTAATAGCTTAGAAATCACAGCTCACGGATACAGAAAATATAAAAGACAGATGAAATAGTAAAACACATCCGTAGAGCCGAGATTTTCTAAGCTACTCTAATTACATTGCACTACATAAGATATAGAGCAACCTGTTGCATATAAAGCAGAAATAAATTGCCAGTTGATTTGTGGCTTTTGTTCATCACATCCACCCCACTTTATTTTTCTGAATAACCCACCGTGATTTGGCCACATTTTGTTCTGGCAGATCTCATCCACATTCCTTACAATTGTCATTGCCAATCATCTCTCCCTCTCAGAATGTTTATGACCCTCACCAGTGACACCACAATCATTCCCATAAATATTGCAATCATGAATGACATACCGTTAATTTAACCAGGTGAGTTGATAATCGTGAAATAATGCACCAATGATTTTATCCTTACGCAAAACAAACGAATGAGCGTATCGAACCCAGTTTGTTTAACGGTAGAACGCAATCACAAGGGCATTATTTCTAGATAATCTCATCTAGTTAAATAAAAAAAATTGTATGCATGTCACACATGATACTTTATAAAACAAAGCGAATCATATGGCTAATAGTTGTGCAAATCAACTTTTTGAAATTTCCTGCCTCATTGGCATAGCAAAATAACCATATACATTATACAAACACGCGTCACTGTTAGTAAAGATTACCAAATGATTATTGTCTGTATTATGTGGCACTCGTCATTTTCAAACTGGTGGAATAGTTACACTATGATACACTTATTTAATTCCTATAAAGAAAATGGAGTGCCTAACATATGGCACAGGCATTTGGCGTATTTCAGCTTTCATCGGTATAACTACATACATGTATGAAAAACAAGGCTCATAACTTTGGTCGGACACGACCTCGTATCATAACAAATTTCGTGATTTTATTAACGATAATGTAAATATTTTGGCGGAAATTACACATTTTCATTTGAGAAGTATTTTTATTTTGCTGAAATAGCATAGTTGGAACATAATTATGCGAAGAATATCAAATTACAGCCGATTATCCTAAGTCTGACACTACCTCGTATCATAACAACTGAAATAATGTGTTTAGGGCTCTAGTGTCAATATTGTAGTGGAAAGTGCATATGTTCATTTAAGAATTATCATTAGCCTGCAGAAATACACAGAATGCATAGGCAATTACAATTTTAAACATTTTATTTTGTTATGATACGAGGCCGTGTCCGACCAAAGTTATAAGCCTTGTTATTCATATGTAGTTATACCGATGAAAGCCGAACATATGAGACCCCAACTTTAAATTGTCGTAAGTAATAAAACGATGGGCTGTTAAGTTTTTAAATGTTTACTTAGCACTTTGGGACAAATCTATGTGCATGTTTCTCAATCCTACAATAACTTCTCAATACTTTTGCCAATCCCTTAAATATTTATACACATGATACATATGAACATGCCCTACACACTCCACCATCCATTACTTCGACCTTCACGTTTGACCTTCACCTTTTCTACTTTAAATGTTTACTTAGCACATTGGGACAAATCTACGTGCACGTTTCTCAATCCTACAATAACTTCTCAATACTTTTGCCAATCCCTTAAATATATATACACATGATACATATGAACATGCCCTACACACTCCACCATCCATTACTTCGACCTTGACCTTTGACCTTCACCTTTTCTACTTTAAATGTTTACTTAGCACATTGGGACAAATCTACGTGCACGTTTCTCAATCCTACAATAACTTCTCAATACTTTTGCCAATCGCTTAAATATTTATACACATGATACATATGAACATGCCCTACGCACTCCACCACCCAGTACTTCGACCTTAGCCTTTGACCTTCACCTTTTCAAATTAAATGTTTAGTTAGCACTTTGGGACAAATCTACGTGCATGTTTCTCAATCCTACAATAACTTCTCAATACTTTTGCCAATCCCTTAAATATTTATACACATGATACATATGAACATGCCCTACACACTCCACCATCCAGTACTTCGACCTTGACCTTTGACCTTCACCTTTTCTACTTTAAATGTTTACTTAGCACTTTGGGACAAATCTACGTGCACGTTTCTCAATCCTACAATAACTTCTCAATACTTTTGCCAATCGCTTAAATATTTATACACATGATAGTGATGATACATATGAACATGCCTTACACTACAGAATTACCTGGGAGTTGAATTGGGTTATTGCCCATTATAAAATTAGTAAGATTATTACTGATCCTACTGCTTTTGGGAGGGGGCCAAGTGATTCTGGTGTGGCGAGGACCTGGCATCAGATCAGGATTATTTTGATTTCAGGGCTGAATATATAGAATTTCTATTGTAAATATTCAGTTCCGATTTAGGGATTTTCCCCCATATTTGTACATGTACAGGTAATATATGGGATTTAGTACTAAACCCATTGATCGGCCATAAATGACCTTAGCTGTTGATAGGCCGTTAAACCCCAACACACCAAACAAACATATATACAGTAACAGAATATTCAATATACAGAAATATCTGTATCGCTATATTATAACCTGGCATATGGGACCCCAGCTTTAATATTACATGATGGATTGCTTCATTATTTGCACACTTGATACATGTAAGCATTTGGAACATACTCATGCTGCCATTAACATGCTGTTGGCAAATACTCAGAAATCTACTGTTATAATAATACACTTTTAATTATTATATTTCAGGTCAGAAAGTGACACATGTAAAGTAAATGATGAACAAGACAGCCATGTGCCAACTGATGAGAAGTAGATGAGGCAGTAAGAGAAATAGTGGTTGAATATCATGAGTTGGACACTTTAGAAAGTGATGCTAAGCAGCATACATCTATCAATGTTTCACTTCTCTCTTCAGTGATATTAAACTTAAATACATATACCAGATTCAACCATGACAATATAAATGACAATGTTCAATGGTGCATGGATAATATTGTGGTGAAAGTTTGTGTACTAACTGACTTGTTTCATATCATATTGAAAAATACACCAGTGCTTGTCTTCCTCAAGCAATTCACCAGAGATATAATGGATTCTATGAATATCAAAAAGAAGATGGAACACAGGAAAGAGGTTCATGTTTCAGCACCAAAAATGCCCACACAGTACCAGAAGTAACTAGACATCAGCTTGTGTGCTAAATGTAACCATGTTAATAATGTTGATATGGACCGGATTTGTTGTGACAATGCAACTTGACCAAGTGGTTACATCGAAAATTTGCACCACCCAGATGACGGGTACTACTAACTGTTTGACAAAACCAAACGATTTATTTCACCTACCCTATATATTGAAAAAATAATATTATTTCACGATTATTAATATTTGGCAAAATTAATAAATGAGCATTCTTTTACATGATGTTTTTTTTCCGATATTCAACATTTTAGCCAATGTTAAATTACGGGAGGGTATTAAGCATTTTTTTTTGTATGGTAAAGTCCATGGTTGACTCTTGCTGAAATTTTGCTGAAAAGAAATATAAGCCAAAAAAACAACTTTTTTTCAGTGTTCATGTAGCCCTCAGAAATGAACAGGTTTACACAAAACAGACAGTAGTTGTTTAACCCATCCTTTTATTCACAGCTTGTACTGAGATCAACCACCAGCAAATCATTACAGTTCAATATTTACAAATTCTAGTATGCAACACATATCGTTTATTTAACCAGGTAAACTGATTATCGTGAAATAATGCGTGAGTGAGTGTGTCCTTACGCTAAATAAACAAGTGAGCTTAGCAAACCAAGTTTATTTAGCAGTAGGACCCAATCACGAGGGCATTATTTCCAGATAATCAGCTCATCTGGTTAAATAAACATTTCATTACATTTCACACACAATTTTTCATAAAACAAACAAAGCCAATCGGGATTAAAATATGGTACAGATAGAGGCAAATTAATTTCTGGAAGTAGGCTGTAGTGAAGGTGATTGTCTTGCGATTCAGAGGGTGTGTCTGAGAACATGATTTGATTGGTCGAAGGAAACACGAAATGAAAACATCTCTTGGCATTTCATTACTAATGAAATACCAAGATGTGTTTTCATGGAAAGTTAGAAAAATATGCTATATTTGTGGTCTTTATTGTTTTCTGTAGCATGATAAAGGTACCACAAATTTGTTATTGCTTTTTGATACTTGCTACTTCTGATTTCAATTGGGTTTTTGGCAATTTTAATTGGGTGTTTACGCAAATACGCAGCTTATCTGCAAGTCTGCTGAATTTTTTTTTATTTCAAAAGTTGCACATCCCATGTATGTTTACGAGAATAAATATGGTATGTACCATACATGCACTTCTTTTTGTCACGCCTGCTTTAGCAGAGGCGCGACTATAGTCGGCGCTTTTTCCATCGTCCGCGTCGTCCGTTTTTTTTTTGTAAGGCAAATGCGTTAAAAGTTATTTATTTTTCACAATATCTCTTTTTTAACCCCTTGCCAGACATTGATAATATTTCACATCAACGTTTGTTTAGGGATGATGCTTCATTACGCACACCCCCACATCCAAATTTTGAAGGTCAAGGTCATTTATTTCCTTGTAATGTTCACCGGTTTTGTAACAGAAATGCGTTAAAGTTATAGTTTTTTCACAATATCTCTTTAACCCCTTGCCAGACATTGATAATATTTCACATCAATGTTTGTCTAGGGATGATGCTTCATTACGCACACCTCCACATCCAAATTATCAAGGTCATTTATTTACTTGTAATGTTCACCGGATTTGTAACAGAAATACGTTAAAGTTATTGTTTTTTCGCAATATCTCTTTAACCCCTTGCCAGACTTTGATAATATTTCACGCACACCCCCACATCCAGATTCTCAAGGTCAAGGTCATTTATTTACTTGTAATGTTCACCGGTTTTGTAACATAAATGCGTTAAAGTTATTGTTTTTTCACAATATCTCTTTTAACCCCTTTGCAGACATTGATAATATTTCACATCAATGTTTGTCTACGGATGATGCTTCATTATGCACACCCCCACATCCAAATTCTGAAGGTCAAGGTAATTTATTTACTTGTAATGTTCACGGTCAAATGCCTCGGCAGGCGCGACACCGCTTCCGTGGCGGAATTCTTGTCATAATGGACTAGTCTGAAAATCATTTAGTGACAATTAGATCGGTAAATTAACATATCAAAATCTGTTCGTTATTAAGTGTTGAAAGGGTCCATGTGCCTTATCTGGATCGGCAATGTTTGTTAAGAGTCACAGTGGATAGGAAAATTAACATCTAGTGGTGTCTTCTAAATAAAAGCCAAGCTGAATCTCGGATACATTTGTATGTTACATTGTACAGCAGGTGATGAAAGGGGAGAAAAAAAATAATAAAAATTGATTTCATATATTTCTGAACGCATTGTATCGGCAATTTGTTGTCTGGAGTGGGCGGCTTGTCAAGAGCATGCATAGGGTAAATTTAATGATGGTATTCATCCTTGCCAGAATCTCCCTAATTTGGCCCTCCGGTACAGTTCATTTTCGGCTTTATTGTTGCTTCAGAGATGTCACCTATTATAAAGGTAGAAAGATTATTACTAATCCTATTACTTTTATGGAGTGTGGCTAAGTGATTTAGTGATTCTAGTATGGTGATGATCTGGCACCAGGCCAGGTTATGGTACTAATTTTTCTGTAAATATTCAGTTCGGATTTTGAGATTCTCCGCTCCCAACCCCCTTTCCATACAGGTCAAATATGTACTAGTTAGTGTAAGAAACTAGGCTACAGAAAACATTCAGTTAATTGATCAGTACAGCTTCAGTATGTTTCTATGATTATATTATACAATAAATAGGATCTTAAATAACTGATTACTTAACATGATATTTAATATTAAACTCATTATGATTTACTGATTGCATAAGAAACTCGGCTTAGCATAGTTTCTTATAAAGTTAGTAGTTTATTAATAAATACCATAACAATCACCAAACATGTTAGATCCGCTGCATAAAATACCCCAAAACAGTATATTTATCAAATCGATACACAAGTCAAATTATTATGGCTCGGCAACTGCTGTGACAGAAACGTTCCCAGATCAATACCCCACCCACAGAACTATTCAAGTAACCATTACCATGTGTTGACACAACCTCGAAAGTTAGCCGATAAACTTAAGTAGTACACTGTAGTCGGTGTAATTCTCTGTTTTGTTTAGCACAAAGGAATGTAGATTTCAAATTGTGAAAATAATTTCAAGTAAAAAATGCAAAAATATACAGTAGGTAGCAATATGAAAATAGCGCATTTTAGCTTGCACTTGCAGTCCATGAGACCCCGGTTTGTTTACTCTTAAATCTACAACAACAACCACAATGACCATATATGGTAAACTGTAACTTGGTGTATTATTAAATACTATTTAGTATTAAAATGATTAATAAAATATATTAAAAATAAACTTAAATATCAGTATACACTGTAACTGAAAAAAAATAATTTAAATCATACATTTGTAATATTTGCCTTTTGCGATTTTTAGCCAATCAGGCCGCAGCATCTCTCTCCAACAAACATGGCCGTTGTAAAATAGGTCAATTGAATTTTTTGATGAAGAATGATAAAAATCCGATTTTGTCCACAAGTAAGAAGCATAGCGAGCATACCAGGATGTGTACTTCACTGTGGACGTATACACAATCGGTTTAAATGCAACATTATAAATGTCGACGTGTTGAACGTCTAAAAATACTCGATAATGGGAAATTTGAGCAACAATTCAGGGACCCTCGATAACGACGACTTTTTCCGGGGAGGACTAGGTTACAAATCTAGTGCTGTACCACAGGCGCAAGGTACTCTTACACCCAGTAAACGGCACCGAGACCCGGACTGGTGTATTTTCACAAATATTAAACATCAAACGGAATAGTAAGGTACCGATTGCTATCATATTAACAGATTTTTAAAAGGCACGTCTTTCATTTCGTAAAGTTCGTTGCTAACCTTTAATATCTATATATATATACACCGTCATGTGATTTTTTTCCCGTCACCTGTGGTTCTATATGAAATAATGCATTTCGAAAAAAAAAAGATTACTCCCTCAAAGTATACTTTGCTAGATAAGTATACTTTGCAAGTTTGATGAAATCGGCCACAGATGCCAAATGTTGATTCCCGGCAATGCCAAAGCCCGGAAAACCACAGTACAGTGGAACCTCTCTAAACCAGACACAGAGAATAGCTAGTTGTAATTAATTTTTATATGTTCCCAGTGCTCCAGATAAGGAATTAATAATTGAGTATTGTCACTCTAAAGCAATTGGGGATTTCAATATTTGAATTGGGTAAAATAAAATCACACTACTGTTTACACATCAACACACAGCAATTATTGAATAGTTTGCTTCGAAATTAAAACATGTCATGGCATTTCATTAGAATTGTCTCCTTGGAGACAATTCTAATGAAATACCAAAATGTGTTTTCATGGAAAATAAGAACAATATGCTACATTTGTGGTCTGTTTATTGTTTTCTGCAGCATGATAAAGGTACCACAAATTTGTTATTGCTTTTTGATACTCGCTACTTCTGATTTCAATTGGGTTTTTGGCAATTTTAATTGGGTATTTACGCAAATACGCAGCTTATCTGGAGCATTGTATCTTACCTGTTTATTGCACAATTTGTAGAATACAGTCTTGCCAGTACACCTGAAATAATGAGATACTTACAGAATAACCTAACTAAACCGACACCCAGAAACAAAGGCGAATCTGCTTCACAAGAAATACCAATTCTCCATTAACCCTTAGCCTGCTGAATGAAATGTCGTCTGCTGTTTATGTTTTATTTTCGATTTTTCTCATCAAAAACATGCTTTGACAGCACTTTAGAATCATTTCCATTGGAAATGATTCTAAAGTGCTGTCAAACCATGTTTTTATTGAGAAACAGGGCAAAAAATAAAGCAACAGCAGACGACAGTTTTCGAGGCATATCAAGATTTTTTGAAAAATACTATAATAAACAAGAAACGAGGCAAAGCCACGAAGGCCAGGTTTTTTCCAAGCATGGACACTTGGATAACATAATTATACCCACTTTTTGTAGACTAGATGGCCGTGGCCTGCATGTCGCGCCTTGGGGCGAGGCATGGACACTAAAAAAATAGATATAGTAGATGGAAAAACTTTAACGAAAAAACTTTAACCGGACACACAGACGTACGGACGGACGGACGTATGCCAAAATGCCGACGATATCGCGCTTTCCGCAAGCCGGTGCGACAATGATGATAAACACCCATGTGAAGTATCAAGGTAATAGGTGAAGCAGTTGCAGAGATATAGTACAAGAAAAAACTTTAACAAATAAATTCAAAGTAATTTGACCTTGACATTGCGCACAGGGGCCGCACGGTTGGGGGTTAGAGTGAAAATATGGATGATGATAAACACCCATGTGAAGTTTCAAGGTAATGGGCGAAGCAGTTGCAGAGATATAGTATAACAAAAAAGTTTTAACCCAAAAATTTAACCAGACGTACGTTAAAAAGTTAACGTTGAAAATGGCTAAGTCAATTACGTAGAAATATAGGTGAAGGTAAAAAAAATGGTCACATGTTGGATAGTTGTATGTGGTAGGCACCCCTTGGTTATGAAGCTGTGAAAGTTTGGTGTCCTAGGTGGTACAGTACCAAAGAAATGGACTTAAAACACGAAAACTTAACATTGTAAACGCGAAAAGTTAACATTGAAAATGGCTAAGTCGACTGCGCGGAAAAAATGGGTCAAGTTAAAAAAAAAGTAACATGTTGGATAGTGATATGTGGTGGGCACCCCTTGATTATGAAGCTGTGAAAGTTTGGTCGTCCTAGGTGGGACAGTACCAAAGAAATGGACTTAAACACGAAAACTTAACATTGAAAACGCGAAAACTTAAAATGGAAAATGGCTAAGTCGATTGCGCGGAAAAAATGGGTCAAGTTAAAAAAAAAGGTAACATGTTGGATAGTGATATGTGGTGGGCACCCCTTGATTATGAAGCTGTGAAAGTTTGGTGGTCCTAGGTGGTACAGTAACAAAGAAATGGACTCAAACACGAAAACTTAACATTGATTGTGGACGCCGCCCGCCTGGCTTTCGCCAATCCTGGCTAATAAAAATGTTTTTCAAAAAACCTGGCTAATAAAAATGTGATTTCATCATGGCCCTGTGTAAAGTGATGGAAGATATATCACGATACTAGGACCACTGGGTTGTTTCTATTTTCACCCATATAGGTACATCAATATCGGATTTCCTATCTTGTTGAAAACCTGATACTTATGCACCGATATCGGTGAAAATTGAAACAACCCAGCAGTCCTAGCATTGTAGGGCTGTGATGAAATCACATTTTTTTTAAAAATATCCTTAAAAATAAATTTCAGCGGTCCTATAGTATCATCATATATCTTCCATTAAACCACTTTACACAGGGCCATAATGGAAACACGTTTTTATTTATTAGAGTATTTTTAAAAAAATCCTGATATGCCCCATTAAAGCTATTTTTGTATAGTTGTGGTACATGGTTGTGGTCACAAACCAATAAAATACAAGGTACTCGATGGTTGTATATAGTTCATCTACATAATGTACGGATTAACCACCAGGAAAAAACACTTCGCTGGATGTGGGAATCAAACATGTGACTACAACTTTACTCATATTTGGTTTGTGGCTTCCTTCAATGATGTGTACATGTGCAAAATGAATTTTGATCTTTGATTTGATTATCTCCCCCTTTTGGTATTAGAATTTCATAGTTAGCCTCGCAAGTAGTAAAACTTTTAAAGACAGAATCTGAGGTGGCCCAAAAAGATTTGCAGTATGACCTAAATAGTTGATAATAGCGGAGTGTAATGTATCATAACTTATTATACCCACTTATTCAAATGGGTATATTGTTTTTGTCACTAGTGTCCGTCCGTCTGTCCGTATGTCCGTCACGTTTCTTGTAAGAAGTAAGACCTTTTAACCGCAATAGGTAGGGGCTTGAAACTTGGTGTGTGCCTTCCTTATGGTGTTTAGATGCGCAAAGTGAATTTCGATTTTTGATTCGACCCCCGGTCATGGATTATCTCCCCCTTTTTTACTTAAAATTTCTCAATTTTGCCGTGTAAGAAGTAAACCTTTTTAAGGTCATGGATTCTCTTTGACTTTTTAACTGTAATAGCTAGGGACTTGAAACTTTGGTGTTTACCTGCCTTATGGTGTGTAGATGCGCATAGTGGATTTTTATTTTTTATTTGACCCCCGGTCATGGATTATCTCCCCCTTTTTGACATACAATCTCGCAAATTTGCCTTGTAAGTAAAACTTTTTAACCGTAATAGCTAAGGACTTGAAACTGGGTGTGTGCCTTCCTTCTGGTGTGTAGATGTGCATGAGTGAATAACAATTTTTAATTCCACCCCAGGTCATGGATTATCTCCCCCTTTTTCGACTTAGCATTTGGGAAAAGTTGGTATATTGCGATGGCAACACTGATGTGTGTGTTTAACAAAATATTTTAAGGTTTACACCATGCAAATACATGGAATACAACAGGGTTTAAAAACACTAAATCAGATTAAATGTCGTTTTAACACACACATTATTGTATTAATAAAATTAATAATTTTCTTTTTTTATATGTTCTTTCTGTACTCAGAACTACATGGGCCCTGAGGCCTGGGAACAACAGTGTGACAGGATGGGTCTGTTTGCTTGTTTACCTGTGTGTCAGACAAGATCGCTCTTTGGACTTGACGCCCACTCCACAGCTCCTCGAACATGGCGAATATGTTGTCCACTTTGACCACTTCGCTTCGGCAACATATGCCTAGAAAAGAACGCACAGATTGAACCAATAGATTGAAGGAGTGAGTGGAAGAAGGGGGTTAGTTCCTTGAGGGAGAGAGAGAGTCTAAGATACCATAATAATCTAAATGATTTAGAGCTAGCCCTTAGACCGCTACTCACAACAATTGTCGTCTGCTGTTGCTTTTATATCTTGCCTTATTTCTCAATAAAAACATGGTTTGACAGCACTTCAGAATCATTACCATTGGAAATGATTCTGAAGTTCTGTCAAAGCATGTTGTAAATTATTCTAAAGTGCTGTCAAAGCATGTTTTTGATGGTAAAAATGGAAAATAGTAAATAAACAGCAGACGACAAACAATTTAAGATAGCAGTCAAAGGGTTAACTATATGTCTTTTTGACCTTTCTCCAAATAATTTAGAGCTAGCTCTAATTGGTTTAATGCTAGGTCTAATTCATTTTGAGTTAGCTCTAATACCGTACATTTGAAGAGCTCTCTAAATCATTTGGAGATAACTGTAATTCATTTGGAACTAGCTCCAATTCATTTGAAGAGCTCTGTAATTCATTTGAAGAGCTCTCTAATTCATTTGGAGTTAGCTCTAATTCATTTACATATCTCTTAACTTCTCTTATTTGGAGCTAGCTCTAATTATAACTAACATTAAATCGTTTGAATGGAATGGAATGGTGCACAAAAGAGTATCATTTAGGGCCAAGCAATGTAGATGAAGAATAAAAATAATAGTAAAATAGTATGTTAGATGTGGTAGGCAATCAGTATGTTTGTTTATTGGTGTTTAACGGCCTATCAACAGCTAAGGTCATGTAAGGCCGGGCAAACGGGTTCAATCCCGTTTTACCCTGCTGCATTGGGGGGGAAATCCCAAAATCAAAATGGAATTTTTATATCGAGAAAAAATATATTCAGCCCTGAAATTAGATTAACCCGACATGGTGCCAGGTCCATACAACACCAAGTCACTTGGCCCCTTCCCCTAAAATAGGATTACGAATAATCATAATACTCACATAAGGGGCAGGGGTTGAAAAAATCCTTTTTTTTCACTCGCCCAGCTGGGCAAGTACAAAAAAAAACTACTTGCCCAGGTCAAAAAGATACTCGCCCAGTTTTTAAAAAAAATAAATTGCTATTTCCAGTATTTGTAATGTTGCATCTTATTTAAAAAAAAAAGAAGCTTCGACATATATATATATATATGATAATTACCAAAACGTACGAGACATATTCACTATTATTGTTATTTATATTTTAAGTATTAAATGAACATAAGCAAACAAATAAATATTATTTATCGGGAGATCAACTTCGTCGAGTTTTTTCTTCAACAACGTTTTTTAGCAGCGAATTTGCTCAGAGGCTTGCATGCTTCTTATTTTCTATAAGCGTTGAGTGACATAGATTTTGTTTAATTTATAGTGGCTATGTTTGCATGCGCTGCGCATTGCCTTAATTACTAAATTCAATGGTTTCGGACCCGGTGCCTACTGTTTCGTCCCAAGATATATGTGGCCGTGTATACACATAGTCTATACTCACAGTCATATTATTTGTTAGCCCGGCCGCGTACAGCCGACAAATAATCCGTGAATTAAACTTGCCCGATATGGACCGTGTTCAAAATCGCTAGCGATTCTACCCGTAACCGTGTACATACATGTAGACACTGCTTGAATCTTACTTCCCGCAAATTGACGTAAACTGTAAACAACAAATGGTCGCTGAATTAATACCATTTGTTGGCCATTATCGATGGAATTAATTGGCAATTTCTTCAGAAAAAAAAATCCTAACCAAATCTTTCACTCGCCAAACTGGGCGAGTGCCAGTCGAAAGTACTCGACCGCCACAAAAAGCACTCGCCATGGCGAGCTGGGCGAGTGAAATTTCAACCCCTGAGGGGTATAACCAGATTCAACTGTCACATACAAAATGCCAAACACGTATGTGAGGGCCAAACCAGGTCTCCAGTCGGAATTCCGGTAAGGATGAACCCCGATCTTTGAATTACCTGTCACGTGCTCCCGACCAACCACCCACCGGTAGGCAATCAGATGATCAGGGCAAAAATATTAAAATGATGAACAATATAAATGAACAACATGTATAGAATTATAAAATTATAGAATGAGAAACATGTATTATACTATACAATGATAAAAATCATATTTTCCGATACAAGTTGGTTTCATGGAGAAAGCTAAGCAAACCTTCAATGTTCTCCACCTGGAATAACTCCGCAAGTGAAGCAACATTGAAGTGTTTGCGTCGAATATCGGCTTAAATCGCTTGAAACTATGAAAACGATGTCTCCCCGAATGATTTCATTTCGCATGCGCACCTAATGTACCCGCCTCCGAGTCTGCCGCTAAACATGCAGCCGAAAAACTCCATGGTCTGAAGTGACTATTTTAACTCTTTGCATGCTAGCGGCGAAAATATCCGCCAAACGAATTAGGAGTATATGTTTTATTTCTCTCTGTAAATATTCATGATATTTACGGGGAGAAATACAAGAAAATATGATGAATTCTTGTCCGCTAGTTTTGAACTACATTTTGTATTTATAGCCCACAAGTTTCCCAGCATGCAAAAAGTTAATTGCTAAAGGCTAATTCCAATTATATGTGTTTACTCTCCATAATCAGATGATGAACATCTCTTTTTCGCAGGTGGCACAATTTACCCAAATCTACCCAAATCTCCATTTAATTACTATAGGTAATTGTTAATAAATATATATACATCATAATAACGATGTTTGGAATGTCATAATATTTGTCATTAATTTGCTTATAACAGGGCCCATTTAAATGTTTTGATGCAAAATGGAAATATTTGTATATGAAATAAAGGGAAAGTACCGCGATTATCTTATACTAGGAATCCAAGGAAGATAATCCACTTTATAATGGTTAATGACAATAAATGTATCAACATAACTATCACGTGACACGCGGTTCAGAAAATCGCGAAATTCAAGAAACTTTGAATGGACTACCGGGGTTGCAACCGCCCCCCCCCCCCCCCCCCACAACAGCAAACACAGGAAAGTGGATTTCAAAGAGCTCGAAAATAGGACAACCCCAAATGCTGGATCCGCCCCGGACTACGTAGCCCGTTGGTACAAAGCCCCAGGAAAAATGACATAAGACCATATTTCTGGCGGGTATTAATATTTATAATCAAAGACGATAAGCATATTTGACAAACGAAGGCAGTTAAACACATTTCCGTTATAGTATTATTTGCAGGTCACTGCCTTTTAATCAATTCGAACTAGCTCTAATTATTTAGAGCTAGCATTACTTATTGGACTTTATCTAGATTTGGCATTCTCAGGGCTCCAGATAAGGAATTAGTAGTTGAGTATTGTCACTCCATCATTTCTGAAGCAATTGGGTATTTCAAAATTTTAATTGAGTAAAATAAAATCACACGACTGTGTACACATCAACAGACATCAATTATTGAATAGTTTGTTTGGAAATGAAAACACATCTTGGCATTTCATTAGAATTGTCTGCTTGGAGACAATTCTAATGAAATACCAAGATGTGTTTTCATGGAAAATAAGAAATGTATGCTATAATTGTGGTCTGTTTATTGTTTTCTGCAGCATGATAAAGGTACCACCAAATTCAGGGCCGTAGCCACGTTGAGGCAACTGCCTCGGTAGAAATTTTGCCAATTTTATTTTTACAATGACAGTCGCGCTACACGCTCCCACTGGATACACGTTTCATAAGATTTGCCTCGGTAGATTTTTACCTCTGGCTACGGCCCTGAAATTTGTATTGCTTTTTGATACTCGCTACTTCTGATTCCAATTGGGTTATTGGCAATTTTAATTGGGTATTTAAGCAAATATGCAGCTTATCTGGAGCTCTGCATTCTAGAAGTAGCGAGTATCAAAAAGCAATAACAAATTTGTGGTACCTTTATCATGCTACAGAAGACAATAAACAGACCACAAATATAGCATATATTTTCTTATTTTCCATGAAAACACATCTTGGTATTTCGTTAGAATTGTCTCCAAGGAGACAATTCTAATGAAATGCCAAGACATGTTTTCATTTCGAAGCAAACTATTCAATAATTGCTGTCTGTTGATGTGTAAAGAGTAGTGTGATTTTATTTTAAACAATTAAAATATTGAAATACCCAATTGCTTTAGATATATATGATGGAGTGAAAATTACTAATTCCTTATCTGGAGCCCTGTGATTGGTATTATTATACATTTTATATCAGACATAAATGTCCACACAGGGGCGATAACCGTGTTTCCTTAAAATGTTAACGGACATTACTATTTATTCTCTGTATTTATTTTTCCATGTGCAATGCTCATACTTTATGATCTGTTGAAAATATTATTTTTTTCAGGTGACAAATTTAATTAGCATAAATAATTAATAACACGCCTCTGCTCATTTGCATATGAAAATAGCCCGATACCACCGTGAGTCACTATCAGTGAAATAAATATTACTAAATGATTATATCTGTATAGCGGGCACTACGGTCTGTTCAGTCCACGTTTTTCTGCCGACAAACGCTTGGCTATTAAACACATTAAATCTTAAAAATACTTAAATGTAAGTACTTTTTCATCAATAACAAAAATTCACCCTCCCAAAATATTTTTGTTTGATGAAATTCCATCAAATATTGATTTTATAGCGAAAAAAATATTTTCCTATAATGAACAACCATCTCTTATGTTTTCGGTGTAAGTACGTACAGACAGACATCAGGGACTGTAGTGCGATATCACCACACGTGACCCAGGCAGTTATGGGAATTTAACATAGGGGAAAAAGAGGTGGAAGCACTGGGGGAGGATTAAAAAAACAAAAGCATTTGGAAATTGACTCCGAAACCTCTATAGATAGCTTCGAAATGACGTAAATAAGAAAACAAAAGATTTTGAAAATCGGTCTACAAATAAAACATTATTTAAAAAAATCGATTTTTAGCCCCATAGGAAAATAATTTTTTCGCAATAAAATCAATATTTGATGGAATTTCACAAAAAAATATTTTTTTTGGGGAGGGTGACTTTTGTTATTGATGAAAAACTTCTTACATTTAAATATGTTTTAGATTTAATGTGTTTAATAACCAAAAGTTCGTCGGCACAAAAACGTGGAACAGACAGTAGTAGCCTTAAGAACCCGTTCACCGGTGCATTAATAATTAAATCGGTACACACAAGCCTAACAATAAACAATTCCAAATGAATTAAACACTACATTCACGTACATCTTATTTTCTTTAAAAATACGAGATATAGTGTGCGTGTGTGGTTCCCACATCGTAAATATTGCCCGCCATCTTGTATTGACCTACATAGCTGACTTCGATGACGCAATACCATTCACCGGTGTAATGACAAAAAAATCCCCAGCTAAAATGTTAACTTAAGGTGACTCCAGAGCTGGATGTGGTTTCATGCAGATTTTTCACTCTATCTTTGTAATACTAACAAATGTTGGTTTTAACATTGTTTTTTTTTTAAATTATAATAAATGTAATTAGTTCCTGTTATTATTGAGTGGTAACTGAAAATAGAAAAGGAGGTATCATTAACACATTTATATGTGCATATATGTACATTTGTAATCCTCTCTGCAGCTGATCAATGTATACAATTGATTAAGATAGTAAACACTACTGACAAATAGTACATGTCATAATTAGTTCATTAATATAATCCTGGGGTGATTTACAGCCTTATTTAGAACATGGTATTAGAAAATTAAAAATACACCTAAGTCACCTTAATGGATACATTTATAGAGGATATTGCAGGTGCGTGCACCGGAAAATTACCATATTTGGCAATAACGTGACCTCTGATTCGTGGAAAAGCATGAGAGATGTAACTCTGTGTAACTTGGTTGATGATAACAATTCAAAGTATGCAAAGACATAGTTGGGATTGGACTTGTTGGATCTATGTTATAACCTGGCTAGGAAGCTGGTTCATGAAGTAAGAAATTATAATAATTATGATCATTTATCCGTAAGTAGCTCATTCTAGTAGATTATTCAACTTCAACAGGTGGCAGATGCATGTGTAAAAACATACGCGTGACAATCCCGGATGTAAACAATACCATGAGACTTATATTCGGATATTTCGGATTGCACCAGTGAATGGTATACACCGGTGAACGGGTTACCCACCCTAATTTTTAGAACTGGTGGAATAGCGACACAATTATACACTTATTTAATTCCTATAAAGAACATTGTCGTCTGTTGTTTTCCATTTTTGCCTCGAAACGGTTTTCACAGCACACGAGTTGTCAAAACAGGTGTTTTGTCGAGAAATATTGAACATAAAACATTTCCAGCAGACGACATAATTGAATTCAGCGTAATATTAGTAAGGGTCAAGGCTTTAATTAATATACTACAGTAGGCCGACAGTTTCGAGTTTAATGTCATGGACATCACCAACATCATCTGACTAACATATCATGTGTTGATGCCGGAATTGTCGCTGTTATTTCTTAGTCTTCACTAAAGCACGTGCACAGGAACTATTTTCTAAGTCAACATTTTCTGACATTTTGGCGCGAAATTAATCTATTTCCGGTTGAGCATATTCTATGCTTCGGCCCATTATCTTTCGTCCCACAATTAGGCCGCAGTCCTTTCGCCCCATATTCTTGCATTGCAGCCCGAAATTGGCGTGGTCATTTCGCCCATTTACAATTGGATGGTCTAGACCTGTCCTGGACGTTTCTGACCATGTTATTGGAGTTTGGCTCTCGGTTGGGAGTAGGTACCATCTGTCAAATACGCTCAGCGTAGACCCAGATCAGCCTGCGCATCCGCGCCGACGCTGTTCGCCGACGAGTCACTCAAATGGTGGTACTTCCACCAGCAAAACATGGGTTATATTAATCTACGTCTTTCCTACAGCCCTGACAAAACAAACAGAATCCAACAGAAGTATACAATAATGTAACACGATCAGTTGACAATGCCGTACGGTACTTTTTCTTATCTTATTCGGTGGCTCAGCTATAGATGAACATAATCTGACAAAATCGGGTTTAATATCATTGTAACAACTGACCCAGGATAGTACAATGAATACACGTGAACGCAGACATACAAGAATGTAGCGCACTGAAAAACTTCACTTTCTTGGTTTAAACAATAGTTATTTCATGAAGGATATGTGATATACTCGTACATACATTTTGAAACGCGATTAGAAAACAAGCTTTTACGCCTTAATTAACTAGTGAGTAGTTGTCCTGGATAAGGAACATTTAGATGAAAGAAAATAACGTCGTATAAATAATTCTGGCTCTATGTGGATGCTGATGTAAATTCTTCTCCTGAACAATTATGTTAATTCTTCTCATTTGAAACCTCCAGTGTGTTGGTTTTGATGCCTTTCATTATTTTGTCATAATGTATGTTCTTGTTAGAAGACACTGACAAGTACTGTAGCCGATTATATCAAAAATTGCAAAGTATACTTATCTAGCAAAGTATACGTTGAGGGAGTAATCGTTTATTTTTCACGAAATGCATTATTTCATATAGAACTAACCACTGCATAGATTTGATGATTAAAAGTATGTAGACTTATTATACTGAATTTATTACAAAATGACTGTGATAATGTAATAAATTCAGTATAATAAAAATTAATAAATTTATCCTTAAATTGAAAATTTCTCCCTCAAAGTATACTTTGCTAGATATGTATACTTTGCAATGTTGATGAAATAGGCTACTGGAGTGCCGTTTTCTGAATTACAGTGGTCTGTCTGTTGGTGATCTCCCATGATGTCCGGTTTAGAGAGGTTACACTGCATACTAATTTCGCTGCAGTTGGAAGAACATATTTATAAGATTAGCACGCTAGCATGATCATTCTCACAATCTAACCAGGGTATAGACGTGTTTGCTTATTATACTGGAAGGGCAGCCACTTTTGACTTCCCAATTTATATCCTATATGCCTGGCAGGCAATTGATACCATTTATTTAACTATATCTAGCGGCTCACCAACCGGCCATATTAACCCGGGTGGAAGCTCGAACCTTCATCCTTCATCCCTCCAGTTGCAAGGTGTATGCCTTATCCACTGGGCCAACAACTGATATACGTGCAACTAATGCAACACGTATGCATCAGGCGGCCGTTTCACTAAACTTCGTACGACTGCAATGTTCGTAAGTGCAGATTTAGAATAGTCTGCAAATTTCAATTGATGGATTTTCATTTATTGAGCATAGGCTGCATATGCAGCCTATGATCAATAAATGTAAATCCAATAATTGTTTACAAGAACACATTGTGAATGTGAAATTTACAGACTATACTAATTTTGCACTTACGAACATTTTAGTCGTACGAAGTTTAGTGAAACGGCCCCTTGGAATAAATACTATGACGGACCCAATGACATTGTGTTGGTTATTATATTTGACAATTTTTACTATTTTCATGTGTAAACAGTATCATTCATATTCGGCATGACTCATGGTTATTCTACGATTGACTATATCAAATTCTTGCTCATATTTGGCTCAATGAAATAAGATAGCGTTGACACTATTTCACCTCTGAGTGCCTGCAAACTTCTTCAATATTAATCAAACAATGATAATTATAGTTTGCTTAGCATATGATATATTTTTCAAGCAATACTTGAAATTGGCATAGTGGTATAAAATGTCATTTGTCACGTACATCCATGTGCTTCTATAGACAACAGGTGAAGTGAATTGATAATATATGAATAGGTTAGTTGAACAATAACAAGAAGAAGTTTTATTTTTATTTTCAGTCATTGGAAATCGGTGTATAATAATATGTAACTTGAATTTGGCGATTCAAATGTTGTGGCTATAGACTTTGCTTTATATATCATGGTCTAATATGATCGTCTTTCTATGAACAGGGTGTATACAGAAACACCCTAATCTTTTGGCCTGAATGACATCAGTAGCATATTTCACCAACATTGCAAAGTATACTTATCTAGCTAAATACACTTTGCGAGAGAAATTTTCAATTTAAGGATAAAAATATTGTGTTATACTGAATTTATACAAAATGGCTGTGATAATGTAATAAGTTCAGTATAATAAGTATGCATACTTTTAATCATCAAATATTTGCAGTCGTTAGTTCTATATGAAATAATGCATTTCGGGAACAATAAATGATTACCCCCTCAAAGTATACTTTGCTAGATAAGTATACTTAGAAATGTTAGTGAAAACGGCTACTGGCATCGCAAATACGCCCCGTAAATGACCAAAACTAGCAAGTCTACTGATTGGCATACATCGGTTGTCTGGATACATTCATCTACACTGGTCCGGTCTCCATTATCTCTTAGTCCAGTTTGCCAAATAATCCGTATTTCAACTAATGTTTTCATTTGATCAATGTGTGAACACAGTTTTGATGACAGAAATCCTATCTTTTTCACAGAGAAGTGTTGTATTTCATATCTCCTGTACGATCATACCTTAGTCACACCATAGGAGAGCGAACGACGCAGCGTCCATCACCAGTGAAGGCGCTGATCAGATTGCATGATCAGGGTCAACAACTTTGTCAGACAATATACATATTTTTTGGGGGAAATTGAATATCACAGATGGCGGTTTAATTTGGTCATATGTGGTTGGTATTGGTTCACCGTGTTGATGGTTGTCTGTAGTCGTGCATTATGAGGGAGCTGTAGATTTATGTTATAACATAGTCCTTTGTATGACAAATGTGCTTACCAGACATAATGTGCGAGCAAACATTTCGAATCGTGTCGATTAAAAAAAAAATCTGCCCTCATCTAAAAAACAAAACTGTGTTATTATACTACGAACGCCCATTTTAAGAAATACATATAACTGAATGGAAGACGCGAAAAAAGCGATTACAGTGCGTAAGGTACGCACTGTAATCGCTTTTTCGCGTCTTCCATTCAGTTATATGTATTTCTTAAAATGGGCGTTCGTAGTGTAATAACACAGTGCTATGTAAATGACACCACTACAGAAAACATGCAGTGTTCTCAATATAACTGAAATGTGTGACACTATACCATAAGTAGAATATAGTACGTGTGCTGATTTAATATGACATTTATTAAACTCGTTTACCGATTTCATAAGAAACACGGCATAGCCTCGTTTCTTCTAAAATCAGTAAACTCGCTTAATATAAAATATCATATTAAACTCGCGGCATCACTTATATAAGTTTCTTATGAACTCCGTAAACTCGTTTAATACGTATCATATTAAATAATCACTCATGTAAATCCTCTATATGTTTGGCGTTTATGCCCAACACAAATGTTTTACTCACTCGCCCGCTCCAATTTTTCTCTTTCTCTATCTCTCCATACACCATCCGACCGAGGGTCTACACATTTTGACATGTCATATATATACCAGACGGCCACGGCCCGCATGTCGAGCCCGCCGAGAGATTTAACGATGTCAGAGTGTATTTACTTGAAGTTTGAAGTAAATCGAAGTAAAGGCTGTAGAGATATAAGGTATGTAAACACTTTAATGTAGGTTGTGTACATGTATAATGGAAATTTCAAAGTCATCTGGAATAATGGATAAAGAAGAGGTTGAAGTTTACCGCAATCCTTTACCGACACACACACATGCACGGACACTAGAACATCACTGTGATCATAGTGATCGCTTTCCACAAGTGTCCGGAGCTCGACAAAAAGTGAATAAAGTTTGAGTCGATATCAATGTCGTACGGTACGGTACGGTACGGTACGGTACGGGAGTAGATTGCAAGAGTTACCTTCGCAATTAGACAACCCCCCCCCCCCCCCCCCGTTCCCCAAATGCTGGATCCGCCCCTGGCCACACGAACCCATATATTTACCATTGACTTCTCATCTCTTGTGAACGTGTCTCCTGTATTGGTATCGTTTACATGACATGTACATACGTACTTTAAAAATGGGTCAGCACGTCTGACATTATATTAGTTTGGCGATACCTGCAGTGAGAGCCATAAAAATAAAACTGATGTCAGCGTGTATCTGACTGAACCGCCATTCCTTGTTAAGTTTACACTATCACCAGCCGCGATGTCAATATACGTCAATATTTATTTATCCCGTCAACACAGTGCGTATGTGCCGTGAAACACGGTGCCGTGAAACATTTTTGATATCCAGTCAATACTATTTTTGCATTTTACAGCCATTTGTAGGTGTTGACGGGATAAATAGAATAGTAGGCTAGTGCCGTGATATCTGGCGCGGCACGGAAACGGGATGAGCCTCGCCCATCCCGTTTCCTGAGCCTTGCCAGATATTTTTCCCATTCACGGCACTAACCTACTATTCTCTATATTGTCAGGCAAATGGGAATGCAATTTTGATTTTACATTTCCCTTTTAATTTATTTTTCATATTACAAAAGTAATATCAAAATCAATACAGTAAAAACTAAAACTAAACAAAATAATTGTGCGTCTATGCGACCTTACTGGAAGACACGTATTTCAGCTAATTCAAAATTCAATCCTTTATATTTTTTGTTATTTCTGAATGCGGTGTTTAGCATTCATTTGATATTATCAATTTTATCCTACTTCATGTTGATGACACGCCCATTTCTCGTATGACGTTACCACTTAGTTGAATAGTCTCGCTGTGACAGTTCAAATGAATGGTAACAACATATATTTTCATTATAGGAATGAATGGCCTGTCGTCCAGTATTCCCGCGACTTTTCCAGTGGAAGGCCAGAAGGCCTCGTCCAGTATTCCCGCGACTTTTCCAGTGGAATTTATCGGGGTATAAACTTGGAAAAGTCGCGGGAATACTGGACGAAGGCCGGAAGGCCTCATCCAGTATTCCCGCGACTTTTCTAAGTTTATATCCCCGATAAATTCAACAAAAAGGCCATTCATTCCTTATAATTCCAGCATTTGAAATAAATTCATCAAGAAAATGTGTTTATTTTCCGTTTTCTTAAGAATTATTTTAACTGCGACTGACGGTTACCGAAAATAGTTCGGCATGGGAGTTTACTGGGATATAAATTTTGGACAGAGACTTGCTACGGACCAATCAAATGTTAGGGAATTGTGTAAATATTGTTGTGCTGGAATTATTGCGAAATGAAGAAAATAGTAAATAATTGTGGTATGATTTGATACCCGTGAATCAGAATCCTGCAGTAAATATGGAAACAGCAATTGAATATGTCGTGAAAGGTGGCCATGACGGGAGACATAGGGCTTTTGTGAGTTGTGACCAATGTAGCTCCTGATCAAATATCACACTCATCATGTAGCCTGATCTATATACCCTGTTAGAAACACGACATATGTGCAATTGTTGGAATGGCAAAAAGTGCAGATCCTGATCAGACTGTGCGGATGCACTAGGCACAAAGCCCATAAGCCATTTATCCAGTCACAGCCATATTATATTACCATTTGTTCAACATCGTGTTATCTATTTCAACATCGTGTTATCTATGTACAGCATCCCGTGTATGACTTATTTTGTAAATTAATATTTACCGAGTACACACTAATATGAGTTTGGTGGCCATCTTGGTGGCCATCTTGGTAGCCATCTTGATATAGGGATTGCATGGTTTACTTTGATAGCGCAAAGATGACCGGATTAGCTCAGTAGGTAGAGCGTCGGACTGCGGATCAGGAGACCCCGGGTTCGCTTCCCACCTCGACCGCTGCGAATGGTCGATTCGGTAACTTCGCGCTAGCCTAGTCAGTCCTATCGGATAGAGACTTAAATAATCGGTCCCGACATGCAAGGTCATCGAGCCAGTGGCGTCGTTAAATCAAAGCATGTATTTACTTTGATAGTTCTTTCGCAGCCATCTGACAGACATATTAGCGCAATTTTATCCGGTTACACGGATGTTGACTAGCTACAGCTACAGCTAGACACAATTATGATGCAGACTTATTTGTGACATTTGCGGGGGAGAGGCGGTGTTGTTGTCGTCTGCTATTCTCTAAAGTAGCTTCACTATTGTCTGCTGCCATTTAACCCTTTCAACCCTAAGGAACTGGAATGGACTGTCATATGCTAATGTTCCGACCAATCCAATGGTCACAAAATGATTTTCAGATTCGTCCATTTATGAAAAGGGGGCGTTTTTGTTCTAAGAAATATTAAAATTACTTTCAAAAAGTGCAGATCCTGATGAGACGGCTCGTTACGATCCGGCTCATCTACATCTGCACTTTTTGCATAAACCGCTATAGCGGGATTTCGGGTTCAAAGGGTTAAGCTGCTCAGACAGGCCACTATTTTTAAAATATAATCTTCTAATTTTATCATTTATAAACGAAATGTTTCCTTTTCTTAAATGTGTATGTTATTTTCACTCCGTAGTTTACCCTCGTAACTGTGACTGGACAGCTGGGGCGTGGTGTTTGCGACCAGTGTAGACTCAGATCAGCTTGTGCAGTCGTACAGTCTGATCAGACTCCGGACAGTTCGCCATTCCAACAATGATACACCCATTATGCGTATAACAAGCAATCGAGATCGTTATCGGGTTACACGTGTGTGATGTTTCATCTGGATCTCAACACTGGTCATACATATCATAAGCCCCATTTCTCCAATCATATCCACATATTAGGTGACATTTCCAAGGTATAATAGAAATTAATTATATATGCACCCACGCCCCATGTTGGTAATTTTACGAGGGACAATCGGCGAATAAAATGGCACAAACACCCACACATTCTGGTGCTGCACTCCGCGCCCGTGTGAAGTCTTTTACGTGGAGATAGGCGCCGGGGGCCGTTTCACTAAACTTCTTACGACTAAAATGTTCGTAACTGCAAATTTAAGATCGTCTGTAAATTTAAATTTATGGATTTACATTTATTGAGCATAGGCTGCATATACATTTTAGTCGTACGAAGTTTAGTGAAACGCCCCAGACGAATTCCCATTCACCTACACACGCAGAAGATACTGCATATAAAAGCATTTTCGCCCAGTAACCGACGCAAGCCATTTGCACCGGTTACTAGACGAAAACTGTGTTCATGCGATAGCTGTAGGTAGAGCTGCTGAAATTCTAAGTCATTTGATATCGATATTGAGCAGAAGGGTCACGTGGGTGGACTATAGAATGCACATATGGATGATAAAAAATAAGTATATGAAGTTTCAAGCGATGTTGAACAGAGACAGTATGTACACGAACACTTTAACGCAAATCTCGGACAGACAGACACGCAGACAGACATACGGATAGATGAACAGACGAACGGATAGACAGACATACGGTACGGACAGGGCGGCGACTATATGTACCCCGACGCAGGGGTGGATCCAACATTTGGGGAACGTCGGGTGGTTGTCTAGTTGCGAAGGTAACTCTTCAGTAATTGCTAGGGGGTTGTCCTATTTTCGAGCTATTCGAAATGCACTTTCCTGTGTTTTACGGCATTTAAATTCAGACTCCAACTGGTGGTAAACTGTGATCTATGTAACCCAGGTTGCAACCCCGGAACCCCCCCCCCCCCCCACTCCACCCCCTTCAGATCCGCCCCTGTAAAACTACTACTGCCGTTCCCACGTCCACCTACCAATGTTAGTATTAGAAACGCCAACCACCGTCGGTCGAGTACGGAGATCATTGTTTTGCCTTCGTACCCCGGTCGGTTCCGAACGTCCTCCGGTTGTTTGTTCGCACCAGACCGGCGTAGTTGTCGGCCAATGGGACACGAGTGGTAGAGGCTATACCGCGGTCAGGAGAGCGGTGACTTGTACATTAAAGTCGCGGCATACGCCTATTGAACCAGTATCTGAAAATAAGATACAGTAACTAGAACTTATGTTTGTAAAACATGGACATGCCCCCATGGCATACTGGGCTCTAACTAGAGGTAGTGTGTAAAGAAAGAAAACTTTAAATGTACACAAATTTCAATGTCATTTGAGAAAGACTTACAAACCTGATGGCGTAAACAATGGCTAAGTGTTTTAGCACCATTTTGATGGTCACAAAGGTCAATGTCATGTCATTGGAGGTGTGATTGCGTCACGCATGTTCAGGTACTGTCCAAATATTAAAGCAATACTTCAAGTAATATTGAAGATTTACATGATGGAGAAACTCTTATAAACTTTTCGACGTAACACAATGGCTAAGTGTTTCAGCACCATTTCGAAGGTCACAAAAGTCAAGGTCATGTCATTTGTGGTGTGAGTATGTCACACATGTTCAGGTGAATGCACTGTCCAAATATTAAAGCAATACTTCAAGTTTTATTGAAGATATTACATGATGGAGAAACTTTTACAAACTTTTCGACGAAACTTATCGACGTATTGCAAAGGTCAGAAAGGTCAAGGTCATGCCATTGGTGGTGTGAGTGCGTCACACATGTTCAGGTGAGTAAACTTTACAAAGATTAAAATCAATCCTGCAATGAATATTGAAGATATTACATGTTGTTCTCCAGAAACGGGACGGACGGACATACGGAACCCCAAGAACAACGCAATATGCACCCCCCCCCCCCCCCCCATTCCCCCCCATTGCTATCGCATAGGGGGCATACGAATTAATACCCCATCTTGTGGTATATAGCTATAATATGAGTTTGTGACTGGGGGAATGCTGGTGCACATAGTTGATTTGCGTCAATTGAACGGGTCACTGGAATAAGGGCTTCATGGAGTTAGCCCCCTCCTTCCACTGTCACCTTCAGGTTTCTACGCCAATCATTTAATTACGAATTACGTCTTGCACACACTGGACACAATTTCTTGGGATAAAACACGCACATTTGATTTGTTTGTTTAGCTGCTGTGAAATTCTTAATGACACGTGATTTACGGAAGACAATCCATTGACAAGGCGGGCGTCTTGGAATTAATTTTCGCTCTTAAATATTGACCTTTCGACTGTGAACAAAACCCTGCCGTCAAATCCAGATCCTAGCAGACCCTATATCAGTCATTGACCCGCAGCCTCTGTCAGTTTCTATTATTTCGGGGACAAATAAAGACAATAAAGGCCTTAATGGCCACGCGAGGGGTTTCCTTAAGGTGCTTCAATATCTTAATCCTGTTGTTGTTGTTGTTGTCGTTTCAAATCATAATGTGTGCCTGTGAAATGGGGCTTATGGGTTTTGCGACCAGTGTAGATCCAGATCAGCCTGTGCATCCGCACAGTCTGATCATGATCTGCACTGTTCGCCATTCCGTCAATGAAACACCAGTCATGCTAGTACCAAGTACTATAGATCGCTATTAGGCTACATGAGTGTGCTATTTGATCAGGGGTTACACTGGTCTTAAATCGCACAAGCCCCATTCCTCAAGTCACAGCCACAATTTAGAAACATGCCACAAACTGTTCAGCAATTGTACTATGGTGGCACATTTGTGTCAACCACGTAACATAATAAGACGAGTTATTAACTGATCAAGACGAAATCAAATGGACGACATACCCAACACGAAACATTGTCGAAAACGTGATACTGACTACTGGTGACATCGAATTTTAATTTAATTTCTACAATTGTTCTCGTCAAATTAAGACGTAATACAGTAAAATCTCCCCTTGACTAGTTGGTAAGTCGTGTTGACGCGATACTAATTGTGTCAAAAACTATATACATGTACTAACTGACCAAGCCGAGATAAAATGTACTAAAATCGATGTCACTAGTGGGCAGTACTGTGAAACCTCTCTAAACCGGACACCATTGGAGGTCCCCAGTGTGTTCGGATTAGAGAGGTTTCACTGTAAATCAGGCATTTGATCATTCTGAGCTATAGTTGTGTGCTATGCGATCACGAACATACATTTATCACCTGAGATAAATTACCAAGAAATTCATCAAAAACATGTGTTTATTGGTGTCCGGTTTAGAGATATCACTGTATCACGTTTTTGGCTAGCTACAATAATTCGCCTCCGATATGTTATCTACGGCTACAATTTGACCCACTCAAAAAATATGAGCGACCGAAGTACATACCCAAACCTGTTGCATGTAGGTCAAACTTTAGTAAACTGTATATTTTATATCTTTAAACAAATCATATTTGATGTAAACACAGTAAATTGCCAAAACTAATAGAATAGGGAAATAATTTTCCTATATATGAAACCATCTTTTCTCTAGTTGTTGTTCAACAGTCAACATAACGAAATCTAGCATTCAAATTTACAAGATATACATGCACATGCAAACGTCAGATAAACACCTTGACACGTTAACATAATCAATTGCTGCATGTGTATGTCCTTTATTAATAATTTACTGATACAGTTTTGACAGTTTTATATCGCTAACATATCAAACACGCCGGATAACCGATTGCAAAAATCACTCTTCCATGAATTACATTAAAGAGATGGCGTTTCATTGCTACCCTCGTGAGAGGTATGGAGCGGGGTAGCACTTTTGTTTCTAGTTTTTGACGAGATTTCGTCTTATCCTTCTCGTCCAATTGATCTCGTCTTGACCAATTAGTGAAATGGTGTCAACGTTAAAGGTACAAACCCACTGAGTAGGCACAAATGTTCTCTATATGCATTAAATAAGTGTATAATTTGTCACAATTCCACCAGTTCTAAAACTTACAGTTTAGTTTGCTTACGTTTAACGGCCGCACTGTCTCTATGTACTTGCAAGCCGTCCGCAAAAGGCGGAATAAAAATGTGGGCCGAATAGGATTTTTGTGTCTGTGCATGCTGGGTAGAACCAGTTCGCGGGCTTAATGCCCCAGAGGCAAAACGTGCAGGCAGATCACTGACGGCGGCCCCATTGGGTGGCCTCGACTGCAGTGATACGGGCACTAAGTCCGTATTTGAATTATGTGTTGAGGCCCGCCAGTGGCCCTATTTTTGGGTATTATTCTAAAACTTACAAGTGACCGCTATACAGATATAATCATTTAGTAATATTTATTTTACTGATGGTGACTCGCGGTGGTATCAGGCTATTTTCATATGGCATGATATTTTTTTAATTAGTTTATGTATATTAAATGCGTCACCTGAAAAATAATATTTTCGACAGACTATAAAGTATGATCATTGCACATCAACAAGTAAATACAAAGAATAAATACGTGTAGTAATGTCCGTTATCATTTTAATGAAACACGGTTATCGCCCCAAATATCAGTTTGAAAATTTACGTCGGATATAAAATGTATAATAAATCCAATCAATACATGGGGTAATGGTGAATGAATGTTTATTTTGCCAGAAATTGTCTTAGATGATGTCTCTGATATATAGAACATTTTGTGCCTACTGAGTGGGCATGTACCTTTATGACGTAATACAGAAAAATCTCGCCTTGACTAGTTGGTAAGTCGTGTTGACGCGATAAGAATTGTGTCAAAAATACTAAATACATGTAATAACTGATCAAGCCGAGATAAAATGTACTAAAATCGATGTCACTAGTGGACAGTAGGTCCCCAGGGTGTCCGGCTTAGAGAGGTTTCACTGTAAATCAAGGATTTGATCACTCTGAGTCATATTTGTGTGCTATGCGATCACGATCAGACATTATCACCTGAGATGAATGACCAAGAAACTCATCAGAAATAAGAGCACATGTGTGTATTGGTGTCCGGTTTAGAGAGGTTCCACAGTATCACGTTTTTGACGAGATTTCGTCTTATTCATCTCGTCCAATTGATCTCCTCTTGACCAATTCGTGAAATTGACGTCAACGAAGATACGCCAAGGATTTATTTTTAGTACAATTATGTCTCTGGATACGCATATTTACATGTTCATACACGACGTGGTGGCGGTTTTCGCCCACTGCACGCCTCGCTAATAATGATATTCACAGAATCAATCAGCGTCACATTGGTCAATAGGTGCCGAGTGCTGCTGCATAATCGACAGACAATCTCGCATCAAAAGCATAACAGATTTCGATACTTGAGTTTGCCCGATTCAATGCAAATGCTGTTTCTTGAAACATAATAGTCAAGGTGCATGATCACGTGGTTATAACAACAACAACAGTGGCTGAAAGTGTTGAAATCTTGCCCACTCCAAAGTAAGTATTATTTGATATTTTCCTTAATATGAAACGGATTTTGATGACATATGGCGCAGCAAACGCGTCTTCATGAGCTGCATTTGGTCGTCCAGGGAGTTCGGCACAGACTTATGTCGATTTTGCGAAGAATCGATTTCCGTGTCTACCGACAGAAGTTTGGGCCAAAGTACAGATACCACCAAATGCAGCTTAACAAGACGCGTTTAATGCGCTATATTTCATCAAAATTACGTAATAAGGACAATATAAAAGAATACGTACTTTGAATCGGATGGATTCTGGAAGTTTCATTACTTGTTGTTGTTGTTAGTACCACGTGATCATACACCTTGATAGTATTACCGATATAATCACTATATTACTACTGTACGATTTCTCCAATTTGATAATTATTACATATCTAATGTAGTGAGTATAGTACAAAGTGGTCGATGCATGAATACCATATGTATCTTACCATAGACTTAGACGTACTTTATATTACGTCCTTGACCTTACTGTAACAATAATAATTCCATAAAACATATGTTCATGAATAGTATATCACTGCAGTAACCGAGAGGATCCAGTAGCCGATTTCACCAAAATTGCTAAGCATACTTATCATTTCCCGAAATGCATTATTGTATATAGAACTAACGACTGCGTATATTTGATGATTACAAAATGATTGTGATAATATAATAAATTCAGTGTATTAAAAATTATTATATTTATCCTTAAAATTCTCCGTCAAAGTGTACTTAGCAAGATAGTATACTTTGCAATGTTGGTGAAATAGGCTACAGTTATAAGGAAACACATTGAGATATTTATTTTTGTTAACGAAATGAGACTAGAAATCTATTACAGGGCTCCAGATAAGGAATTAGTAATTGAGAAGTGTCACTCCATCATTTCTGAAGCAATTGGGTATTTCAAAATTGTAATTAGGTAAAATAAAATCACACTACTGTTTACACATCAACAGACAGCACTTATTGAATAGTTTGCCTCGAAATGAAAACATGTCTTGGCATTTCATTAGAATTGTCTCCTTGGAGACAATTCTAATGAAATACCAAGATGTGTTTTCATGGAAAATAAAAAAAATATGCTATATTTGTGGTCTGTTTATTGTTTTCTGCAGCATGATAAAGCTACCATAAATTGTGTATTGCTTTTTGATACTCGCTACTTCTGATTTCAATTGGGTTTTTGGCAATTTTAATTTAAGCAAATACGCAGCTTATCTGGAGCTTACTGTATTACATTTGCAACTACAAGTAACTAGTAGACCGAGATATTTGCATTGGGTGTAATTTGCATTGGGTGTACTGTTCTCTTTTGAAACCAACATAAACGGGTGGGTGTAATGGGTTATTCAATGACTTAATGAATGATACTGCATTATATATATATTATTATATGGTATGTGGTATTCATAACAAATAAGATCCAAACGGAGCAAACTATCTTTGTCCAATTAAACAAGTCGTCGAACTATTCACGTACGAGGCACACTGTGGGGGATTGGACAAACTGTCTGTTTAGACCAGTGTAGCCCGAGCTTATACAAGGTGCATGATCACGTGTGTTATAACAACAACAACAACGTCGCCCACTCCAAAGCGAGTATTATTTGATATTTTCCTTAATATGCAACGGATTTTTATGAAATATGGCGCAGCAAACGTGTCTTCATGAGCTGCATTTGGTGGTCTAGGGAGTTTGTCACAGACTTATGTCGTTTTTGCTAAGAATCGATTTCCGTGTCAGAGACACGGAAATCGATTCTTCGCAAAAACGACAGAAGCTTAGGCGACAATACAGATACCACCAAATGCAGCTTAACAAGACGCGTTTGATGCGCCATATTTCATAAAAATCCGTTAAGTAATAAGGACACTATAAAATAATACGTACTTTGAATCGGTACTTGTTGTTGTTGTTAGTACCACGTGATCATACACATTGTTATATGTGGTTGTGACTGGAGAAACTAGGGCTTATTGGCTTTTTGACCAGTGTATCCTCTGATCAAATAACACTCTCCTGTAGCCTCATCAATATAGCTTGTTATATCTGGGACGAAGGATGATGTATGTATGGTCCCTGGTTAAATGCATAACGACGGATGTTTCATTGATGGAATGGCGAACAGTGCAGATCCTGATCAGACTGTGCGGATGCACAGGCTGATCTGCATCTACACTGGTCGCAAAACCCATATAGGCCCCATTTATCCAGTCGCATATGAGTACTGTAAATACCCACACAGTCGGGTCTGACCTGGCAACTTCCGTGTAATTTGATCTATTCTAGTGATGGGTTGTGGCCTATGGAGGTTGTGGGTTGAAACCTAGCATTGGGCATTAACATACTTTCATAGTACATGTATTTCATTGGTCTGTCGGATGAGACTTTAAAACTCTCTTTATCCCGTCAACACAGTGCGTATGTGCCGTGAAACACGGTGCCGTGAAAAGTTTTTGATATCCAGTCAATACAATTTTTGCATTTTACAGCCATTTGTAGGTGTTGACGGGATAAATAGAATAGTAGGTTAGTGCCGTGAATGGGAAAAATATCTGGCGCGGCTCGGAAACGGGATGTGCTCGGCAGAGCCTCGCCCATCCCGTTTCCTGAGCATTGCCAGATATTTTTTCCCATTCACGGCACTAACCTACTATTCTCTATATATGACATTAGCTGTTACTGGGAGGTTAAACCCATTCACTGTCACTTTTTTTAACTATTCGAAATTAGGCTGTCTAATTCCCGCTTCCCTGGAATGAATTGTGTGTGTCTAATTCCGCAGGATCGAACAGCGTGTCACAGAGAGACAACAATATGGGCGAATTGCGGATATCTAATATCTCCGCATGAGGAATTATTGGTCTAATTCTCGCCTCTGGGTTCTTTTTCAATAATTCGGAAGCGCAGATCGATAGGCACTACGCTACGTTTATTCACAGGTGGAAGACTCGGACCTGTGACATAAATTGAACAATCCCATTTAGGTCCACCACCACCAAAGAATTTTCCTATATAAACTATCCAATGACCACACATTTTGCTATTCTCTGTTACTTTCATTTTTCGTATGAATGTTGTGAGACCTATTTTCAAATAACCTGCAGCCTGCTCTGGATATTCAGTAATTAAAATATAGGTTTAATTATTGTTAAGAAAGATAAATTCAATCTCCTGCTGGTGGTGGCGCAAAAAATCAGCGGCTGGAATTGAAACCGCCTCACATAACAAACATGATCCGACTTACAAAATAATCCCAACTCATGTGCTTGAAACTGATGAAAATTATACATTAACATGCCTTTGAAGTAGATTAGTGCATCAATTGACTGGTTTCTGTAAGCAAAGAGTGTCTATGGCATAACAAATCAGGCTCATTTTTTATCGTACTACTTTTGACTAGACCGCGCATGAATATCTGATGATTTAGTGTGGTTAAACCTTAAACAAATCCCATTACCTCACCCACCATGTGTCGTACTGTACGTTACGTTTTATATTTCGGAGTGGCTGCTGACAGACGACTGTCAATAGCCAAAATGCCGGGGCTTTGGCTGCTGGCAGACGTCATACGAATTCACCATAGGCGTATACATATACATGGGCCCGGTTTGCCGTAATCTTCACTTTCTGCCGAGATTCTTCTATAATAAGAAATATCTATCAATATATCGCAAATGCGGTCAAAAATAATGAACTCAATATTATAAAAGTATATACATTTGGCCTTCTATGGCGGGAATTGAAGTAATGTGCATTTTATGTCTTATCTCTCCACTAAAGTACTAATATTTTTCCACGAAAGTATTAGCTGTCTGTCATTCCCGTAATATGTGCATTGTGTCTTATTTGTCTACGAGATGTGCATTTTATATATTATCTCTCCACCAAAGTACTACTATTTTTCCACGAAAGTATTAGCTCTCTGTCATTCCCGTAATATGTGCATTGTGTCTTATTTGTCTACGAGATGTGCATTTTATGTCTTATCTCTCCACTAAAGTACTAATATTTTTCCATGCGGCACCATGCTGCCGGTAACATCACAAGATTGCAGCTTGACCACATCGTAAATGGACACGTAGCATAGAATGGACACACGCTGGGCATTATGAACTTATAAAGTAGACAGATTATGTTGTCTTCTTTATTGGGCTATGTAAACCAGAGATTGCGGTTCATATGTACAATGTTCCACATCTGTCTAGGAAATTTATATTATATGCTATGTCTGTCCATCAAAATGCTAATCCCCCCGACAATGTTATATGTTCTATTTCTCCATGAAAACACTTTCACTGCCAATCCATCAAAATGCTACACCCCCCCCCCCCCGACCATGTTATATGCTCTATTTCTCCATGAAAATACTTTCACTGTCAATCAGGGCTCCAGATAAGCTGCGTTTTTTTGGAATAAGTTCTGGTATATTTCATTCATTCTTCAACAGAATATAGAATTTTGGAGTTCTTTAGAATCGTCTCTTTGAGACGATTCTAAAGAACACCAAATTTCTATATTTGAAAGTAAAAATCAGAACCGTACTTCTTCAAATAAAATAAATATGACGTCAATGATATGCGATATCAAATTTATAACTATTTGATATTAATTTGATATCCACTCGTTTCATATAAAGTTGATATCAGGCACATTTTGCAACTGCATAATCGGAAGATCGGGAAAACATCTCGTCGGGTAGACTTTTAAGTGACACCATTATACAGACAGTTCAACAAACACTCACAATTTACGTATATTAGTGGGTTTCAACCTAGCGTTTATACACAATATGTTAAACTCTTTGAGCAAGCACAGTCAGATATGGTGCATATATTGTTTCGGGGATCGTTTCAACATGGACATTGGTTTACCATTTCTACGATAGGGTGTAAGGTGGGGGAAGTCAATATATTTGATAGCGGATACAAAGACTTAGATACAGATTCCATACTGCAAATATGTGCTATTTTGAAACACGACGGCACTTCTCGTTAAACTTCAATCATATACCAGTACAAACTCAGATGGGGTGTTCAGCTTGTGGCGTGTATGCTACAGCGTTTGCTACGGCAATTTGTCTGGGCTTTAATCCCGCAAAAATGCTTTTGTAGCAGTATAAGATGCGTGCGCATCTCATACAGTGTATCGACAGTGGAGAGTTCACATAATTTCCTTTCAAAATAAACACGAACTGGAGTAAGAAGAAAACAAGTTCCACGAAGAAAGACATATTTTGTGTATGCCGTGCCATTTATGACAGCCAAATGATACGATGCACACACTGTAACATATGGTTTCATGTTCGATGTTTGAGTGAAAATGTTAAAGAAAAACTTGATAAAGATGCCGACATGCAATATACTTGCGATAATTGTTGTCGAAACTGAATGGACAATACATTCTGATAGTGTTACACGTATATATACTGAGCAAAACTAGAAACGTCCCTCCATGTTTAAGGAAAGATTCATCAAAAACCAAAAGGGTTACTTTTACAAATCAAAATGGAAAAACAAGTTCATTCATTTCTGTATCAAAGCCAATAAATTGCATTTGGATATCTTGTTAAATATTCGAGAGATAACCGGCCAAGGGCGGTAGGGGTCAAAATCAAAAATCACAAAAACTCAGAAATGTGTTACTTAATGTTTAGAGATGGAATTTCAATAAGTAATGTGGCAAATTCAGTAAATCTCGTTAGTACCGAGTGTGGCCACCATTTGCATGAATGCATGCAATGATCCTACGCCGCATCGACGTGACGTAACGCAATACCAGTGCGTTGGGCAAATTCCTCCATTCCCGTTGTAACGCCCGTGTAAGATCGCGAACATTGTCAATCTGATGGTTAGCTCGTGCTTTGCGGCCCAGCTCATCCCATATGTGCTCAATGGGATTGAGATCCGGGGAGACCGCGGGCCATGGCATGACGTCGACGTTGTTTTGCTGTAAGTATTGAGTGGTGACCCTGGCTACGTGAGGGCGGGCATTGTCGTGCATCAATGTCACACCAGGACCATGCTGACGGATAAATGGTAAGGCATGTGCATTTAGCACATCTGCAACATAACGTTGTGCATTGATGTTGCCCTGTACAACAACCAAATCTGTCTTCCGGTTTCCCATGATCCCACCCCAGACCATTACGCTCCCTCCCCCAAACCTGTTCTTCTCAACAATGCAACAATCGGTGAATCTTTCATTTTTACGCCTGTATACCCGTAATCTTCCGTCAGCATGACTAACTGTGAACCGAGATTCATCGGTGAACAAAACTCGGTTCCAGTCAGCCCTTCTCCAGTTCAGATACGTCGCGCCCATAACAGTCTGGCAGCATGGTGACGTTGGGTCATTATCTGACCAGTGTACGGGCGGCGTGCCGGATTGGTTGGGCGTTACGACGTAACCGGTTGCGAATGGTCTGCCCTGAGACATCGTATCGCTTAGCAGTGAACTGTGGCTGCCAATCGACGTTGACGTAAGTGCGTCAACGTAATGTAACGATCGGCTCTAGCCGTCGTTACACGAGGCCTACCAGGTCGCTGCCGGTCGTGAACAGCCCCAGTCTGCTGGTACCGAGCTGCAAGACGATCAATCGTCTTCCGACAGCAACCAAACCGAGGCGCGACCGCCCTGGCGGCCATCCCACCCGCAAGCATCCCAATTGCCTGATTTCGCTCGTTTTCGGAAAGCCGTGGCATATCGAAAACAGTGAAAAATTAAAAAAGTTTTTTCATTTTCCGAATAGCCCCTATCGCATGAATGGTACGACATGAACTGAATCACCTTATCGATGACAAGTATAGCGTGCACGTGCAAAAAAGTGGAAATCAACGTTCCGGTCACTGGCCGCTATGTAAACCCCTAGTATCGGCTAAACTCTACACGATCGTATTCTGAACATCGCCACGGTTTAAAATACTTGTACTTTGAACATGTGGTACATACATAGACAGAGCTACACCGGCTATAAAACAGGGACGTTTCTAGTTTTGTTGAGTATAGTAATGTACGACCAGTGAGAACATCGACGAATACTAACCCATCAATATCGTTTAATTTTGAACTAGCTTTCGTAGACTGGCTGAATTTGAAATTCATCAAATTAATTCGTGTAAAGTTCGCATCAACTTCGTGTAAATCTCAGAGCAAATGCGGAATGAAATTAGCTTTGAAAGTTACGCTAACTTTCAATATCATTTATAACGAACATATGTGACGCGCCATGACAAAATGGGGTTTACGGCCAATGTGACTATTGTAGCCCCAGATCAGCATGCGCATCCGCGCAGTCTGATCAAGATCTACACTGTTTGACATTGAGTCAGACAAACAATATTAATTAATTTAGCAAACAGTTTCTTTTCGGAATGTGTAAGTCCGCAATTTAGTTACGGTCTACATTGAGTCAATAAGCCCGGTTTTCTCGTGGCGAGTCACATATCTAGTAAACAAATATATTGGTGTCACATTAATATGTTTGCATGTCATGCTTGTCCATACCATGTACGTTTTGTTTCATATGTACCACAATTGAGCGCCAATTTGACAAAGTATAATCGCTGTTCAAAGATTTCCGTAAATACTTTGGAAATTCTTATAGGAAACCATTTCCCGCAGCATATGTAAAAAAACGATTATTGTAGTTCTATCTAGTACACATTCCGTATTTATTTTCGGAATATTGAGTTTGACCTTTCCCCACTACCCAAGTTGTATATTTGTCTGTCAGCAGCCAACACACGGCACTTTGGCTATGACAGACGTCTGTCAGCAGCCAAAACCCCGGCCTTTTGGCTGCTGACAGTCGTCTGTCAATAACCACGTCCTTTATATGTATAATACATACGTAGATAACAGTACGACACCAGTAGCCGATTTCATCAAAATTGCAAAGTATACTTATCTAGCAAAGTATACTTTGAGGCAGTAATCATATATTTTTCCGGAAATGCATTATTTCATATAGAACTAACCACTGCATACATTTGATGATTAAAAGTATGCATAATTATTATACTGAATTTATTACATTATCACAGCCAAAATGGCTGAGATAATGTAATAAATTCAGTATAGTAAAAATTAATAAATTTATCCTTGAATTGAAAATTTCTCCCTCAAAATATACTTTGCCAGATAAGTATACTTTGCAATGTTGATGAAATAGGCTACTGGTTACTGGTAGGTGGGGTAATGGGATTTTATCAATGGGCATTTTTATGTCACATGTCCGAATCTGCCACCTGTGAGTGTATTGAGATTTTGATTACCAGTGTAGGACCTGATCATAATCCACCACAGCCATGCAGCCTAATACGGATTTAAACTGTTATTCAATTACATATGGTATGTTTTCTCGTAGTCGCGGGTAGTAACTACGAGTCTGCATAAGAATATCCCCGTATCGTCCGTACCCAGACCGGGTACGGACGATACGGGGGTATTCTGCAGAGTTACTCCCCGCAACTAGTTTCTCGACTCAAAATGACGTCAATGTAGACTAGGCTAATATGGGGACTAGTCGGAAACGCAATAAGCATATTTGTTTCTGTTGTCAGTCACATGTGATATAATAGACATTCATCAATATTCTTCACGGGGTTCAAATTAAATTAGTGCACCCAAACACCCATGCCTGTGGTTTACCTCAAATATAGAAAACGATAAATTAAATGGGCTTTCCCGTATTTGAAGTGGTCGGTGGAAGAAGGGGTGAAAAAGTTAGCCCCCTTCTTCCACTTATTCTTTCATTTGTGATTATTATGCAGCCACACTTATATTAATCAATATTTTATATACAGTGTGGTCAGCGTGTAAGTGCACACACGAACGAACACGACAGGTTGGTTCAAACCTGTCGTGTTCGTTCGTGTGTGCACTTACACGCTGACCCCACTGTAACCCATCAGGGGCCCGTTTCACTAAACTTCCTACGACTAAAATCTTCGTAAGTGCAAAATTATGATAGTCTGTAAATTTCACATTAACACTGTTTTCTTGTAAATAATTGTTGGATTTACATTTATTGAGCACAGGCTGCATATGCAGCCTATGCTCAATAAATGTAAATCCATCAATTCAAATTTGCAGACGATTCTAAATTTGCGCTTACGAACATTTTAGTCGTAAGAAGTTTAGTGAAACGGCCCCCTGGTACCCGATATCCTGGGTCCTAGTGACCATTAGAATCTATCAAACGGGTGTATTGAATGTCCGCCCTCCCATTCTGCCCCCGTGTGCAATGTCAATATCAAAATGTAAGCATCATGTTCCATAGCTACACTAATTCGCCTCCGATATGTTATCTACGGCTACAATTTGACACATTCAAAAATGTGAGCCACCTAAGTACATACCCAAACCTGTTACATGTATGTCAAAATTTAGTAAACTGTATTTGTTATACCTTTACACAAATAATCTTTGATGTAGAATTATTAAATTGCCAAAAATAATAGAACAGGGAAATAAATAATTTCCCCATGGAAGCCATCTTTTCTCTAATTGTTGTTCAACATTCAACATAATGAAATGAAGCTTTCAAATTTACAAGATATACATGTAAATGTCAGATAAACCCCTTGACCCGGTAAAGTAACTAATTTCTGCACGAGTATGTTCTTTATTAATAATTTATTGATACAGCTTTGACAGTTTTATATCGTTAACATACCAAACTCCCCGTTTAGGTGTAGCACGATCAATGGCTGCCCCCACAGAAATTTGCGTGACACAACAATATGCTATCTCAAGGGAGATAACATATAACAATCACTGTTCCATGCGTAACATTAAAGAGATGTGGTTAAATTGCTACCCTCGCGAGATGTATGTAGCAATTTTGTTTCTACATGTTCCCGTCACTTGGGAGCGGAACGAGAGAGGCTTATGTGCATTTAAATAATTCATATGCATATTTTTTTCTTACTCTTCGCACGTTGGCTATACACGTTTTTGATTTATTTCGCTGTTCAGCGTGTGCGTAGTCAATATCTGTTTGAACGTTATCTTCCAACTCTGCTATCAGTGTCAACGGATCACTAGAGCAAACAAGTGTTATGTCAGATGAGCTGCTTACTGTGACAGGAGAAAATCTCGCATATTAATATGTGTGATTGTGACTGGAGAAATGTGTGTGCTTGTACGAGTCTGACAATTGCGACTAGGGTTGTCTCAGATCACATGCTGATCAGAGACAGCCCGTTCGCTATTCAGCAAATGAAACACTCGCCATGCTTCTAACTGGGTGGTAATAATACGTACATGCATTTTGGGACCCAGCTTCTAACAAACAGTATATCAGGCTACATGAGTACATAATTATGTGGGCCATGAAATTACCCGCAACGCATGTCATCGTAAGTGCATTTCGCGAGAGATTGGGTATACCCGCTACAGACATCACCATCGCCGTTGAAACACAGAAAGATAATTGAAACTGACTATCCATAAAGTCAACAAGTAACTGAATAAAAAAGAACCCTACACTTACGATGTCAGAGGAGGTTCGATGTGTTCGTACGAACTCCCTTTTCTGGAGCCATCATGAGTTTTGTTTATGTATATCCGCGATAGGAATTTTAAGTGCATGGACAAGCAGATAAAACATTATTCAAATGCACTACTAACAAAACACAGTCAAGCGACGCCAAACATATTGCAATATGCCAA
Organism: Conchocele bisecta; assembly: GCA_029237695.1. Lineage (NCBI taxonomy): Eukaryota > Metazoa > Mollusca > Bivalvia > Lucinida > Thyasiridae > Conchocele > Conchocele bisecta. The sequence continues at coordinate 80,613,722 of CM055269.1, forward strand.
TGTTCAGAAATGTGCTTCATAAATTGGCCCAATATTCTTTGCACAGGAGCTAGTTGTTGTCCACACATACCCGAATGCAGCATTTGGCTTCTGGAAATCAAAATCTTTCCGGGGCTGTGAAGCAATCGAAATATGTAAGGGGTCCAGGGGCAACCCCTGGACCCCTTACATATTTCGGTTGCTTCACAGCTGAAAGTCGAACCCCCTTTTTAAAAATCTTGGTAACGCCAATGATATGCACAGTGTATTACGTCCTTGCCATAACATTGCATCAAATGTATCAGTTGTTGCTTGTTTATATGCACATGTGTTATTGTTTGTTCTAATGCACTCTATAAATATCACGCAATCTGATTGACCGATGGTCATACATTACAGGTATATCATTGTTGATGAACGGTCGCAAATTATTTCAATGTGTATTCCTACGCCAGTAGTAAAGGAGTGCATTAGAAATAGGTTAACCTCATTGTAATTTTGAAATTTGCGGCGTACATCAGAAAATGATAGGTCGGAAAACATGTTTAATGGCTCCCCTATCATTTTCTGATATACGCCGCAAATTTGAAAATTACAATACAGTTAACGCTATATTTAATGTGATAAAAACGTTGCATGTATGTTGATGAACGCATCTCTGTTATCATAAAGCTCCTAGTGTGTTAACACATATACGTGTATAATACATGAGCCCGAGCCCATGGGCGGATTCAGGGGGGGGGGGGGCGAACCCGGCGCGCGCCCGCGCGCCCCCCCCCCCACCCCCCCCCCCCTAAAATTCGCCGAGTAAAGATTTTTTACAAGTTACAAGGCACGTTTCATGCCAAGTGCCATGTATTCCATGCATTTTTCGGTCGTTGTCTTATTGTTTCAAAATTTAAATGTTTTCAATGAAAAATCATGTCTAAACATACTGTGACAGTGTCAATAATCTTGCTCTAAAATGCGCCAGAACGCAGGAAATGCGATGTAGATTTCAAAATAGTTCAGGGGGGAATGCCCCCGGACCCCCCTAGCGCTATCTCGACTATTTTGCAATACTTGACTATATTATCGAACGAGCTTAGCTCGTTCGATAATATAGTCAAGTATTGCAAAATAGTTACGCCCCCCCCCCTAACCCGAAATCCTGGATCCGCGCCTGGAGCCCGAAATGCTTCTGTTTATCAGGTGTATTGGTCGAACATGTTTTGTTTTATGTTTTATGACTGTGCCCGTTTTATCAAAGCCACAAAGGTGGTTTACGTGTGCAATCAAAGTTTACATAGTGTCACTTTAAACGACAGGAACATATATAATCCATGCAATTTGACAAGAACGAAATGTAAATAGATCACTTATCTATAGGACAAATTTGAATTTTTAATATTAATAATGCGCTTAAAACATTAACTAAATGTCAAATTGAATTTCTGAATTTGGAACGAACAACTTAATGACAATGGCACATAACAATAATTCATTGCGACGTGGTGAAAAATAAATGCCAAGTCAAAATAGCAGATCTAGTGCTTATGAAAGGTTATAACAAAGAAAAATTATACTATAAACAAAAAAAATAAAAAAAATGACACAATGACAATACAATACCAGTCTCCAGGGCCCAGTTGTTCAAAACACCAGTTAGCTTAACGGACTGTTAAATCCTTAACGGACTGTTAAATCCTTAACTGAATGGTTAAAATCTCTGTTAAAACAGAGATTTTAACCATTCAGTTAAGGATTTAACAGTCCGTTAAGCTAGAGATTTTAACCATTCAGTTAAGGATTTAACAGTCCGTTAAGCTAACGGATGTTTTGAGCAACCGGGCCCAGATTTCGAAAGAGGTTCTCATCATAGAAAGATGTTTAATAAATTTAAATAACATTTAAAGTACAAATAGTAATCATAAACCGCAGAGAAACTAGCTTCACAATGCTAGTTTTTTTTCATGATTATATTTTTTTTTCACCAGACCTAAATTTTCTTTCAGGCGACTCAAAACATACAATTTGGTTAAGAAATACAAAACAAATATATACGCTTAACCGAACACCCTGGGGTTCCACATGGTGTCCGGTTTAGAGAGGTTCCATTGTAAAACAGACAGATGAATACGTCAAGACACGCGTGGATACTTAGCGATCATGAACAGACATTATTATCGGAGGTAAATGGCAATGTAACGTATTTAAATTAAGCTCAACTAACGTTCATCTGTGTCCGGTTTAGAGGGGTTCTACTGTAGCTACAAGAGCCTACTATCGGATAATATTACATGTAGAAAGTCAATCATAAAAAAACATAATCAAAACAAATGCCTGATGAATAATGAGTCCGTCTTAATGACGCACATAAATAATAATGTATATCTTTGTAACCAAAAACAGAATCTCCTTCATCCACACCATTACAAATGTCTGATAAATGAGGCATTCGCCTCAATACAGGTTTGGTAACCTGAAACGCTAAACATATTCATCCGACTAAGGAGTCCTTGTTGTCATTCACGTACATGGTTTAAATGCATGACACCGCGGTTTGTTAGAGAGCGCCTGACTTCAGCCTTGACTGTCAGGGCGGAAGTCAGGCGCTCTCTAACAAACCGCGGTGTCATGCATTTAAACCATGTACGTGAATGACAACAAGGACTCTCTCTATAGCCGCGTGACACCTGGTATTGGCACATTGTCGAGGTCTCGCACTAGCAGACTGAGAAAGGAAAGGCGAGGGCCGTGCCTAAGGTGTACTTGTGGCCCAAACCTATTGTACATGTATATTGAAAACAATACACTATGTTTAAAGTAGCAGACTGAGAGACACCTCACATTTGTAATATGCAGCTTAATTTATTGGGTCAGTGGAAGGTGGGGGGGACCTTATGTCACTTATGAACTTACTTATGAAAATGCCCCACACGCCCCGCCCCCACCCCATAGATGTATGTGACTCATTCAATTGTCTAAGTAGTGCCGTAAAATATGACAATACTAAAATATGAGAAGATAAGTGTTTGTTTAATTCCATTGCCGCTGACCGGATCAACGCTGAATGGTTAATAGTTGGCCGTATACTAGCACTATTGCCAAGCATACGCGAAATGTGGCCAACCAATGCGCTCCCATACACACCCCTCCCCCACCTAGTAATGTTATTACTGGTAGATGGAGACAATCCCCCGCCCACTCCGGACAACACCCCTCCCATGATTTATGTCATAGGCAGGCAAAACCCCTCCCGCTCCAAACAGACAGGCGGACAAAACCATACCATGTGAAATTGATACCTGGCCATAAACCCAACTTCCCCCGAACACCCCCACACCCTACAGCTATCAAACTCATGCAGGGTCAGACAAAATCCCTCCCCTAGATAGAGCCCATCCCGCAAATACTACTTACTATTACTGTATAAGTGGCTGTGACCAGTAGCATATTTCACCAACATTGCAAAGTATACTTTTCTAGCAAAGTATACTTTAAGGGAGAAATTTTAAATTTTAGGACAAATTTATAAATGTTTATTATACTGAATTTATTACATTATCACAGCCATTTTGGCTGTGATAATGTAATCGATTCAGTATAATAATTCTGCATTCTTTTAATCATCAAATATATGCAGTAGTTAGTTATATATGAAATAATGCATTTGAGGAAAAATAAATGATTACTCCCTCAAAGTATACTTTGCTAGATAAGTATACTTTGCAATGTCGGTGAAATCGGCTACATATACATTATGTATATGGGGCCCGTTTCACTAAACTTCGTACGACTAAAATGTTCGTAAGTGCAAAATTATGAATTTCTATAAATTTCACATTAACAATGTTATCTTGTAAACAATTATTGGATTTACATTTATTAAGCCTAGGCTGCCTTTGCAGCATATGCTCAATAAATGTAAATCCATTAATTGGAATTTACAGACAATCCTAAATTTGCACTTACGAACATTTTAGTCGTACGAAGTTTAGTGAAACGGGCCCCTGGTATTTGACACGGGTGTAGTTCTAGATCAGCCTGACCAGGACCTGCGACCTGTACTGTTCGCCAGTCAACCACGTGTTATATGATTCTGACACACCGTATAGTACAATGGAACCTCTCTAAACCGGACACCGTGGGGACCCCCGTTGTGTTTAATTTAGATGGGTTTCACTGTAATTTAATTTGTTATCGCGTCTGTTCATGGTTGAAAATGACAACACTTGTTCATTGAGTGCTTAATTACAGTGGAACCTCTCTAAACCGGACACACTGGGGACATCCCAGGGTGTCCGGTTTAGACAGGTTCCACTGGGGAGCTCCCATTGTGTCCGGTTTAGAGAGGTTCCACTGGGGAGCTCCCATTGTGTCCGGTTTAGAGAGGTTCCACTGGGGAGCTCCCATTGTGTCCGGTTTAGACAGGTTCCACTGGAGCTCCCATTGTGTCGGTTTAGAGAGGTTCCATGGGGAGCTCCCATTGTGTCCGGTTTTAGAGAGGTTCCACTGGGGAGCTCCATTGTGTCCGTTTAGACAGGTTCCACTGGGGAGCTCCCATTGTGTCCGGTTTAGAGAGGTTCCACTGGGGAGCTCCCATTGTGTCCGGTTTAGACAGGTTCCACTGGGGAGCTCCCATTGTGTCCGGTTTAGACAGGTTCCACTGGGGAGCTCCCATTGTGTCCGGTTTAGAGAGGTTCCACTGGGGAGCTCCCATTGTGTCCGGTTTAGACAGGTTCCACTGGGGAGCTCCCATTGTGTCCGATTTAGACAGGTTCCACTGGGTACATGCCATGGTGTCTGGTTTAGACAAGTTCTACTGGGGACCTCTCAGGGTGTCCGGTTTAGAGAGGTTCCACTGTGTAGATCAATGTATGGCTGTAGGAAAGTGCTATGAGACTAGGAGCCAGACCGGTCATAAATGTCACAAGTCCAATCCCTTCAGTCATAGCCACACATCAGGAACCGATTTCACTAAAATTGCTAAGCGTACTTATCTAGCTAAGTATACTTTGAGGGAGTAATCATTTATTTTCCCCGAAATGCATTATTTCATATAGAACTAACGACTGATGATTAAAATTATGCAGAATTATTATACTGAATTTATTACATATCACAGCCAAAATGGTAATGTAATAAATGCAGTGTAATAAAAATAATAAATGTATCATTGAATGGAAAATTCCTCCCTCAAAGTGTACAAGATAAGTATACTTAGCAATTTTGATGAAATACGCTACATGTGACGCTTTTTGGAATTCGCAGATGTATGTATGGCTAGTAGCACTAGAGATGTTCACTGACAAAACGGCGAACAGTATAAACCCTGAGCTGTGAGCTGCATTAGTCGCTAACACATAGATTGCTACTATACTTCGGTTGTCTCACATTTGACAATTTTGCAACACATTGAATAATAGATACCAGCTACATAAGTGATGTAGATAAACAATACTTAGTACACTGTTCGTCCGCCTGTACGATATGATAATCAACATCCAGATTAGTAAGTGTCCGTACAGGCGGGCAACCGAGCTATAACTGATTCACCACACATGGTTGTCCGTACACTGTATGGTTTTCTAAAAACACCGGGACACAACTACGTAAATAGTAAAATGAAATTCATATTACCTGTAATTTTGGAAATAAAACACAGTTACACTCCATAAAACCTGATACTGTGTTTTAAGACTTTTATATTTATAATTCCGGCAACTAGAATATTTTAAAATTATAATTCCTCAGTCTACACACAATCCTTATACGATCGGAAACTCGGGTCAACTGATAAACCTGCCTAAACTGTCTTGAATCACGACCTCTCTCCGATAAAACACAAGAGTAATATGACGAACTAACATAAACCAGGTCCAGGCAAAGCACACAATTGAATAATGACATGATGGGTGATACGAAATTACATTGTTGTCGTATTTGGAAACAGTGTAGACACTGATCATTCTGATCAGGGTTTACATTGTTTGCAATACTGGGGGCCGTTTCACTAAACTTCGTACGACTATATTGTTCGTAAGTGTAAAATTAAGATAGTCTGTAAAATTCACATTAACATTGTTTTCTTGTAAAGAATTGTTGGATTTACATTTATTGAACATAGGCTGCATATGCAGCCTATGTTCAATAAATGTAAATCCATCAATTTAAATTTCCAGACGATCCTAAATTTGCACTTACGAACATTTTAGTCTTACGAAGTTTAGTGAAACGGGCCCCTGGTGTTCATGTTAAAATACAATTTGTCACTGAATTTGAACAGATGCTGGACTCGGAAAATTATGCTGATATAAAAAGTGAAGTTCCTGTTTTGTATTTCTCATGCCATTGTCCGTTATTAACTGTAATCTTCCCATGATTGAATATCAGCTGTCATCGCGAATTCTAATGTCATTCAGAAACACTTGAAAATGGTGCACCAATGAAGCGTTAGTCTGGATATTGACTCAATTATCTCGCGACTACACGAGAACGCGCGCTACTGTGCTATTTATAACCAGCATAAACACGCGCGCGCTACTGTGCTATACCAGCACAGCCTCTCACTCCAGACTTACCCGCATCACTACATATATACTACTTAATTCGCAATATCTCAGAAGGATAGAATATGTAATAGTGTTCTAGAAATGATTTATAATAAATCATCAAGACGGCTGTGTCCTATATACGTTTCGAGACTGGGGCGACGGATAATTCAAAGGATAGTGGTATATTTTCACATATAAATGTCTCAATTATGTAAATTGGCGGGTCATATTCTATTCAGAATTTCAATTTTATATCTCTACAGTAACAGTTAATGGTTTATATAGATCTCCGGGGTTAAGTAAGTTTTAATTTAGACAGGACCTGATACAATCGCACTTGGCGACTTTCGGTATGTCACATGTGTCAAATGGTTCAGTGTATGCCATTCTCTCTCATATGTGGCTGCGACTGGAGAACTGGGGCTTATGGGATTTGTAACCACTGTAGGTCAAGTAGCCTATTTCACCAACATTGCAAAGTATACTTTTCTAGCAAAGTATACTTTGAGGAAGAAATTTTCAATTTTAGGATAAATTTATTAATTTTTATTGTACTGAATTTATTACATTATCACAGCCATTTTGGCTGTGATAATGTAATAAATTCAGTATAATAATTCTGCATAGTTTTAATCATCAACTATATGCAGTCGTTAGTTCTCTATGAAATAATGCATTTCAGGAAAAATAAATGATTACTCCCTCAAAGTATACTTTGCTAGAAAAGTATACTTTGCAATGTTGATGAAATAGGCTACTGATCAAACAGAACGCTCATGTAGCCTGCTAATGATCTGTATTCCTTGTTGGATGCATGGTGGGTGTTTCATTGATGGAATAGCGAACAGAGCAGATCTTGATCAGACTGCTGTGCTGATGCACAGTCGGATCTAGATATACAATGGTCGCAAAACCCATAAGCCTCATTTCTCCAGTCACCGACCGTGTAGATCCTGTAGCCTATTTCACCAACATTGCAAAGTATACTTTTCTAGCAAAGAATACTTTGAGGGCAGTAATCATTTATTTTTCCTGAAAATGCATATAGATCATGATTAAAAGTATGCAGACTTATTATACTGAATTTATTACATTATCACAGCCAAATTGGCTGTGATAATGTAATAAATGCAGTATAATCAAAAATAATAAATTTATCCTAAATTTAAAAGTTCTCCCGCCACATATCCCATAAGCCCCATTTCTCCAATCACAGCCACATACGGGAAATTTCCGAACATTGTTTCGAGGATCGGCGATTTCTTTTGTAAATTAATTGAATTCCGCATGTGCTCATTTGTGACTGTGACTGGAGAAATGGGGCTTATGGGGTTTGTGACCAGTGTTGTTCCTGATCAAATAGCATACACCTTTGGCCTGATAACGATCTGTGTTGTGTGTTAGAAGCATGACGGGTCTTTCATTGATGGTTTGGCGAACATTGCAGATCCTGATCAGACTGTGCGAATGCACAGGCTGATCTGGATCTACACCGGTCGCAAAACCCATAAGCCCCATTTTTCCAGTCACAGCCACATATACGGAAACTATCGTTGTTTTTTTTATCATTCACGTAGAAAATAAGGAAATTAAGCAACTACATTTAGGTTGAAATTCTCACAAAATTGTCAAAATAATTACTCGTAAATCAACAATATATTTCGTCATTTACTCGTAAATCAACAAATTATTTTGTCATTGACCTATATTGAGCGTTAGCAATTAAACATCTGTAGAACACATTTCGAATAGTTTGGCGGGTTTTTTTTCTCTCCAAAATTTACAACGAAGACGGACGTATTACACTTTACGGAAAACAGTGTTGCAGTTTCTGACAAGTCCCCGATTCGTGATATAAAGGGAGAATTTGTAATGTTTTTATTCGAGCGCTAGCGAAGAATTATACAACCAACATCCAAATTTGAGGTCTTTCAGCTTTTATACACATGAGCTATTGTCATACCGCAGATAAGTTTCTCGGCTTTTGATTGGCTAGCTTGCCTGGTCATATATATTATATGACCTGCCAAGGCCGTCGGACATAGAGGAATTGCGATTCCCCTCAGGCGCCTCGCGTCCAATGAAGACACATTTTGCAAGCGTTTAGCGATTGCGAATTGTATTCCTCACTAAACACAATAAAACCTCGAATTGATCAATAAAAGTAACAAATTGTACACTCAAAACCAGTCTTTATTGTTTATTTTTTCATAAATATTCTTCGCTCATCAAAATATGAGCGAAAAATTAGCCAAAATAACGAAAATTGCAAAAACACTTGGCTTCGTGACACGGCTATATTTAGGTCACAAACTATGGGTTCCACGCACGAAACGCGGCGTAGCAATGACAGCGAATGTTTGGGAACCAGTCGCATTCTTCTAGAGGCGCCAAAGGGAGAGCAGATCGATAGAGCAGTGGAATATAAATTAAATTACACGATATAAAAAAACTGTCATAAAGTCGTTTTCGATGGATTTCTTACTCCATATTTAGTTTGTTTTCGTTTAATAAAAAAACAAAATGTTCATTTACGCCTTTATATTAAGACTGGCGGTAGAAAATCGAATCTCGGATTATTTTTCTTCCTGAAAAAACGCAAAGATCAAAAGAAGGGATATGTTTATACGGCCAAATAAAAGATCTGCGGTATGACAAATACGTTATTGTGATTTCACACAGGCTATATGGTGTAATATTGCCCATCTGGAGGTGTTCACCCGAGGCTGCTATCGCTATATTACACCATATAGCCTGTGTAGAATCACAATAAATTATAATGTCGGTCGCAGCACACATTTTCCGGGTTTAACTTTTTAAAAACACGGGTCTTACGCCATAAACAAATAGTTCTAACAACTTAGCTTGATCGCATGTTCATTGTGATAAATGTGATAACTGTTTTGTTGGCTTTTTTGTGCTAAATGTATGTTATTACAAATGTTTCATTAGTCTAATGGTGCGACGATTAACCGACACACTCGATACAATCTTGCGGTTTCCACAAATACATTTTTAATTCTTTGTTGCTGTTGTTGTTGTTGCTGCTGTGAAATTCCCGCGCTTATTTTTCGCGAAACGTTTTCCACTCTAGATTAATTATCAGTCGATGTGTCATCCACAAACACATACTGCGAAGAATTTCAGGACGTTCATTCCTTTTATTAGTTATTAATATGAGCCGTAATATGACAACCGACCAGTCTTATACATAGTTTGAAACGCAAAATCATGTACATCAACTTTCGGGACATCCTTTGCGTTAGAATTTGAGGAATTTGTCGATTTGACGTCACGTTGCTTAGTATATAGTTATTGTTCACATATTGGATGTTAAAGGAATTAAATGTGAGGGAGCTTAGCGACCGTAGCATTTAGTTCCTTAAAATTCCAATATGTGTACAACAACATACTTATAATTAGCCAGCTTTATAATGCATTATTGGTTTTCAATTTCATGTCGAACAGTTAGTCATTAAATCTGGTAATATGTAGCTTATTGGGGTTACATATTACAATAAGTGAAATAAGTGGAGCGTGATACTGGCCAGAGATTGGCTGAGAAAGTAGGGCGAATTATAAATATCTCTATATTGGGCGGAGCCCGCAGGGGACGTAGAATTTTTTTTTTTAATTAATTCGTTCCCTCGAAATAACAATTCGTTCCGTCAATTTAACAATTCGTTCCCGCGAAATAACAATTCGTTCCCACGGGAACGAATTGTTAATTCGTGGGAACGAATTGTTATATCATGGGAACGAATTGATAATTCGAGGGAACGAATTGTTAAATAGGGAACGAATTGTCATTTCGTGGGAACGAATTGTTAATTCGAAGGAACGAATTGTTATATCGTGGGAACGAATTGTTAATTCGAGGGAACGAATTGTTAAATAGGGAACGAATTGTCATTTCGTGGGAACGAATTGTTAATTCGAAGGAACGAATTGTTATATCGTGGGAACGAATTGTTAAATTGAGGGAACGAACTGTCATTTCGTGGGAACGAATTGTTAATTCGAGGGAACGAATCGTTAAATCGAGGGAACGAATTGTTAATTCGAGGGAACGAATTGTTATATCGTGGGAACGAATTGTTAATTCGAGCTAACGAATTGTTAAATTGAGGGAACGAATTGTTAATTCGAGCTAACGAATTGTTAAATTGAGGGAACGAATTGTTAATTCGAGGGAACGAATTGTTATATCGTGGGAACGAATTGTTAAATTCAGGGAACGAATTGTCATTTCGTGGGAACGAATTGTTACTAATTGTTAATTCGAGAGAACGAATTGTTAAATTGAGGGAACGAATTAATACAAGAAAATCCATGTCTCCTGCGGGGCTCCGTAATATTGGGCGTACAGTCTTTGCTGCCCTCGTGCATGCATTGTACAGTTTCCGGTCACACTCTCAATACATCTAATTTCGCCATGAGACGTTTCATGTGTATGATTATATCTACCTAACTAAATGGTCAGTCAGAGCGGTCAGTGAAAACATTGTCTTATCTCCTGACGCCTAACCCGTCTGTGTCATATTGTATATATCACGTGACTTGATATGATAGAGAAATACCAGGCTATAGTCTTTAGATATCAACCGTTTCACTAACCTTCGTAACACTAAAAAGTTCGTAAGTGCAAAAGTATGATATTCTGTAAATTTCACATTAACACTGTTTTCTTGTAAACAATTATTGGATTTACATTTATTGAGCATAGGCTGCATGCAGCCTATGCTCAATAAATGTAAATCCATCAATTTAATTTTCCAGACGATCCTAAAGTTACACTTACGAACATATAGTCTTTAAATATCAAGTTGATCCTGCAAGGCTAGGGACTTCCTACCGTTTCCGAGCTGAGCCTGATAGTTCTTATTACACAGAGAACACCCGTATTAGTGTATTTTGATATCAAGTTTATCATACAAGGCTAGGAAACACGTAGGAATTCCGAGGCTTGCCGAGCAATTCCTATCGTTTCCGAGCATTGCAGGATAAACTTGATAATTATCATCTGGTAAAGTTGTATGCTAGAGGATGGGGTTTCGTTGAAAAGAACGGGCACCTTTTTATGGGTACACTGACTTCACTGTTCGCCATTCCATCAATGAAACACCCGTTATGCTTCTAACAAGCATGTGCTATGTGATCAATAACTAGACTGGTCACATATACCCATTTCGCCAGTCATTTTATTTATATTAAAAACTAAACAGCTGGTCCTCCGTCACAAGTCATGGTGGTTCGATATTTATATCTGATCAAATATTAATAACAGTTTCAGTTAGTGCTGAGCATGAACTAGAAAACGTCAAATCTTTACTATGAACGTAAGTGACAGTTTTATGTCCCGTTTTTCGAACTTAAGCTCCTATGCTTTTTGATAACTGCAGTAGCCGATTTCATCAACATTGCAAAGTATACTTATGTAGCAAAGTATACTTTGAGGGAATAATCATTTATTTTTCACGAAATGCATTATATCATATAAACTAACGATGGCATATGTTTGATGATTAAGAGTATGCAGACTTATTATACTGAATTTATTACATTATCACAGCCAAAATGGCTGTGATAATGTAATAAATTCAGTATAATAAACATTAATAAATTTATCCTAAAATTGAAATTTCTCCCTGAAAGTATACTTTGCTAGAAAAGTATACTTTGCAATGTTGGTGAAATAGGCTACTGGTCAATGCACATTGAAATACAATAGAACTAGCCTTAATGCTTATATTTAGTTGCCCGCGAACAAAGTTCACTTGGTGCCACTTATAATGAGGATAACTTAAGTATGACTTGATCGAAAAATCGGGCATTAGCGTAAATGAGGAAGTCCGCTCTGTATATGCTACAGGTTGAGCCTTAGACAGCTTTATTGGGGCGAAACCGAATATATGTTATGTTCGACGGCACTATATTTAAAGGTAATTCACGGTCAAAGTGTATGCGGCATTTTTTCTGTAGTTTATTACGTCCTTATAATGAATTATGCTTACTTCCCTCGAACTATTCACGTTTATACCTGTACTCCGCATTTTAAAATCGTACCTGAATACCTGTTGTGTTTTTTTACCCGATTTCCTGAAACGGCATCTGATTGGGTAAAGCCACGTGACGTCACACCCAATGAACAAAGAAAATTAGACACTGTCCGACAACGAACATATGAGCGACTTTGAAAGCGATTTTGACAACACGTCTTATTCTTATGACGGTTAAAGCAGCGATGACGATCAGACCGACGTCCGTCCGTACCTGTACGAGCCGTTAGTGGACGAAACTAATACTGGCCTCGCCGAATTGTCAGTAGAATAAGCCACGGAAAATACCCCCGAAATTTCAGAATGGTGGGTATTTCTTTGCATGCATTTTCGTTTAATATTCCAACATTATTCTTTTTAAATATTATATTGCCGAGCTATATGATTTACCTTGTAATAATATCGTTTTATCGCCATGACTTCCTAATCTTTCGTCGTAATTTGACGATATATAACACTGCAATGGGTTTTCGCGGAAGTAAGCCAAACGTCCCATTGCAAAACGGCCAGTTCCAAACGGTTCCGACTTTATGCAAACTCGCAGTAATAATATAGTGAAAATAGACACAATGACTTTATTTTTATCCCGTCAACACAGTGTGTATGTGCCGTGAAACACGGTGCCGTGAAACATTTTTGATATCCAGTCAATACTGTTTTTGCATTTTAAAGCCATTGTTAGGTGTTCACGGGATAAATAGAATAGTAGGTTAGTGCCGTGAATGGGAAAAATATCTGGCGCGGCACGGAAACGGGATGTGCTCGGCAGAGCCTCGCCCATCCCGTTTCCTGAGCCTTGCCAGATATGTTTTCCCATTCACGGCACTAACCTACTATTCTCTATATTCTTACTATTCTATTACATCAGTCCCAGATTTGAAGAATGAAATATGGAAAGTAGCCTGGTCAAGTATAGCTTAGATGATCTCAGCTATACAGTACGGATGACTTTTACTATTTCATCTGTCGTTTATATTATCTGTATCATTATATATACACATCAGCTATATTCCTAACGACATACTTTGTTTATGTTGTGCTAATACAATGTTGCAGTATTGTGGCAATTTCATCAAGTAAGTATGATCATGATGATTGGGAAAAGGTATAAAATAAACGAACACCAGATCTGATCATGTAAAAATCCTACTTTATTCTCAATGTATATAATTGTATACACGGTGAATGCACATTGCTCAGTTGGTAGAACTAATATCACAACATACATGACCACGGGCCACAACGCAATCAATAAAAAGAACCCTTAGAGATCAATACTTACACAAATGGACAGAGTCACTTCAGATCTCATCTAAAGGTAAAACATACAGTTTATTTAAAATATCTATACATTTTGAAGAGTATCTCATAAATTTACCTACTTGCCAACATTTGGCATTGATACAATTCCGAACAAGCAAATATTGTAATAGATAACATAACAGCGGTATTCTTCTCCGCAGTAAACACATTTACAACTTAGAAAAAACTTAGAAAAAAAATGAAATGATATAATTAGCAATAAAGAATATATATATGCCAATTGTGTAACCGACAAAAGTAAAAGTTTTTATTATGACACACTAGTAGGTGGAACCGGTAACCATATTGGTGCTTTTCATGCAGGACACTGATTTCAGATACAATATTCAGATTTAACATTACCAAGCCCTGTTTTCTTTGTTTCTCGCTGGATGTGTTTGTTGTTGCGGCCCAATTGAACCGTCTCGACGAGATGGTTCAAGTGGGTAGTGGCGGCATGTTCCTCCATTGCGAAACAAAGGAAACAATCCAGCTTGAACTGGGCCTGTGGTGGTGCTTGCTGGTTCAGTTATAGTGGCTATAAGGCTGTCTGAGCATGTGCTCTATTCTCGTGCTCGGATGCGGGTCGCTCGGTTACTCGAGGCTCAGTGGTGCTCAGTCTCGGGTGAACGGGCTGCGCGGTTCCGCGTTCGATTTTTTTGGGGGCGGTGGGGGGGGGGGGGGCATGCTCGGAGGGTTTTGTAGGCAGCGGCATAGTTCATACCATTTAAAGTATTTAGTTTAGTAGTAAAGTGTGACGTACCTTGAGGAAATGGGAATTGCTCACCTTTATTTCTTGTGGAATCCTGATATATCTCTTTTGTGATATATATGGTTAGCCTGCTATAAATATATGATTATTTATTAAGAGGCATGTGCTGACACAGATCTGACGGCCTATTTTTTGCAGTCCGATCTGTGTCAACTCTGATTATTGACATGACCCTTGTAGACTGACCAGCAGGCAATATCTGCCATCTTGTCAGTCATAGGCAAATAATAGTAATGCTTTTTAAAATCTGCCATTGGTATCTGAAAGCATGTCTCTTTTTATCACAGTGCATCACATTCCCAAATGTCTCTGCAGGCGGAATGAACACTGGTTGTGCGGACCCGTGTCCACCCTGGCTGAAGGCGGCATTTAACCACTTATACACATTGGTAAATACCGGTACCCCATTTACAAATTACACACACGTTTTGCATACTTATCAAATTAGCAAATTTATAGTCTGTAAATTCCACATTAACAACGTTTTCTTGTAAACAATTATTGGATTTACATTTATTGAGCAGCCTATGCTCAATAAATGTAAATCCATCAATTGAAATTTGCAGACGATCCTAGATTTGCACTTACGAACATTTTAGTTGTACGAAGTTTAATGAAACGTTCCCCCGGTGGCTACAATTATGTTCGCAGTAAATATTCCTGTGACACAATACCAACACACTAAATACTAAATAATAAAACATGTTTGGCCCAGTGTCAACATGATGCGATATACCAGGAGCCGCGTAATTAACACTACCATAATTTTTATCTGTGATACGATTATTTTTATGACAATTTCCAAATTGTATTTTATGTTGATTTTCGAAATATTCGACAGGTGAACCAGTAAATCAAATGAATTAAGACCTAGGCCCAGTTATATCCGTGGCCAATTTAATCCAGAATACGTGTCCCAGTTAATGAGCCAACTGTTTACAGTTTCTTTAATACAAGTAACGGTTGCGGGCACACTTTCACGTAGAGCGGGTCGGGTCTGACACACATCACAGATGGAAGACTCGGACCTATGGCACCAATAAAAAAATGCCTATTAAAAAAATCCCATTACCCCACCCACTTGGTCTCGTACAGTACCATCTTCTATATAGAAAGGTGGAAAAGAATATGGCTACTATAGAAAGAGCCCTCTCTTTTCTGACTCTGTCAATCGAAAAGGGTATTAGGTTTGTGAATATACTCACTTCAAATCGCTGTTTCCAGCATTTATTCAGATATTCGCATTTTGCATACCCCATCCAAAGCGAAATTTCGTGTACGAAAGAATCTCACACATAATCGGAGGCCGTCCGGCGTGGATTATCGGTCATATTTGGCCGATAGCTGATCGCCAGCTCAAACTAAAGTGTGCACCATGACCATATACATTAGAAACTTTCGTACACGCAAAATGCGAATAACTGAATAACTGAATAAATGCTGGAAACAGCGAGTTGAAGTGAGTATATTCACGCACCTAAGACCTTTTTAGATTGCCAGAGACAGAAGTCATGCATTTAATCGATGTGTGTTGTGTTTGTGCGAGTCGGAAACGAGAGGGCTCTTTCTATAATAGCCATATTCTTTTCCACCTTTCTATAAGAGAAGCTAGTACTGTATGAGACCAAGTGGGTGGGGTAATGGATATTTTGTAATGGTCATTTTCTTTTAGTGTCACCCGAGGTGCACCATCAGTAAACACGTTTAAACCTAAGTTGATATCTTATATTGTACATGTTCATTTCCCAGTGAGTTTTAAATTTGCGACAAACAGTGCAGAAAGTATTTTGATAAATATGATTATGCAATATGTAGATCTAAGTCACACATAATTAAGTCATGAATACATGAATGCAGATTTACCTGAGTGTGTCTACATATTTAGAAAATCGATATTGTATGTTATTGCGGCGAAATCCATTGATCTCAGCACCGCGGTAACCTGGAGAGATCACTGTCTGCACACGTCTGGTTCATTTCCCCCGTGTGATAATCCACGGAGATGCACTGGCTAGCGTGTGCTATATGCTTGAGATTAACACATATTCTACATTTCAGGATAACCTGCGCATGCGCAAATCGCAGTAATCCACTAATATATGATCCACAGTCGTTGGTAAACTTATGCGTAACTTTGCGACGTCATTTTCAGCCTTTCATGACGTTGTCATTAAGGCTGGTTTTCACAGAGCGCGGCCCATATATATTCAGCCCTGAAATTAGAATAACCCGATCTGGTTCCACACCAGTCACATAGCCAAAATATTTAAAATTAATATGATTAGTACTAATATTACTGCTTTTGTAATGGGTATTACTGGATTCAACATTCACGTACAAGAAAGCCAAACATGTACCTGAGGTATTTACAGACGAATTCGCATCACTTCCTAAATTGTTTTAGTATAAAACCTATATGACATAAAGTTTTTATTTATCATAATCGGGTTACTTTAAGAACACTTCATCTGTTTGTATGTCGGCGGATAAGCACCATACAGGAGATAGTAATGGCTAGTGTCGGTTGTATACGTGTCAGGTGGCAGACTCGGACCTGTCACGTGTGACGTAACAATGTCCATTAAAAACTCACAGTACCCCACATGTTGTCCTACTGTAAATTACGTCATATATATGCCGTAATATGCAGTTATACAAAAGGTGGGTGGGGTAATGGTATTTTTAAATGGGCATTTTTTTATGTTACAGGTCCGAGTCTTCCACCTGTGACAGGGGAGAGTAATATGACGATTGTCGGTTATACGTCGCAATAATGCACCGCGCCATGATAAAATGGGGACTCATCCAAGTGATGACTAGTTACTGATCTGTTACACACGACTGCAGTCTGATATGTATATGGATATACGATGCACTAGATGGTGAACAATGTAAGGCCAGATCAGTGCGCAGTCTGAACTGGCCATACACTGGTCGCAAAGCCAGCCAAATAACAGTTTTGGCATATTTTGACGTATAGAAGTGACGTACATGTATTGACATAGAAGTGATTGTAAATTAGAAATACTTTGGTAGCTGATATATAATTATGTCAGAACATGTGTATACAATGTATGCACTGCTAAGTCATAGTTGTACTCTTAAATTCACATTGAGATGATGTACGTGCGTCCACAATCAATACTATTTATGGAACAAAGATCAGTAGCCTATTTCACCAACATTGCAAAGTATACTTTTCTAGCAAAGTATACTTTGAAGGAGTCATCATTTATTTTCTCAGAAATGAATTATTTCATATACAACTAACGACTGCATATATTTGATGATTAAAAGTATGAAGAATTATTATACTGAATTTATTACATTATCACAGCCAAAATGGCTGTGATAATGTAATAAATTCAGTATAATAAAAATTAATAAATTTATCCTTAATTTGAAAATTTCTCCCTCAAAGTGTACCTAGCAAGAAAAGGGTACTTTGCAATTTTGGTGAAATAGGCTACAGACTGGGAAAATAATCAAATTGTATACCGCTGCACCTGTGCAAATGTGTACACACAAAACCTAAAAACAAAAACAAATCTAAAATTATGTGACACATACCACACTACAATGGGCATAGTTATGTCATACACGCCGGCCAAAACGTGCATCGTTTTCACTAAAGGAATATATATATATATATATGGCCATACATATTTGAAAAATAAGGGAATGCAAAAAGATCGGAGATCACTAACTTCTATTAACGAATCGTATTGAAGCCGAAAACCGTGTAAACTAAATTTTTTCCGCTGCGCCTAATACATGTATAAAACGCAGATATATATTTCCATATACTACAACGAGTATTTGTTTCACAAAACGTACCAAACTTGTATTAAGGAATACTGTTGAAATAGAAAACATTATATTATGAAATTATGTTGTCCTCGACGACGACTCCACTTAATTTGTGATAACATTAATCACAGAGTGAGAGTGCTGGCTTTGTGGTGATTATGTCCATCGTTACAGTTCTTTCATGTAGGCATATATACGCAATAGTAAACACTATTTCCATGTCCCCTCTGTGCCACCGTACATATATAATGTTACAAAGAAATGTAACAATTTACCTCAAATTGAGAAAAAGTAAAATCAACATTCATACAAACGTACAGGTGTCATGAATAGACAAATGAAATTGAAGTTAATGTGTTACATTTCCAAACAAGTGGGACTGTGTACTTGTATGTGGTTGAAACTGGAGAAATGGGTTAATGGCTTTTGCGATCAGTGTCGATACAGATCAGCCTGTGCATTCGTACAGTCTGCTCAGGATCTCCACTGATCGTGATTCCATCAATGAAACACCCATCATGCTTCTAATATGATATATATAGCAGCACCGATGCAAACCGAAGCATGCCGAAACCCTGTGACGAAATCCATAGCTCTGTATCAAGCTCTGTGAGCGCTAGCTGATCAGGAGCTACACTGACTAAACACTCAGTAAGCCCCGTTTTGCCGTAGCGGATCGCATGTGTGGCTGTGACTGGAGAATTGGGGCCCGTTTCACTAAACTTCGTACGACTAAAATGTTCGTAAGTGCAAATTTATGATCGTCTGTAAATTTCAATTGATGGATTTACATTTATTGAGCATAGGCTGCATTTTAGGCTGCAAATGGAACCTATGCTCAATAAATGTAAATCCAATAATTGTTTACAAGAAAACATTGTTAATGTGAAATTTACAGACCATCATGATTTTGCACTTACGAACATTTTAGTCGTACGAAGTTTAGTGAAACGGGCCCCTGGGGCTTATGGGATTTGTGATCAGTGTCACAGGGTTTCGGCTTGCTTCGGTTTGCATCGGTACTGCGATATAAACTATAAATACAATAACCGATATCAAAATGCTGTATTAGGCCAAGGATTTATGGTTTATGTGCCTTTGATCAGACGAGCCTCGGAATGGCGACACGTTGCCCGATCAACTTTAGACTAGAGGACACTACTATCTGTTTCACGAAACCTGTCCAAATGTTACGGCTATATAAACAATGCAAAAACGATATATTTTTCAATAATATTAAATTTTATAAAATTTCGTTAAATTTGGTCCAATATTGATTTTATTACGAAAAAACAATTTCGCCATGTTAAATCCCCATATACATCTTCATTCTGTGGGGAGTTAACATTGGACATTTATCTAATTTCAGAAATAGTGGACCGATTTTCAAAATTTAACTTTTGCTTTCTTAGTTAGATCACTTCCAAGCTATCTAGCCAGGTTTCGGTTTCCAAAATATTTCGGTTTTTACTTCTCCCCCAGCTCCTCCACCTCCTTTCACCCCATTACATGTTAAATTCAAATAGAAAAATCATTTTCCGTATTAATAAAATCAATAGTTGACCAAATTTCACCAAATAAAAAGAAGATTCATTTTTAAATTTTGATAAAATTGAATATTATCGAAAACAATATTGTTTTTACATTGTGGATATGTCTGTGAAATGTGGGCAGGCATATGAATACATGGCTATTGTGTGTTTCGTGAAGAAACAGACAGTAACCACGTATTTTCGATATATCCATATTGAGCCAAGCCAACTATGGGTGTAGTCCTGATTGTCCCACATTTGTTAAATCTGGTCATTTTCCATGTGGGACAATCAGGATTGTGTTACAGGTAATATCATAGCCCTATGGTTATTTGGTCTATTGCGAAAATAAACCATTTGTTCTGTTCTGTTCTGTTCTGGTTATTTGGAGTATGCTCTGTTTCCACTTTCAAGTTGGAGATACAGGATTAAAATGAAAAACAGAAGTTGATAAGAAACTTTTAATAAAGCTATTCCAGTTATATATGTAAGAAAATACAAGAAAATACACCTGTGTTGTCAGTACATTATCAGTACATTAGAATCGTCTCGATTTTTTAATAAATCCAGTTACAGTTATATTTCAAACTACATGTAGTTTCATCGGATGAAAAGGAGTTCTATTAGTCAATTGGCTTTACTAATCATCAAAGAACTGTAGATAATTGGATTATTTAACAATACACACTTTGAAACAATAATTTAAACTAAAACTTATAACAACATTGTATGCCACTTTATTTTTTATTTATATACTTATTTTATTATACCCACTTTTTTTGTAAAAAAAAACGGGTATATTGTTTTCGTCACGGGTGTCCGTCCGTCCGTACGTCCGTACGTCCGTCCGTACGTCCGTCACGTTTCTTGTAATTCGAAAAACTTTTTCACCTTCATACCTACGCGCCTGATATTTGGTATGTAGCTTCGTTATCATGTGCAGATGCGCAAAGTGAATTTGGATTTTTGATCCGACCCTCCATCATGGATTATCTCCCCCTTTCGGACTCAGAATTTCCCATTTTTTCCTCGTAACTCGAAAAACTTTTTCACCTTCATACCTACGCGCCTGATATTTGGTATGTAGCTTCGTTATCATGTGCAGATGCGCAAAGTTAATTTGGATTTTTGATCCGACCCTCCATCATGGATTATCTCCCCCTTTCGGACTCAGAATTTCCCATTTTTTTCCTCGTAACTCGAAAAACTTTTTCACCTTCATACCTACGCGCCTGATATTTGGTATGTAGCTTCGTTATCATGTGCAGATGCGCAAAGTGAATTTGGATTTTTGATCCGACCCTCCATCATGGATTATCTCCCCCTTTCGGACTCAGAATTTCCCATTTTTTCCTCGTAACTCGAAAAACTTTTTCACCTTCATACCTACGCGCCTGATATTTGGTATGTAGCTTCGTCATCATGTGCAGATGCGCAAAGTGAATTTGGATTTTTGATCCGACCCTCCATCATGGATTATCTCCCCCTTTCGGACTCACAATTTCCCATTTTTTCCTTGTAACTCGAAAAACTTTTTCACCTTCATACCTACGCGCCTCATATTTGCTATGTAGCTTCGTTATCATGTGCAGATGCGCAAAGTGAATTCGGATTTTTTATCCGACCCTCCATCATGGATTATCTCCCCCTTTCGGACTCACAATTTCCCATTTTTTCCTTGTAACTCGAAAAACTTTTTCACCTTCATACCTACGCTCCTGATATTTGGTATGTAGCTTCGTTATCATGTGCAGATGCGCAAAGTGAATTCGGATTTTGGATCCGACCCTCCATCATGGATTACTCCCCCTCGGACTCGGACACAATTTCCCATTTTTTCCTTGTAACTCGAAAAACTTTTTCACCTTCATACCTACGCGCCTGATATTTGGTATGTAGCTTCGTTATCATGTGCAGATGCGCAAAGTGAATTTGGATTTTTGATCCGACCCTCCACGGATTATCTACCCTCCATCATGGATTATCTCCCTCTTTCGGACTCAGAATTTCCCTATTTTTCATTGTAAGTCGAAAAACTTTCTCACCTTAATACCTACATTTCTGATATTTGATATGTAGCTTCGTTATGATGTGCAAAGTGAATTCCCATTTTTTATCGGACCTTCCATCATGGATTATCTCCCCCTTTCGGACTTAGAATTTCACTATTTTTCCTCGTAGGTCGAAAAACTTTTTCACCTTAATACCTACGCGTCTGATATTTGGTTCGTAGCTTCGTTTTGATGTGCTGATGCGCAAAGTGAATTCGGATTTTTTATCCGACCCTCCATCATGGATTACCTCCCCCTTTCGGACTTAGCATTTGGGGAAAGTGGGTATATTGCGATGGCGCGCCATCGACTTTTTCTAGTTTATATTTACATATATACAAGTATAACTGGCATACAATGCTACTTTATTGAAAAAGACTATAGCCTGAAATCTGCAAAATCCAGTTACCTGGAAAAACCAAATGTGGGACAATCAAGACTACTGGACACTCAAATGTGGGACAATCGGGATTAAACCCAACTATGCCACCAGAATGGACGGCAATAATCGTCTCCTGTCCTTTGGTGAGATTATCCTGTATTTATCCATAAACAAACATTGACACCATACTGTGAAGTATCAGTCGAGCAGGATCGCTTTAATACCACATAGTCTGGTTGTCCGTGTCGTATAGTATGTGGTAAGATGCATTGCCAAAAGTAATTGATGTACGGTTGTTAACATAGTTTTCAAAATGGTAAAATATCGTTCGAATATCGTTGGGAACGAATTGTTAATTCGAGTGAACGAATTGTTATATCGTGGGAACGAATTGTTAATTCGAGGGAACGAATTGTTAAATTGAGGGAACGAATTGTTATTTCGTGGGGGCTCAAAAAAGAATATCGTTCGAGACACAGACACTTAAATTTGACGTCATTACTTTACGCCATCATTTTGGCGTCGCCAACATTGACGCCAATGAGAAATTTATTTTCCAAAAATTAAAAATGCTCACAATTTTTAGAAATGTGACAGTAATCAAGTCCGGGATATAAAACAAAATAGATGTTGTGTCATTTGAGCATTGTCTAGAAGCATTTATATTAACCCTTACTACTCTGAATAAAATGTTGTCGTCTGCTGGAAGTGTTTTATTTTCAATATTTCTTGACAAAATCCTGGTTTTGACAGCACATGAGAATCGTCTCCACTGGAGACGATTCTCATGTGCTGTCAAAACCAGGTTTTTGTTAAGAATTAAAGCAAAAATGAAAAACAGCATACAGCAATTTCCGTCAACAGCATAGGAAGGGTTAACATACAGCTAATTATTTAAAAGAAAATGTTGGGAATACATATCTATCGGATTTTCAGTTTCGGTAAAACAATATATAGCCATTTCCCCCCTCAAACTCTCTTGATTTTACAGGATTTGTGTTTGTAATATCGGGTCGTATGACTCCGCGATTTGTGCTGGGTCATGCTCGGCTCTGTAGCAGATTTCATCTAGCAAAGTATACATTTGAGGGAGTAATCATTTATTTTTCATGAAGTCCATTTATGTCATATAGAACTAACGACTGCATATACTTGATGATGTATGCATAATTATTATACTGAATTTATTACATTTGGTTGTGGTATACTTCAGTATATTAACAATTAATACATTTATCCTTAAATTGAAAATTTCTCACTCAAAGTATACGTTGCTTGATAAGTATACTTCGCAATGTTTGTGAAATAGGCTACCGGTAATTGAGCGCTCGCTATTCAATGTTCGACAAATACAACTAGAGTGCAACCTCTCTAAACTTCGCAATGTTTGTGAAATAGGCTACCGGTAATTGAGCGCTCGCTATTCAATGTTCGACAAATACAACTAGAGTGCAACCTCTCTAAACTTCGCAATGTTTGTGAAATAGGCTACCGGTAATTGAGCGCTCGCTATTCAATGTTCGACAAATACAACTAGAGTGCAACCTCTCTAAACTTCGCAATGTTTGTGAAATAGGCTACCGGTAATTGAGCGCTCGCTATTCAATGTTCGACACATACAACTAGAGTGCAACCTCTCTAAACTTCGCAATGTTTGTGAAATAGGCTACCGGTAATTGAGCGCTCGCTATTCAATGTTCGACAAATACAACTAGAGTGCAACCTCTCTAAACCGGACAATAAGAAACATATGTGATCATAAATTTGATGGGTTTCTTGGCCATTTATCTCAGGTGATAATGCCTGTTCGTGATCGTATAGCACACAACTATATAAGGCTCGGAATAATCAAATGCCTAATTTACAGTGAAACCTCGCTAAATCGGACACCCTGGGAGGTCCCCAGGGTGTCCGGTTTAGCGAGGTTTCACTGTACTCACATAATAGCGCCACTACCATCTCTGGATTACAAAAGCTCGACTCTTGCAAGTGGGCGCTCTGTAGAACCCCGTAACCGGGGTTACACTAGGGGAGGGTGATCAGTATGGCGTTCTACACACAGGGTGAAGTAACGGACCGAGGTCTATAAATACATTAAATATGCCTAAAAGCATAAATAAATGAAGATTTTTTTTTTTTTTTACCCCTTCCATCTAACCATTATAGGAAAGGGGTCTAACTTTTTAATAGGCCGAACCCGCACGGGCTCGAGACAACGGACTTTCACGAAACGTCAACCGAGTTATATCATTGTCGCCTATTGCAGAAGTTGGGAGAATGTTAGTATTCCGCAACGATATATTCCCCGATGCGCTATGTCAACGCGTTTTCGAGCTATCGATCGTTTTGTTGTAAAAAAAATATCATCATTGCTAGGTCGGGAAAGAACGGACACATTTCCGAGGCCGATATTGCTATATGAAGGAGTAAACATTGGGTTCAAAATACACTTTTACGTCGTCCCGGCCCGTAAAGAAACATTTTGCATAGAGAAAACATTGTTTTCAATCGAACATTTGATCAAACCTACATTTATACCCGTCCTGTGCGTCACGACAGACAATTTAATCGCACAGACATTTCTATCATTTCTCGGGAAGCCATTTTGTATAAACATCGTGGGACAGGTTTATTCGCCGGAACTCGTGCACTTACTATGTCACAGTATGTGGTAAAAAAACGGAACTTTTATAAACGGTTATAATTCATATTTTATAATACCTATGTTGATGGTAAAAGTATCAAGTTAAAGGTATGTCTCTCTACTCCGATTTCAAGTTTTGTCAAAATATATTTTTTTCTAATAAACATGTTTTGGCAGCATATGAGAATTGTCCGTGGGGTCAAATTTTATTTTTGACCGAATATGGTCATGTTATATATCAAATCGAAGGTATCAACGAGGCGATCACTCTGGTGCATTTTTTTGTCGAAATCGGATGGCTATGTCATCCAAGATGGCCGCCGAAATGTCAAAAGGTCGTTCTTTTATTAGAGATTTCAAAATTCTTCTTCACATGAACCGCGTGGCACATGGTGGCCAAACTTCAAAGTGATGGTCCATGGGTGAAGCCTTTTCAGATTTGTTAAAACGGAGGTTATCGCTAATCCAAGAAGGCCGCCGTCTAAAAATAGCATAAATTCTTAAAAAATCTTCTTCTCATGAACCGCTAGCCGGATTTCGACGAAACTTGGTAAGAATGATCGATGTACAATGCTCTTTCAAAGTTGTTAAAATGGTGACTCCGGGGTCAAAAATGGGCGTTGCCCGTGGGGTAAAATTGGGGTAAAATGTTATTTTTGACCGAATATGGTCATGTCTATATCAAATCGAAGGTATCAAAGAGGCAATCGCTCTGATACATTTTTTGTCGAAATTGGATGGTCATGTCATCCACGATGGCCGCCGAAAGGTCAAACGGTCGTTCTTTTATTAGAGATTTCAAAATTCTTCTTCTCACGCACCGCGTGGCCCAAAGTGGCCAAACTTCACAGTTATGGTCCATGGGTGAAGCCTTTTCAGATTTGTTAAAACGGAGGTCGTCGCTAATCAAAAATCTTCGTTCTCATGAACCGCCAGCTACGCCCATTTTTTACCCCTGGGTTACCATTTTAACAACTTTGAAAGAGCATTGTACATCGATCATTCTTACCAAGTTTCGTCGAAATCCGGCTAGCGGTTCATGAGAAGAAGATTTTTTAAGAATTTATGCTATTTTTAGACGGCGGCCATCTTGGATAGCGATAACCTCCGTTTTAACAATTCTGAAAAGGCTTCACCCATGGACCATAACTGTGAAGTTTGGCCACCTTGGGCCACGCGGTGCGTGTGAAGAAGAATTTTGAAATCTCTAATAAAAGAACGACCGTTTGACCTTTCGGCGGCCATCGTGGATGACATGACCATCCAATTTCGACAAAAAATGTATCAGAGCGATTGCCTCTTTGATACCTTCGATTTGATATAGACATGACCATATTCGGTCAAAAATAAAATTTTACCCCAATTTTACCCCACGGGCAACGCCCATTTTTGACCCCGGAGTCACCATTTTAACAACTTTGAAAGAGCATTGTACATCGATCATTCTTACCAAGTTTCGTCGAAATCCGGCCAGCGGTTCATGAGAAGAAGATTTTTTAAGAATTTATGCTATTTTTAGACTGCGGCCATCTTGGATTAGCGATAACCTCCGTTTTAACAAATCTGAAAAGGCTTCACCCATGGACCATCACTCTGAAGTTTGGCCACCATGGGCTACGCGATTCATGTGAAGAAGAATTTTGAAATCTCTAATAAAAGAACGACCTTTTGACATTTCGGCGGCCATCTTGGATGACATAGCCATCCGATTTCGACAAAAAATGCACCAGAGTGATCGCCTCGTTGATACCTTCGATTTGATATATAACATGACCATATTCGGTCAAAAATAAAATTTGACCCCACGGACAATTCTCATATGCTGCCAAAACATGTTTATTAGAAAAAAATATATTTTGACAAAACTTGAAATCGGAGTAGAGAGACATACCTTTAACTTGATCCTTTTACCATCAACATAGGTATTATAAAATATGAATTATAACCGTTTATAAAAGTTCCGTTTTTTTACCACATATAGTAAGTGCACGAGTTCCGGCGAATAAACCTGTCCCACGATGTTTATACAAAATGGCTTCCCGAGAAATGATAGAAATGTCTGTGCGATTAAATTGTCTGTCGTGACGCACAGAACGGGTATAAATGCAGAGCTGTCAACTGTTCCGATTTTTCCGTATTTGTTCCGGAAAATACGTTAGAAATACGGAAGTACGGACAGCAATTAAAAAGTACGATTTTTTAAAAAATCAGCGCGGGAATATCTGGAAATAATAATTTCGTTTCACAATTCTGCCAATAAATCCTATTTTTTTATTTACCCGTAATCATACTTACCATTTTGATTCTTGTTGTGTAGTGATAGTAGTTTCAAGCGTTCAGTGATATTTATTTATTCATCACGTACATTCATAAAATGTCTGCTCCAAAGCCCGCAGCCAACGAATTTGGGTCTTTTTTATCGAAAGAAGTTAAGAGAACACAGATGTTTATCACTTATTACAGCGAGACAATGCCCAATTTAGTCCTGTCAAAGCGCGGTGATGAATTTGCGTCTTGCAAGCAGTGTAATTGTGATGTTTCGGTTTGTCATGGTGGCCGAGACAAGGCTGTAAAATTTACTTTATGCATATAAGTGAGTACTGATTTGTGTTCCGGA
Source organism: Conchocele bisecta (assembly GCA_029237695.1). Lineage (NCBI taxonomy): Eukaryota > Metazoa > Mollusca > Bivalvia > Lucinida > Thyasiridae > Conchocele > Conchocele bisecta. Next base: position 80,641,406 of record CM055269.1, read on the forward strand.
AAACATATGTGGTGTTCCTGAAAATAGCCCCTTTTTCTCTCCATGTTCCTCATGTGACCGACATGGGGTTGGCAGCTCTGTAAATGTAGGTTTGATCAAATGTTCGATTGGAAACAATGTTTTCTCTATGCAAAATGTTTCTTTACGGGCCGGGACGACGTAAAAGTGTATTTTTAACCCGATGTTTACTCCTTTATATAGCAATATCGGCCTCGGAAATGTGTCCGTTCTTTCCCGACCTAGCAATGATGATAATTTTTTTACAACAACACAATCGATAGCTCGAAAACGCGTTGACATAGCGCATCGGGGAATATATCGTTGCGGAATACTAACATTCTCCCAACTTCTGCAATAGGCAACAATGATATAACTCGGTTGACGTTTCGTGAAAGTCCGTTGTCTCGAGCCCGTGCGGGTTCGGCCTATTAAAAAGTTAGTCCCCTTCCTATAATGGTTAGATGGAAGGGGTAAAAAAAAAAAAAAATTCTTCATTTATTTTTGCTTTTAGGCATATTTAATGTATTTATAGACCTCGGTCCGTTACTTCACCCTGTGGTTCTACATAGTTCTACGTCCGTCATCCTTCAAAATGGATAGTTATCAGGCTAATCGAGTGTTCCATTTGGTCAGGAGCTACACTAATCACAAATCCCATAAGCCCCATTTCTCTATTCACAGACTGTCGTTTTTTGCGAAGAATCTAAATCGATTCTTCTCAAAAACGACATAAGTATGTGCCGAACTCCCGGGACGACCAAATGCAGCTCATGAAGACGCGTTTGCTGCGGCATATTTCATCAAAATCCGTTGGCTGATTAATATAAGGAAAATATCAAATAATACTTACTTTGGAGTGGGCAAGATTTTAACACACAAGTTCAGCCACTGTTGTTGTTGTTGTTGTTGTAACCACGTGATCATGCACCTTGTGGATATGATAGCCGAGTTGTGTGCCGTTCAACTCGTCATAAATCAAACCACCCATGCTGACTATCGAAATACGGTTGATGTTTCCGTGTCGTTACCGGACACTTTTGTTACTATGAATGCTAATGATCATCGGAGAAGAATTCAACAATAGTATTTATAATATTAGTGGGTCTACTATTATATCAGATTGAAGATCATAACGAATTAAAAAGAATAATGAATCTGTCATATGTAATATTCATTATGTAGAAGTCAAAGGAATCGTTTTTATCCCGTCAACACAGTGCGTATGTGCCGTGAAACACGGTGCTGTGAAACAATTTTGATATCCAGTCAATACTATTTTTGCATTTTACAGCCATTTGTAGGTGTTGACGGGATAAATAGAATAGTAGGTTAGTGCCGTGAATGGGAAAAAATATCTGGCGCGGCACGGAAACGGGATGTGCTCGGCAGAGCCTCGCCCATCCCGTTTCCTGAGCCTTGCCAGATATGTTTTCCCATTCACGGCACTAACCTACTATTCTCTATAAAATAAGCCGATACTGGATATCACATGTATACTTGTTTTTCAAAATACGAATCTACGACGTAATATCACGTATTTCATGCACATTTGTATATCGTAGGATATTTAACAATTACTTGAGCAGCTTAAAAGGAACATGCGCGAATTTTTTCTATGTCGTTCCCACGACATAGCATATCGTTCCCACGAGATAGCATCTCGTTACCAACGAGTTAGCTATGTCATTCCCACGACATAGCATCTCGTTCCCTCGAGATAGGATCTCGTTCCGACAAGATAGGATCTCGTTACCACGAGTTAGCTATGTCGTTCCCACGAGATAGCATCTCGTTACCACGACATAGCATCTCGTTCCCACGAGATAGCATCTCGTTACCACGAGTTAGCTATGTCGTTCCCACGAGATATCATCTTGTTACCACGACATAGCATCTCGTACCCACGAGATAGCATCTCGTTACCATGAGTTAGCTATGTCGTTCCCACGACATAGCATCTCGTTTCCTCGAGATAGGATCTCGTTCCCACAAGATATGATCTCGTTACCACGAGTTAGCTATGTCGTTCCCACGAGATAGCATCTTGTTACCACGACATAGCATCTCGTTCCCACGAGATAGCATCTCGTTACCATGAGTTAGCTATGTCGTTCCCACGACATAGCATCTCGTTCCCTCGAGATAGGTAGCCAATGAAAATGAAGCATAATTACCGCCATATTAGTCCGACAGCCGGGAGTTTAACCTTGTTTTTATTAACAAGGTTTGTTATTGGCGATTTTGCTTGTCCATGCCATCCACATCAAGAATCAGGTTGATGACACTCTGTCATCCTTGAGCATTTTGAGAAATTTGTGTAAATTCAAAAATGGCCGCCAAACAGTTATAGTATGCCGTGTGAGGTAATGCAAAGTCAGTAATAAAAAAATATGTTATTCAAAACAAGGTAAAGCCCAAAATCGGCTTCTGGCTGCCGGGCTATATTCAACTTTAGCTGAAAGAAATATGGCGGTCATTATGCCTCATTTTCATTGGCTGCCTATGTCGTTGAAACGAGATGCTATCTTGAGGGAACGAGATGCTATGTCGTGGGAACGACATAGCTAACTCGTGGTCACGAGATGCTATCTCGTGGGAACAACATAGCTAACTCGTGGTAACGAGATCCCAACTCGTGGGAACGAGATTCTATCTCGTGGGAACGAGCTGCTATGTCGTGGGAACGAGATGCTATGTCGTGGTAACGAGATGTTATCTCGTGAGAACGAGATGCTATGTCGTGGGAACGAGGTGCTATGTCGTGGGAACGAGGTGCTATGTCGTGGGAACGAGATGCTATGTCGTGGGAACGAGGTGCTATGTCGTGGGAACGACCGACATAGCTAGCTCGTGGTACCGAGATACTATTTCGTGGGAACGAGATGCTATGTCGTGGTAACGAGATGCTATGTCATGGGAACGACACTGAAAACAAATTGCGCATGTTCCTTTTAAGCTGCCGTATAATTTAATACATTTTATCACGGCCAAAATGGCTGTGATAATGTAATACATTCAGTCTGGGACGAAGGATAAATATGTATGGTCCCTGATTCAGTATATTAACAATTAATAAATGTATCCTTATATTGAAAATTTCTCCTTCAAAGTGTACCTAGCAAGATACGTATACTTTGCAATTTTGCTGAAATAGGCTACTGATGTGAATAACGCGTAGCACGGATGGTCAAATTGTTAAATTGTCCCCACTTGTGTTTAGAAACCTGCAGAAAATCTTAAACAAATGCCATGAAAACGAAAAAAAAGTAGGGGACTGAACTTAAATATGGTACATGGGTACCTAATGTGAGTCAACATAGTGCACGGGTCTCAAAATGGCGGCGCCCAATGGCAGAAACAGCGCGAGGTTGGTACATTTTGCGTTTATTTTCACACTTACATTAAACGTTGAGCTTTGAACTATTATCATCCATGCTACGAGTTATTCACCTATGGGTAGGACAACATCGTTACCCATTGATTAAGCCATAAAGGTGACAAGTGCAGCTGGTTACCGATGGGAAGAACCAATTATAAATTTATATGTGGGTAATTGTATCTTATCGCTTTGATAAACGCTCTCTGATGGTTACAATCAGCGTACATCCTAGTCTGGTTAGGGTGTGCACTGTTTGTAACATACAAACAAAAGCTGATGTGGTAATAATATGAACAACGAAGACGGGTCACCATAGAAACGGTGAAGCACACTCATTGCCAGCGGCGGGAATTATACTAGTTGTCAGCGCAAAGACTGTTCAGTATATGTATATATATCGCTAAGGCATATTCTCGTATCTTGGGTGTGTATATATGATACGCTTAATAATATTCTTTGTCACTGGCTACGGATACTGAATATTTGACACCAGGACAGATTACATACTTGTTTGGTAATGAATACGTGATACGGAAGAAATACCTGGGTAATGATATTTTGAATCTTCACACTGCGATAATCGTAAACTCATCATTCAAGTTGAGGCGTTCCATGGCAAAGCACCTCTTGCGATGTTTACGCTTGATTTTTATGCATTTTCACACAATCAAATTAGGATGTAATGCATTTTAAGACGACATCATGGCTAGAGTACTCCAAAGACTAATTTAGCCTGGGTCATGATTATTAGATTACACGAATTCATGTTTATCTGGAGTTTTACCATGGTTGTAAACCCAACAGTGTCCCTTTTGTCGGCCGTGAGCTCATTTATATGTAACCGTGAATGGAGATATGGGTTTATGGGTTTTTGCGACACGCGTAGATCGATAGAGATCAGCCTGCGAATTCACACAGTCTGATCAGCAAGGTGAATGATCACGTGGTTACAACAACAACAACGTCGCCCTCTCCAAAGTAAGTATTATTTGGTATTTTCCTTAATATGCAACGGATTTGGATGAAATATGGCGCAGCAAACGCGTCTTCATGAGCTGCATTTGCCAGTGGTGGTGCATTTGGCACTGACTTATGTCGTTTTTGCGAAAAATCGATTTCCGTGTCAGAGACACGGAAATCGATTATTCGCAAAAACGACAGAAGTTTTGGCGAAAATACAGAGACCACCAAATGCAGCTTAACAAGACGCGTTTGATGCGCTATATATGATCATACACCTTGATCAGGGCATGCTCTGTTCAATATGCCATCACTGAAAGACCCGCCACATGCAATACAGATCGTTGTGCAGTTTGATTAGCACATATATATAGTACGCTCGTCACAAATTATATAAGCACCATTTCTCCAGTCACATTTATATTACAACGCGTTTTATAATTTGCGCTTTCAGTCTGATATTTTGAGATATGATGAACACACATTCTGTTGAATGGTTTTGCTTAGCTTGCGAAGTTTTGGTTAATACAATGTGAAACGAGAGTACTGGTTCATTGTGCCAAGGAAAAACTGCTCGATGAGTTTATTGCACCCATTTAAGTTAGACTTGCGTATATGGTGGGTAAACTATAGCTACATATTATGCGCATAAACTGAATGATTTCAAAATACCTATAACAGGTGATGCGCATAATTAAATATTCGGAGAGCAACGAAATAAAACAGAAAATAATGAACGAACTTAAGTTGTGTTTTTTTGTCATTTTAGTGGATTTTGTTGTACTATTTACATCAATTACGACAACAGCGGTTCGCATATTGACACATATGTAACGTTGCCATATATCAAATACAACAGCCAATGTTGATCATGTGACAATTTATTCTTTATTGGCTACGCGGACGTATTTATATAATGTGTGGTTAGTCATCTGGCGGTATATACGCAATTAAGGACCCGTGGGGCCCCTGATCATCCAATGAATCATGCAGTTTGCTTCGTAAATGTGATGGGATATATGCATAACATACATGTGAACATTCTATTCTTTCTATATCATACACAGCGCAATGGAGTTTGCCATGTCGGTCATCTTAGTGTGGACAAGCCATTGGCCAGTTTTACCTCTTATTGCGTTTGACACATACCACTTATAATATCACAAACACATTAATACAATTTGGTGCAGCATGATGGGGAGGCATCAGACTACAGCGTGCTATGCATTGTTTTCATCAAATTTATATACAAATTCTGATATCTGAAGGGATTTATTGACCCTTTGTTAAACTGTTTGAGAATTCAGTAAATTCTGTACAACAGTAACAATACGCAGTTCTGTAGATATATACCTGTATTACCATACATACTGTATCGAATTCAGTGATATACCTGTATTACCATACATATTGTATCGAATTCAGTGACTTGTAAGCAGTTATCTGAGTGTATTATCACTACCGCCTACTTGCCTGCTATGCGAGTAACCACGGCTTTTACCTGTGGCAGATGCACCTCTAATAATAGACAGTGCATCAGTTTGATATTTTACACATTGAAAATGTGTCCATCGTATATTTTGTGAGTAATGGTAGAAAAGCTCAGATATCTAGCTTTTTGTGTAGTCTGCTGAACTAATAAAAAGGATATTCCATCGTACATTTTGAATAGCGGGAAATAATACACGAGTGTGCGTCGGCTTCCGCGTAAGCAACGAGTGAGAGTAGCAAACGAGTTGCTTACACGGACGCCGACGGACACAAGTGTATTAATTCCGCGATTCAAACATGTACGATGGAATATCCTATTTATTACACTTCCACGGCGGATACAAATGCACATTTAGTCTATTTTTGAGATTATAATCAATGAATTGTGATGTGCGAATGAATAGTTATACAATGACGTGTTTTCCCGCGTTTTGACGTTACGTTGTGTGACGTCAAATGTGACGTCATGTAAACTTTTTGAAATCCAAATTACGCAGCAGTTTCTATGAACCAGTGCATGTTTGTAATGTGTTCAATCACATTGACATTCTAGATTAGTCGAGACCATTTCCAAATTTTCAAATAACTTTATTTTTACTGTAATAACAATTATACATTTTGCATGGTAGCTCGTTGTTTCCAAGACAACAGGAGCGCAATTACGGGTGTTCTCTTCACGGTGTATTATTTGTAAGGAGTTGATAACGGGTTTTCTCTCACAGCGAAACCCGTGCAAATAATTTGCAAGAGTGTAATAAATGTATATGATGTTGTCGTCCTATATATCTGGGACGTATTTCACCCAATTGTATTAGATTTGCTGCCATATTATTGGCTGTACGTTTCAAACGCTCCAAGTGGTGACACTGTCCGATAGCATGTACATGTACAAACTAAAATGGCGGAGATGGTAACTCAATGCTCTGTATAATATACACCAAGAAGAACAAGGTCAGGTATACTTTATATAGATATTCAGTCACATGTATGATTCTACTACATTTGAAACAAAATGTTATATTATATAAAGTCAGTCCTTAACAGAAGCAAACAAGGAGGGAGGGGGGGGGGGGGGGGGGGGGGGGGGGGGGGGGGGGGGGGGGGGGGGGGGATCAGGAGGGAGGGTAGTGGGGGGGGGGGGGGGGGGGGGGGGGGGGGGGGGGGGGGGGGGGGAGGGAGGGGGAGAGAAACCACCATATGCTAACTGATATTAGAAACATGAAAATCTACGGTTTAGTTAGGTCACTCGCATATCAAAGGCGAAACATGTAGCACCAGAACAGATTGCGCACTCTGCTATGCGACTACACTGATCGTAAACGAATAAGGCCATTTTGTTATGACATGTCTGTAACTCTAGCACGGGTATAATTGAATGTAACTACCCGTGGCAGGAATTCAGGTCAACTCACTGCCGTCACCAACTATATAGCCACATTTATTTTGTCATATATTGTATAACATTTTGAGCCCCAACTATATTATCGGATGACATTTCCGAACTTGTAAATTTAATTTTAATATGCTAACTGATATTAGAAACATGAAAATCTACGGTTTAGTTAGGTCGCTCGCATATCAAAGGCGAAACATGTAGCCCCAGAACAGATTGCGCACTCTGGTATGCGACTACACTGATCGTAAACGAATAAGGCCATTTTGTTATGACATGTCTGTAACTCTAGCACGGGTATAATTGAATGTAACTACCCGTGTCAGGAATTCAGGTCAACTCACTGCCGTCACCAACTATACAGCCACATTTATTCTGTCATATTGTATAACATTTTGAGCCCCAACTATATTATCGGATGACATTTCCGAACTTGTAAATTAATTTTAATATTGTGAAATTAAAACCAACGGTATCAGATACCTGACCACCCGTTGGGAAGAATTAATATGTGAATGCGACTGGAGAAATGGGGCTTATGGGATTTGTGACCAGTGTAGCTCCTGATCAAATAGCATACTACTGTCTGTTTCACGAAAGCTGCCCAAACTTTACGGCTATGTAGACAATTCAAAAACAATATTTATTTTGATAATATTAAATTAAAGGAAAATTTAAGAATGAGCCTTCTTTTTATTTCGTGAAATTTGGTCAAATATTGATTTAATTGCGAAAACAAAATTTCCCCATGTTAAATCCCCATAGACATCTTCACGGAGAGTGAAGATGTCTATGGCGATTTAACATGGGGAGAATTTTTTGAATTTTAGAAATATTGGACAGATATTTAAAATTTAACTTTTGTTTTCTTAGTTAGATCATATCCAAGATATCTAGTCAGGAGTCAATTTCCAAAATGTTTCGTTTTTTGACTCCTCCCACACTTCCTTACCACTCTTTCCCCCATGTTAAATTCCCATAGACAAATCAATTTTTCGTAATAAAATCAAAATTTCACGAAATAAAAAGAAGGCTCATTCTTAAATTTTCCTTTAATTTAATATTATCTAAACTAATATTGTTTTTGAATTGTCTATATGGCCGTAAAATTTGGGCAGCTTTCGTGAAACAGACAGTAGTACCTATAGTCTGATAACGCTCCATATTGCTTGTTAGAAGCAGCATCATGGGTGTTTCAGTGATGGAATGGCAAACAGTACAGATCATGATCAGACTGTGCGGATGTACAGGCTGATCTGGATCTACCCTGGTCGCATGACAGATGTTTCATTGATAGCATGGCGAACATTGCAGATCCTGATCAGACAGTGGATGCACAGGCTGATCTGGATCTACCCTGGTCGCATGGCAGACGTTTCATTGATATAATGGCAAACAGTGCAGATCCTGATCAGACTGTGCGGATGTACAGGCTGATCTGGATCTACACTGGTCGCAAAACCCATAATCCCCATTTCTCCAGTCACAGCGTCATATACCCGAATATGTGGGCATCTTGATACATTGACGATTCCCGTACATACCACAGGTGAGGAAATCCCAAACTCAAAACTGAATATTTACATAGAGAAAAAAATATATTCAGCCCTGAAATTAGAATAATCTGACCTAGTCCCAGATCCATACCACACCAACGTCACTTGGCCCCTTCCCCTAAAATAGGATGACGAATCATATTACTCACAAAAGGGGAATAACCAGATTCAACTGCCACATACAAAATGCCAAAGACGTATGTTAGGGCCAAACCAGGTCAACAGTCTGAATTCCGGTAAGGAAGAACCCCGACCGTTTCTGTTCTATTCTATTTTCTTTGTGAGTTGACATTGCGTACCCGAATAGTTAGGACAGGCGGGTGCATATTATATCACATGAAATTTCCCATTCATAATTTCCTGTTGTGTAATTATACCAGTCACTGTGACGGGGAAAATGAACGTATGGCAATAACGACAACCATAGACGCATGCAACAATGAAAACCCCAACAAGAGTCTAACAAAGAACAGTCATACAATACTCTTTTCATTTATCCTTAAACGCTTAGACAGCTACACACAACAATTGTCGTCTGCTGTTGCGTTTATATCTTGCCTTATTTCTCAATAAAAACATGATTTGACAGCACTTCAGAATCATTTCCAATGGCAATGATTCTGAAGTGCGGTCTAAGGGTTAACGCTTAGACCGCTACACACAACAATTGTCGTCTGCTGTTGCTTTTATATCTTGCCTTATTTCTCAATAAAAACATGGTTTCCAATGGAAATGATTCTGAAGTGCTGTCAAAGCATGTTGTAAATTATTCTAAAGTGCTGTCAAAGCATGATTTTGATGATACAAATGGAAAATAGAAAATAAACAGTAGACGACAAAAAAAATGAGATAGCGGTGTAAGAGTTACTGACCACATATTCCACAGGCCCCATTTCACCAGTCCCTCCTAATCAGGTTGTAACTGGAGAAACGAACTTGACCTTTCTGACCAATGTAGTCTCAAACTCAGTCTGCTCACCCCCGCAGTCAGATCAGGGTCTGCACACAGATGGAAGACTCGGACATGTGACACACACAAAAAATACTCGTTACAAAAAAGAAATCCATTACCCCACCCACTTGGTCTCATATAGTACTATGGTCTCACGGGACAGTGGGCAGCTCGCTTTAAAAAGGGGGTGGAAGATTGTATATATACTTCACTACCGACCCTGTAAGTTACACCAGTGTGTCTAGAAAAATAGGTTTATGAATATTTCTTGACTTTGGGAGGCTTGAATAGGTGTATTTTTTAGACTATTTCATAATTCTACGAAACTGAATGTTAGCTCCGGTTGATTTTGACATCTTGGAAAATGGCGCATGCTATGCTGTCTCGCCGGTACGGTTTCGCGTCAGAATTTAAGGTATTTTTCGGGCATTTGTAGCGAAAATTTGAGCTGGTTATGACCCCGCTTTGAAATCATTTTCAGAAAATGGTGTGGTGTTACAAGTGATAGAACAAGACATAACAAATATCTGTGCCTCATATTTTCATGAAAACAATTCCGATAAATTCAGTCGTGTTGAAATTTCTGGCCAAACATAGGTGGGTGGGGTAACTTTGTAAACAATTAATTGAACACATCTAATGCGGTTACTGCATTTTTATTGTGGCGCGCGATTTGTACTTCATTTGCGAGTATTTTTCAATACTTGTCGCAAGAGCCTCTTATCTGATTGTGAGAGGCGGTGATTTGTATAAGTCACCCGCCGCCCTCAGAAAAGCAGTCAACTTTGGCTATTTTCAACCGTCCCGTGATGCCTATGTTCTATTATAATAAAACATAGTACTGTATGAGACCAAGTGGGTGGGGTAATGAATATTTTGTAACGGACATCACATGTCCGAGTCTTCCACCTGTGACACCAAATAGCATAGAACCTTATCTAGAGTGCACTGTACTAGCGTCAGATCGGGAGCTAGACAGGCCGCAACTTTAATAGTTCCAGTTTCTCCAGTCACATGTACATGTATGAGGCAAGCCATATGCTTTTTTACCTAAGAAGATGGGAGGTTTTTCATGAAAAATTTACAGAAACTGTGATATTTTTGTGCAACTGATATATCGAAAGTTGACGAAATGTTCATAGCAAATGCGGAATTCCGCATTTGCTGTGAACATTTCGTCAACTTTCGACATCATTTACGGAAAAGGTCGTCAATATTGTTGTGAAATATCACACACCTTCCTAATGTCTGTTTCACGAAAGCTGCACACATTTTAAGGCTATAGAAACGATGCAAAAACAACATTTTTAAATATTTAATATTAAATTATAGCAAAGTTTAAGAATGAGCCTTCCTTTTATTTCGCGAGATTTGGTCCAATATTGAATGTATTGCGAAACAACAATTTCCACATATTAAATACAAAACATAATATTTATAAAATCCACCTGTGACACCAACTAGCATAGAACCCCTCCCCCACCCCCACCCCATGTTAAATTCCCAGACAAATACATTTTTCGTAATAAACTCAAATATATTGGACGAAATAAAAAGAAGGCTCATTCTTAAATTTCAATATAAAATTAATATTATGGAAAGAACTATTGTTTTTGCATTGTTTATATAGATGTAAAATATGGACAGGTTTCGTGAAACAGACGGTAGGTACACAATCACATGGCTGTCTCATTTATACGATCACTATGATACCACGTACTGAGTGCATATCCACCCACGGATGCGTGTCAACTGAATAGGTATTAATTGTGCATATCATGGACGTTTACTGTCATTTAATTTTAAAACATTCCGCGAGTAACAGAAACCCGCCGTAGACACCACAAATATATGTTTAACCCTTCAACACCACAGACCTGTATAGTGGTATTGGCAAACAATGTAGATCCAGATAAGCCGGCTCGATCTGCACATTTTGCAAGTAATTTTCGAACAAAAACAAAAGCACACCATTTTCATAAATGGACAAGTCTGAAAATCATTTTGTGACGATTAGATTGGTTACAAAATTAACATATCAAAATCCATTTTCGCTACTTAGAGATGAAAGGGTTAAAATGCTTTGGTATTACACCACCCTCCCCCTCCCACCCCCGCGTATCGCATCGCCGTTTTCCTAGTAATTGAAAATGTGATGTTTTCGTAAATTCTGTCGAATGTTGACAGAAATCAGAGTTCATACAGATTATCTAAATTAACAGGAACAGATCATGAGCAAATCAATTCAATTCAATTTAATAGTGAGTGACGGTGAGGCAGTGGCACTCCCAACTTGCCATTTTTGATGGAGAAATAAGAAATTTACCTCCAATTTACGCACCTTAACTGGAGCTCTATGCAATATCAGCGGCCGACTTCACATGTTATTTTAACCAGGATGACCACGGTCACTGTTTACAGATGTTCAACTGTAAAGTTCAACTGTAACCTCCCAGGGTGTCCGGTTTACAGATGTTCACAGGGTGTCCGGTTTAGAGAGGTTCCCATGTAATTCAGGTATATGAGAACTCCAAGATATGTGTGTGCTTTGCAATCATGAACATACAAATACATGTATAACTGAAACACATTAACACACTGATATGTTCAGGGTGTTTATTTACTATTTTTTACGTCTTACCTTTATGTGTGTTTATAGTAATTCCAATGTTCAAGAACAGCACAGACTAGCATACACGCGGACAGACAGAGCAGCCAACACACAACAGTGACAATAGTGTGGCTTAATATTTGAAGTTTATTTCAAACTGTAAATCCAGTATGACACGTCAAGTTGCCATGTTTACCTTTAAAATATTGAAAGTTTATTTAGGGCAATCGCGAAGTGGCGTGCTCAAATACACCCGACAACCAGGTTGTCTTTGCTCGCTTTTTCTAACATACGAGTGTAGCTTAAATAACAATTAAATAAAAAATAAACTTAGTAATATGTTTGTAAACTGATACATAATGACAATACAAAGCACATGTACACACAAAAACCTATTGAAACATTTTAATCAGACCAAAAGTTAAAGAAATTTTCATATCAGTACATTTGATGAAATGTATGCATTTTTTGATACTGAAATCATGGGCGGATTCAGGGGGGGGGGGGCGAACCCGGCACACGCCCCCCCGCACGGCGCCCCCACACGCCGCCTAAAATTCGCCGAGTAAAGATTTTTTACAAGTTACAAGGCACGTTTCATGCCAAGTGCCATGTATTCCATGAATTTTTCGGTCGTTGTCTTATTGTTTCAAAATGTACACGTTTTCAATCAAAAATACTGTCTAAACACTATTATATTTTTGTTCCAAAATGCGCCAGAACGCAGGAAATGCGATGTAGATTTCAAAAAATGTCCGGGGGGAAATGCCCCCGGACCCTCCTAGCCTCCGCTCGGTCGACTATTTTGCAATACTTGACTATATTATCGAACGAGCTCGTTCGATAATATAGTCAAATATTGCAAAATAGTTACGCCCCCCCCCCCCCCCAACCCGAAATCCTGGATCCGCGCCTGGAAATCTTACTACGGAATCTTTACTACGATTTCCTAATATGGATAATACTTTGAAAGTAGTTTTGCAACTGACTGCAAGTTGTAACAGTTTTGCAACGGGCTGTAGTTTAAAACAAGAACAAAGGCGGTTACTGCAACATGCATTATATCAAAGTACTGAGACGAGGTTATCTCTAGAATCATTCTGAATGGGTTGAATGCAATGTAATACCCCATCACACCGCACGTCAATGAAGATATCGCTGCGTTCATGAAAATTATGCCAGGACGCAGTGGGAACTCCTAGAACATACGGAGAACGCAGTGAGAACTTTTATTGACGTGACATGGTCTCTGGAGACCGACTTTCTGCTATATGGACTTTGGACATGTTCAAAACCCACGTAGAACCAACGCGGTCTGAACAGGATGCAACTAGGTTTTTATGACCGCTACTAACAGCGCCACTTGACGTAGGTGGTGGAATAGGGCCCGCAGTTTCTCTGCTACTGGATTCACTGATGGGGTCGGCTTTTCTGCAATTTTCTTCCCCAGGCCATTGGGTGCCTTCTTCTGCAGCTGCTGCATGATCCTCTTCTTTGGTGGCATGATGCTGGTTAGTGTGTAGGTCCTTGTTGAATACTTGTGTTGTTATTTTTAGACTTATATTTAAGGGTGGGAATTGGCTCGAAGACCTTCCATACCGATACAAAGGTGTCAACCTGCAGGACCATTTATAGTGACGTGGCGGATTCCCGGGAGGAAGCAGTATAGACGTAGCTGCAACGAGTATCAATCTGCGCGGACGTAGCGGGAATCCTTCCGATGCCGCACGCACCATGTCCTGCGAGCAATTAAAACAAAAATGCCTATTAAAAATAATCCCATTACCACACCCACTTGGTCTCGTACAGTACCATATTCTATATAGAAGATGGTACTGTACGAGACCAAGTGGGTGGGGTAATAGGATATTTTTAATAGGCATTTTTGTTTGTGTCATAGGTCCGAGTCTTCCACCTGTGGTGGCGCTGACGTAACATGAAGGGGACAATTTCACATTTTCTTAGAATTTCTCGAAGACAACGAAATTGTCGCGGAGTCCTAGAAATTGTTTAGAACGTCAGGAACGCAATGGGAACTCTAATTATTAGTATTATATACAAGATAGCTGCCAAATATTATGTATACGTCCAAATGTATGGTATTATAGTGGCTTAGGAAATGAAATATTTTAACACACAAAATGGTTACAATGGCTAAATAGTTTGAGTAGGAAATGTAGGTCACGGTCACATGCTATATGTCCGTTCCTTATGTCAGGCTCTGGTGGCAGTATTTTCAGTACTTTGATTTACTCCATGTCGATGCATATTTGTTAGAAAGGTTAGAGAATACTAAATGGTGCAATACTCCAAGTGGTATGAAAAAGTGTGTGAGAATGCGTTTCACTAAACTTCGTACGATTAATATTTTCGTAAGTGCAAACTAATGATAATCTGTACATTTCACATTATGATTAACAATGTTTTAACAATTATTGGATTTACATGTATTGATTCAATCAATTGAACTTTCAAGACGATCCTAAAGTTACACTTACGAACATTTTAGTCGTACGAAGTTTAGTGAAACGGCCCCGAGAACAGATGGGATTTGCTTTTTCTTAGGAGTAAGTGAACCTATGTTTTATTTAGCTTGCATTCAGTGCAGACAGACTGTAGCGTATGTAAATGTAGGTGCTGCAACATCCATATAAATTTGAAAGTATTAAACAGAGAATGTGGTATACATGGGGTACTGGGTTAGCTTATATAGTAAAACAACAATTCAGTGTATGGTAACCCGTGTTTATAAGGAATACTTGTTCGCATACCGCATTATATAATGTATATTCTTGTCATGTGCTTTTTATTAAAAATGCATGATCATGGCTATATTGCTCGTCACAAACGTATTGTATTACATGTATATACTAGCGGACATGCCTCACACTGATGGATATGTATGATACGCTGCTATTTATACAATTTCAACATATATTTTGCAAAACATACACATTTTATGCAAACTTAACACTTTCATAACATTTGGCTACTGTATAGGAAAGCCCGTGCGTGATATATCCCATTAGAACCGTATCTGTAATATCATGTCGACGAAGTAGCCGTACTACGGTTGATCTGGTGGCCTTTTCACTAAACTTCGTAGGACTAAAATGTTCTTAAGTGCAAATGTCTGTAAATTTCACATAAGCAATGTTCAAGGTACATGATCACGTGGTTACAACACAACAACGTCGCCCACTGTAAAGTAAGTATTTGATATTTTACTTAATATGCAACGGATTTTGATGAAATATGGCGCAACAAACGCGTCTTCGTGAGATGCATTTGGTGGTCCATGGAGTTTGGCACAGACTTATGTCATTTTTGCAAAGAATCGATTTCCGTGTCGGAGACACAGAAATCGTTAATTCGCAAAAACGACAGAAGTTTGGGCGAACATACAGAGACCACCGTCCCATCGGTAGACAGCTGGCTACGGACGGTACGGAAGTAGATTACAAGAGTTACTGTTCGCAACTACATCGGCGTTAGCGAAAATTAGAATTGCCGGATTGTGTCGGTGTGGCGTCACGCCGACAGACTACGCCAAGTATAACATCAATGATGCCCTGGAAGTTGTTCAAAGGGAAGTTACTCGAGATTTGTAAAGTTCGGTAACCTAAAAAGGTTCATGTACATGTACAACAGATATGATAATGCAGTGATCTAAAACAAGTTTAAATAGCATATACACGTTCTCCCACGGGGCGATAACCGTGTTTCCTTAAAATGTTAACAGACATTGCTATTTATTCTCTGTATTAATTGTTTGATATGCAATGATCATTCTTTATAATCTGTCGAAAATTCTATTTTTTTAGGTTACGCATTTAATTTGTATAAATAATTAAAAAAGTTCATGCCTCATTTGCATATGAAAAAAGCCCGATACCACCGCAAATCACTATCAGTACAATAAATATTACTAAATGATTATATCTGTATAGCGGGCACTGGTAATTTTTAGAACTGGTGGAATAGTGACACACTTATACACTTATTTAATTCCTGTAAAGAACATGTTGTGCCTACTGAGGGGGCATGTACCTTTAACATACCGTACAGCAACGTAAAATTCTTTACATTGTTTTACAAATCTCTTTTTTTTATCAATATTTACACATTTTGTCAAAAGAAAAAATAAGTTCAAATACATTTTATTTTTTAGCTCTTTTTTTAACATGTGGCTGTGACTGGTAAACTAGGGCTCATGGATTTTGAGACCAGTGTAGATACAAATCGGTATCAGGATACAGGAGTGTCATATTTGGTCACACATCCGATAAGCACCATTTCTCCAATAAGAGCCACATATAATAAACCACACTACAATACATGTATAATGAGTTGGGTTTTTATAGTGTTTCATATATTTGTGTATATATATATTGTGGTATTACATCATAAATAGTCATGCCCAATCAATCAATCATTCATGCCAAATCAATCAGTTGAATATTGCAAAATGAATTTTATATATGTATTTTCAGCTAAGTAACTTTGGGGTTTATACAAATCATAAATCTTTACATATTGTTTGAAGTGTGAACGGAACTGGTATCAACATGTTTGGAAATTACATAGGAAATTGTGCTACAAAAGCATCATTTTTCAAGAAATTGTCTGATTTTATTACTTTTGACATCAGTTTGAAGTATATGGTGCATACAGGGTGAATTTATGGTTAAACTTAGTTGAAATGCACACATATAACCTTTATTTGCATTTTTACTACGGAAAATTGTTAAACATAAACTTCTTGGAAAATAGCTTGATTTTGGCATATTTAATATCATTATTTGTATTACTTCAGAGATTCAGAATCTCCTCCAGTTGGTGGTTTAATTCACTGGAATGTTCTACTTGGGCGAGTAAGAGGCTATTCATGTGAGCAAATGTGTTTTCGAGGTTACGGAATGTAGTTTGAACTTGGGAATGGACGTATGAAATTGCACGTTCATTTTCAGAAATGCCCTTCATGAGATTATCCATCCGTCGATTTGCAGTTGATACATACGAGCTCATATGTGCACCGTGTTGTTGTAGTGCTCTAGTTATGTCAAAGGACTTTTGGGTTAGTTCGTTAATGTGCCTTGCCAGCATTTCTACATCATCGACTGTCGCTGTGCCGAAAATGGAACGCGACAGCTGACCCACAAATGACAGCAATGCACGTTTACTTCTACCCTTTCTGATACTTGCTTCAGGCACAAGGCGTTTAATTGACTGTATTGTGGTATTTAGCCGTAATGCCGTTTGCTTACGAAACATATTTATTTGACTCAGCATTTGTCCAATTAACAAGCATGTGTTGTTATCTTTATGACAATCACCTATCATGGGAACCATTAGTGCTTAGGCATAGGCAGTTTGAATGTGTGCAGCCAGTATTCGCTTCCTAGGTTGACGTTCGCTTTCTCCTTGAATACAACCCCATAATTTAGTCGTTGAATAACTGTGTGTGATTGTCCCATGTGTACGCCGCAGATTAAAAGGAGCAGCACGACCGTGAGCAGACGGGGAATCGCCAGACACTATAACATAAAGAGAGAAAAAAAAAATGACAGCGATGTAGTTAGACCGGTGGCAGGAAAGGGGATCAGTCTAAACCTGCTCTAGCACTATCAGTCAACCAAATATCTTGCAGCAATTTAAAGTATTAAATGACAAGACACCATTGAGTTTAACATTTTGGTCAACCACTTTTAGTCAAAAAATTGAGAGACAGAAACAAAAAAATTAGTGCACTGCAATAATGTCTGAAATGAGGGTTGTTCATCATCTGATCATGGCATACTATGTATCTAAATATATTTAGATTTATACCTATGTTTCTGCATACACATGGACAAAGAAATGCAGTACTATATGGCTGTTATATATATATATCACGTATATTAAGATGAAATTATGGCTCAATGATTTATCGTTAATGACTGGAACTGCTTGTTTAATGTCACCTATTTAGTTGTCTGCCTGAGTCGAATCGGCTGTGCGGAAATACTTTGGATGTCTCCGCTTGTGCTAATGTCCAGTGTGCATGAAACTCCTCCTTTGGCTTTGCTGTTATGTAATGCTCAGGTTCCCATGAATCCTTGTGATTTCCCTTCCATCGAACAAGATAATGTCTTTTGTTACCTATTAGCTTTGTCTTGACCAACCGATCAACCTGATACATTCTGTTATCTACCTGTTGCTTTTGTGTTACTTGTGCAGGTTCTCTTGTGTTTGTGTCACTCTGACTTGCGGGATGTTGTTTTGTGGCAGCTTGAGTTGGGGGTGGTTGAATTGTGTTATTTGGACGTGCGGGGTGTTGTTGTGAGTCTCTTTGTGTTGTGGAATGTTGATTTTCGTTACCTTGAGTTGTGGTATGTTGATTTGTGTCATCTGTTTGTTGTAGGAGCGTCACTGTCTCCTGCTCTTGTGTTTTTGCTACGGGTCTCTCCGGCTCCATGTTACAGACAGTGTATGGATCTTTATAGGCTGTCAGCCGGCTGGCATTGATGAGTGATTTGATTGGCTTGTGAGTATCACACCAACGCAGTTTGTATGTATAATTTGGTCCAATATCAGTAATGTACAGTGGCCCCTCATACTTCTGAAACAATTTTGGTGATAGATCGGTGGGGATTTTTGATACCCTCATCATCACCCGATCTGCTAATGAAAAACATGGTTCCTTGGCCTTCTTATCAAAATTGTCTTTTGATTTTTCCTGTTTTGCCCTCCAGTTGGCTGTTGCTATTTCTTTTGCCACGTTCAGTTTTGCAATGAGTTCATTGAAGTGTACTGTAGCATCCGGTCCCAATGTGGACTTCGGAATTAGAGATGTATCTACTGGAAGATTCATCTCTTTCCCAAATACCAAATGAAAAGGAGATAGGCCAGTTGACTCTGTGGCTGGTGACATCCTGAATGCCATCATGACGCTTGGAAGTAAGGAGGGCCAATTGTGTTGATCTTTTGTTGAGTACATCCGCAATGTTTGAGCCAGTGTGCTGTTAAGACGTTCACATGTAGAATTTGTCTGCGGATGGTACGAGCTTGTGTGGTGTCTTGTTATATCGAACATCTCACACAAAGCACGCACCAACTTAGACATGAAATTCTGGCCGCGGTCACTGATCAAAATTCTAGGAGCTCCATAGCGTGTAAATATCCCGCTATAAAGCGCAATAGCCACTTCCTGTGCAGTTTGCGTTTTCAATGGAAACGCTTCACTCCATCGTGAAAAGCTATCCACGACCAGTAATATGTGTTGGTATCCTTCCCGAGATTCTGAATATTTTCTTCATTAAATGGGAAAATTTAAAATACAACTTTTAAATGTATGCGAAGGCGTAAGATCGGTGTTTGACATTTGGTTGCGAACTATTGATTCCCAGGTACCTCTCTACTATTGCTATGCGTAATTGAATGAAATGCTATTAATAAATTTAAGCCCTGCCTAAAAATGACCGCAGATGTTGACATGATATTACACATCATTAATCGATCAATCTATAACATAAGATGTGCAAACGATATGTGTCGATATGATAATGATTAGCCCTTTCTCACCCGATTGACCGACATGGATTAGTCCGTCCTCATTTAACAAGTAATCAAGTATTTAAAAGAGAGAATTGTAACAAACATTGAAGATCCGGATGAGGCAGCCCACCATGAGCTGACTCATCTGGATATGCACTTTTGCCCAGCATTAATATATAGGTCTGTGGTATTGAAATGGGTTAATCTCGTTGGTATCCAAATTTGAAAACCGGTTGCAAGTGGTACACTATTTGGTCTGAATTTTATTAGTTATTGTAAATATTACCACTACCAATCTGGTTTACAATTTGTATGTCAATATCGCTCACATAACATCGCAACCATGCTAATGGTAATAGACAGTCATATGTATTTGTATGGAACACCTTGCAATTGCATTATCATGTATACCATGTTGATATTGTGTCATTGAACTTGTATGCGCTCTTGTCAAAACCCGCACCTGTCAGTACAGTTCAATACATCCTATCAATTTGACTGAAACACCATACACAAGGTGATCCATGCAAACTCAGTTAATAGGAACATTATTGTGTTTGTCATTGCTTATACATGTTTGTCAATTATTAGAATCAGCAGTTGCGATTTGCATGCTGATTAATAAAGGTGATATTGAAGCTAACGAAGTATTCCTTCGGTTATTTCAGAAAACACCAAAGCGAGTTTCCCCTATTCCACACGCAAAAACAGCAACATAACACATGTAGCAATAATACATGCATCCACAAATGAGACACGTCATGACAATATTTTCCATAAATGGCGTCAAAAGTTGACAACACTTTCAGAGTAAATGCGGAATTATTATAAATTATTGTAAATTTTCTAAACGTATTTAATACTACATGGCCGCGGCCTGCATGTCGCGCCTTGGGGCGAGGCATGGACACTAACAAAAGAGATATAGTAGACGGAAAAACTTTAACCAAAACACTTTAACCGGACACAAGTACGTACGTACGTACGGACAGACGGACGTATGCCGAAGTGCCGACTATATCGCGCTTTCCGCAAGCGGTCGCGACAAAAACTTTAACCAAACACATTAACCAACAATTTCAAAATAATTAGACCTTGACATTGGGCACAGGGGCCGCAAGGGAGGGGGGTAGAATGAAAATATAGATGATGATACACACCCATGTGAAGTTTCAAGGTAATGGGCAAAGCAGGTGCAGAGATATAGTACATGAAAAAACTTTAACCAAAAACTTTAACCAAAAACTTCAAAGTAATTTGACTTTGACATTGGGCACAGGGGCCGCACGGGAGGAGGGTAGCATGAACATATAGATGATGATAAACACCCATGTGAAGTTTCAAGGTAATGGACAAAACAGTTGCAGACATATAGTATAACGAAAAACTTTAACCAAAATTTTTTTACCAAAATCTTTAACCGGACACACGTACATACGTACGCCAAAGTGCCGACTATATTGCGCTTTCCGCAAGCGGGCGCGACAACAAAAAACTTTAACCAAAATCTTTAACCAAAAACTTCAAAGTAATTTGACCTTGACATTGGGCACAGGGCCGCACGGGAGGGGGTAGAATGAAAATATAGATGATGATAAACACCCATGTGAAGTTTCAAGGTAATGGGCAAAGCAGTTGCAGATATAGTATAACGAAAAACTTTAACCAACAAGAGTGCCGCAAGTCACAAAATACGCCCGTCGAATGTGGGCCAGACAACTAAGATGCAGAAATGTGAAGCTGTCACCAAGGCAAGAAACATTCATGAGAATTTGAAAGTCAATAGCATTATTTCTTCATCTCGTTGTGCTAAACATGTATACTAATTTAGGCAGAGATAGAAAAGTAGAGTGTAAAGTAGAAATGATAGGGAATTGGATACAATAATGTAGAAAAAATGGCTAAGTTAAAAAGGTGATATTTTTGTTAAAAAATATGTTTTCGGCATACAAACACCAAGAAGCACATCTTCAATATGTGTAGAAGACGTGTGTATAGTTTCAGAAGAGTTGTGTACACAAACTCTGTACCCTTTATAGAATTGTATAGAAAAATGTAGAAAAAATGGCTAAGTTAAAAAGGTGATATTTTTGTTAAAAAATATTTTTTCGGCATAAAAACACCAAGGTGCACATCTTCAATATGTGTAGAAGACGTGTATATAGTTTAAAAACGATCGACTGAACGGTTTCGGAGGAGTTGTGTACACAAACTCTGTACCATATATAGAATTGTATAAAACAATGTAGAACAAATGGCTAAGTTAAAAAGGTGATACTTTTGTTAAAAAATATGTTTTCGGCATAAAAACACCAAGGTGCACATCTTCAATATGTGTAGAAGACGTGTGTATAGTTTCAGATCGATCGACTGAAAGGTTTCGGAGGTGTTGTGCACACAAACTCTGTACCGTATATAGAATTGTATAGAAAAATGTAGAAAAAATGGCTAAGTTAAAAAGGTGATATTTTTTCGACATAAAAACACCAAGGTGCACATCTTCAATATGTGTAGAAGACGTGTGTATAGTTTCAGATCGATCGACTGAAAGGTTTCGGAGGTGTTGTGCACACAAACTCTCTACCGTATATAGAATTGTATAGAAAAATGTAGAAAAAATGGCTAAGTTAAAAAGGTGATATTTTTGTTAAAAAATATTTTTTCGCCATAATAAAACCAAGGTGCACATCTTCAATATGTGTAGAAGACGTGTGTATTGTTTCAGAACGATCTACTGAACGGTTTCGGAGGAGTTGTGTACACAAACTCTGTACCGTATATAGAATTGTATGGAAAAATGTAGAAAAAATGGCTAAGTTAAAAAGGTGATATTTTTGTGAAAAAATATTTTTTTGGCATAAAAACACCAAGTTGCACATTTTAAATATGTGTAGAAGACGTGTGCATAGTTTCAGATCGATCGACTGAACGGTTTCGGAGGTGTTGTGTACACAAACTCTTACCGTATATAGAACTGTATAGAAAAATGTAGAACAAATGGCTAAGTTAAAAAGGTGATATTTTTGTTAAAAAAAAATGTTCGGCTTAAAAACACCAAGGTGCACATCTTCAATATGTGTAGAAGACGTGTGTATAGTTTCAGATCGATCGACTGAACGGTTTCGGAGGAGTTGTGTACACGAACTATGCGCTTTTTCGCCCAGGTAAAAACGCCAGGTAAACGAGAATGTAACCACATAAAAGTGTATACAAAATAGGCAAGTGTACATCTGCAACCACATTATTCAACAGTTGTTAGCCGTTAGACGTGTACAGTCACCAACAAATAAACACATAGAGAAAGAAATAGGTACTTTAGAACCTCTCTAAACCGAACACGCATGCAATATGTGTATCTTTATGATGATAATGCCTGTTCAAGTTTGTAAAACACAGCCGCATATGTTTGATTTACAATGGAACATCTCTAAACCGGACACCATGGGCACCTCACAGGGTGTCCGGTTCAGAGAGGTTCCACTTTAATAGGAAAACTGAATGGAACGAATACGTCACACAACATAAACGTCAATAAATCCACCAACTGAACATTACAAATTAAGTTTATTATCGTCCAATATTTTTATTACAAATACAAATTGAAAAATCGACAGCGGCTACAATTGCTCTGTCGCTCGAGTCTAGAAGAAGCATGAATCTTCAGGAACCTGTAACAATGTTGAGAACAAGACTATAGATAGGCTACTGGATTGTGATATAAAGTTGATTAGGCCAAAGATGTCGGAAGCTCTAACATACGGTAGAGCTTCCGGCTTCAGTTCTTTCAGCACTTTGATTTTTCTGCTCGTTTTATAGAGAACAGTATTTTCCCTATAAAGCGAAGAGAAAATCAACGTGCTGAAAGTACTGAACAGACTTTTCTCTATAAAGCTAAGAGAAAATTAAGGTGCTGAAAGTACTGAACAGACTTTTCTCTATAAAGAGAAGAGAAAATCAAGGTGCTGAAAGTACTGAACGTACGTTAGAGCTTCCGACTCCTTCATTCATTCCTTATTCCTTTCAACCCTGGATATTCTACATTGGACTTTCATATTATTGTTTTAGACTATCCCATTAATGACAAAATGTGTATTTTTTAGGTGACCAGTATTGACAAATGCTGCAGATCCTGATGAGACGGCTCATTACGAGCAGGCTCATCTGGAACTACATTGTTTGTACATGTTGGCATGTTTGCCCAGGTACTCCTAAATATGTAGTTATAACATCTTACTCTGATGTTATGTTGACGGATGGACGGACGGGACAGACGGACGCACGCACGCACACACGGACATACGCACGGACGGACAACCCGACTACAGTATACCCCCCCCCCCCCCAACAATTTGATGCGGGGGGTATAAATAGATGCACAAAAACCAATATACCAGTAGTGTTGCCCTTGTCGCTGCGCGTATGCTGGTTAAAACAATCAGCAACAACGGCAGCTGGTGTTGTGTTTATTTACGGTGTCCTGTTAGGGCCACGTTACATTCACAGGTTCTCGCTTTCTCGACTTATACAACAAGAATTCCGCGGAATCAAATGTCTCGCCTTGTCCCGCCGCCTTGACCTCGAGCCTGGGCCAGAAAGCAATTTTCACTGGCCCAAACATATTATACAATTATTGACTAGTGAGCCATAGAATATCAGATTATATTCGAATATCAGATTATATTCTATGGCTCACTAGTCAATACTTGTTTTAGTATATGATAATAGTCGGTATATAGCACTTATGACCTTATGCTACTAGACAATCAAAGTACTGAAAGTACTGAACATAGGGTACTACAAGATTAAACTAGATTGATTGCTTGATTGATTGCTGGTGTTACAGTTTCATTAACCCTTAAAGGTACATGCCCACTCAGTAGGTACAAAATGTTCTTTACATCAGAGACATCATCTGAGACATTTCCTGGCAAAATAAACATTCATGCGCCATTATCCCACGTACTGATTGGCATTATTATACATGTTATATCAGACGTAAATTTACACACTGATATGAGGGGCGATAACCGTGTTTGCTTAAAATGTTAACGGACATTACTCTTTAATCTCTGTATTTATTTTATGATGTGCAATGATCATACTTTAAAATCTGTCGAAAATATTATTTTTTCAGGTGACGCATTTCTTTAGTATAAATAATTAAAACATATCATGCCTCATTTGCATATGAACATAGCCTGATACCACCGCGCGTGTCACTATCAGTAAAATAAATATTACTAAATGATTATATCTGTATAGCGGGCACTTGTAACGTTTAGAAACTTGTTAGATTTTTTTTGTCGTATTTCAGTACTTGCAGTGTTATACTGTCATTAATGTGTTCCCTGACTGTAAGTTATCACCTTATATGACTTATTGACCCCCTTCCATGAACGTAGAATTGACACTCATGTTGGCGTGTATTGGCCACCATAGACAAATGTCAATCAGGCCGAATTCAGGAATGTCACTAAAATCCACTGTAGATCCATCGATAGAGAGAGAGAATGAGGATTAAACATCAGTTAGACCTACACGTGCGAGTTTTGTTTCGCACAGGTGTCGGGTGAGGTTTAAAAATAGGCTGTCGGAAGGTCAAACTTGATGTGTTTGTGTGTTAAACGCATCGCTTGTTTCGGAGAGTATTCGGAGGGGAGTTAACTCTGTTACTAATTTAGCGATGACCGCACGATTTGTGCTGCAAATGGGGGCAAATCACGCGCAACAAAATAATCCGATGTATTTTGTACGTAGAACAACCGTTGTTGATATTGTGCAGTGCAAGTTTTTCATAATATTATTTTCAATTAGTGGTTGCGTATGCCAGTTAAACGTTTAGTAACACAATGCATTTTGTTGTTATGGTTATTCCAAGATATCACTACGGACGTGCCCATCGAGGGGATCTGGGGCGTGGCTAACTGTCCGACGCGATTCTAAGTTGTCAATCACAGGCGTCCGCACCACGGGGGGTCGTGGGCGGGCCAAATGATCCCGCTCGATCGCAATACATACGGATACACATGTACCCTATGTAAAAATGGAAAAAGAATTTGAGAAAAAAAACAAGAAACGAGGCAAAGCCACGAAGGCCAGGTTTTTTCCAAGCATAGACACTTGGATAACATAATTATACCCACTTTTTGTAGACTAGATGGCCGTGGCCGTGGCCGTGCCGACTATATCGCTATATCCGCAAGCGGGCGCGACAATGATGATAAACACCCATGTGAAGTATCAAGGTAATGGGTGAAGCAGTTGCAGAGATATAGTACACAAAAAAATCAAAGTAATTTGACCTTGACATTGGGCACAGGGGCTGCACGGTTGGGGGGTAGAATGAAAATATGGATGATGATACACCCATGTAAAGTTTCAAGGTAATGGGCGAAGCAGTTGCAGAGATATAGTATAACGAAAAACTTTAACCAAAAAACTTTAACCAGACGTACGTTAAAAGTTAACGTTGAAAATGGCTAAGTCAATTACGTAGAAATAATAGGTGAAGGTAAAAAAAATGGTCACATGTTGGATAGTTGTATGTGGTGGGTACCCCTTGGTTATGGAGCTGTGAAAGTTTGGTTGTCCTAGGTGGTACAGTACCAAAGAAATGGACTTAAACACGAAAAACGTAACATTGTAAACGCGAAAAGTTAACATTGACTGC
>CM055269.1:80668453-80858731 GCA_029237695.1 Conchocele bisecta
TGATGTTAAGTTTACAGACTAAGTATTTGACCTTGACCTTGGGATCTGCGGGGGTTGGACGGTCGTGGATTTGGCACAGCATGGTAGTAGAGCCTTACAGGAATGCATGTGTGAAATATCAAGCATTTCAGATGAAGGAAATAGAAGTTATAACAATATTTCTCTGATGTTAAGTTTTGTAAAGAGATTAAGTATTTGACCTTGACCTTGGTATCAGCGGGGGTTGGATGGTCGTGGATTTGGCACAGCATGGTAGTAGAGCCGTACAGGAATGCATGTGTGAAATATTAAGCATTTTATATGAAGGAAATAGAAGTTATAACAATATTTCTCTGATGTTAAGTTTTGTAAAGAGACTAAGTATTTGACCTTCACCTTGGGATCTGCGGGGGTTGGACGGTCGTGGATTTAGCACAGCATGGTAGTAGAGCCTTACAGGAATGCATGTGTGAAATATTAAGCATTTTAGATGAAGGAAATAGAAGTTATAACAATATTTCTCTGATGTTAAGTTTACGGACTAAGTATTTGACCTTGACCTTGGGATCTGCGGGGGTTGGACGGTCGTGGATTTGGCACAGCATGGTAGTAGAGCCTTACAGGAATGCATGTGTGAAATATCAAGCATTTTAGATGAAGGAAATAGAAGTTATAACAATATTTCTCTGATGTTAAGTTTATGCCGCACGGACGCACGGACGCACGGACGCACGGACGCACGGACGCACGGACGGACAGACAACCTGACTTCAGTATACCCCACCCACAACTCGTTGCGGGGGGTATACCAAAATTATAGGCGATTTGAGAAACTCTTACAAAAACTTTCAAAAAATAAACGGACGGACAGAGAGACGGTAAGACAGACAGGGCGAAACCTATAGGACACCGCGGCCCTAACAAGACATTATGTTTGTAAAACATGGATATGCCCCCTTGGCATTCTTGACTGTAAAAATGGCAAAGTGTTTCAGCGACGGTGGCATGAGTGTGTGACAAATGTTCAGGCGTCCAAGTGATTCAAGTGTCGAAGTATCGAAGCAATCCTTCGTGTAAATGTTGGAGAAACTCTTACAAACTTTTTGACGCAACAAAATGGCTAAGTGTTTCAGTGACATTTCGAAGGTGACAAAGGTCAAGGTCGTGCTAATGGTGACGCGAGTGTATGATAAATGTTCAGGTGATTAAAGTGTCAAAAGTATCGAAGCAATACTTCGCGTAATATTGAAGATATTACATGTTGGAGAAACTCTTTCAAACCTTTTGGAGCAACAATATACACCCCTTGCTATCGCATACGGGGCATAAATATGAACCAGTTATGTGAAAGGAAATTGTAAGACATGTGCCCGATTGTTAAGTTTTGAATGTAACATTGACATTGGGTTTAGCGGGGGCCGAATATCTTATAATTGTCACAGCATGATAGAGAACCACGAGAGGAATGCACATGTGCAATATAAAGCAGTTATGTGAAAGAATGTGTATGTGACCGTGACCTTGGGTTTAGCGGCCGTCTGACAATCGTGGATTTGTCACAGCATGATTTGAGCACTACATTCGGGTTGATTCACCTCCATGAATACTTTACCTGGTTTGTCGAAGTGTTTCACTGCTCCCCAGGCAAAAAACAAGTCCTTCTGTAAACTGGAAGACTGGTCGCACACATCGAGAATGCACTCAATGAATCTGTCCTCGTTCTGTAACAAGCATGCGACACACGGGCATTATTTTTGTCGACAAATTAGAAAGAAGAACAACAAGGATATAACTGGCTTATGAGTTTTGCGACCGGTGTAGTCCCAGATCAGACTGTGCATCCACACAGTATGCTTTCAACAACTAGCATAGATCCTATTCAGACATCTGGAGGGCGATGGCAGTTCGGGAGTTAGACTTGCCAGAAAGGCCATACACTCCATTATTCTAGTCACAGCCACATGCGTGGTCCTTGCATTTGTTAACTCTTTGCATGCTAGCGGCGAAAATATCTGCCAAACGAATTAAGAGTATATGTTTTATTTCTCTCAGGTCTCAATTCTAATGAAATTCCAAGACATATTCATGATATTTACGGGGAGAAATGCAAAAAAATATGATGAATTTTTGTCCGCTAGTTTTGAACTATTTATAGCCCACAAGTTTCCCAGCATGCAAAGAGTTAAGAAGCATAGGAAATGTTTCTGTTTCCTTATTCCCTTTGTCAAATGTTTTCATATCTGGCTGTGACTGGAGAAATGGGGCTTATGGGTTTTGCTACCAGTGTAGATCCAGATCAGCCTGTGTATCCGCACAGTCTGATCAGGATTTGCACTGTTCGTCATTCCATTAATGAAAATCAAACACCCATCATGATTCTAAGAATGAATAGATTCTTATCAGGCT
This sequence comes from Conchocele bisecta, assembly GCA_029237695.1. Lineage (NCBI taxonomy): Eukaryota > Metazoa > Mollusca > Bivalvia > Lucinida > Thyasiridae > Conchocele > Conchocele bisecta. The sequence continues at coordinate 80,670,839 of CM055269.1, forward strand.
ACAGGTGTGTGCTATTTAATCAGGAGCTGCACTGGTCACAAATTCATTAAGCCCCATTTCTCCAATTACAGAAACGTGCATGGACTTTGTGAAATGTGTCCACTACTAAACACCAAACAGAGTATACCCTGAACAGAAAGTGTAGACGTGTGTATAGTTTCAGATCGATTGACTGAAAGGTTTTAAAGAAGTAGTGTACACAAACTATGTACCCTATATAGAATTGCATACAAAAATGTAGAAAAAGTTAAAAAGATGATATTTTTCGGCATAAAAACACCAAGGTGTACATCTTCAACACGTGTAGAAGATGTGTGTATAGTTTCGGATTAATTGACTGAAAGGTTTCAGAGGAGTTGTGTACATAACTCTATACCCTATATAGAATTGCATACAAAAATGTAGAAAACATGGCTTAAAAAGGTGATATTTTGTTAAAAAAAAAAAAATTGTCATGAAAACACCCAGATGTACATCTTCAATATGTGTAGAAGACGTGTGTATAGTTTCAGATCGATCGACTGAACGGTTTCAGTGGAGTTGTGTACACAAACTCTGTGCCCTATATAGAATTGTATACAAAAATGTAGAAAAAATGGCTAAGTTAAAAAGATGATATTTTGTTAAAAAAACTGTTTTTTTCGGCATGAAAACATCAAGGTGCACATCTTCAATATGTGTAGAAGGTGTGTGTATAGTTTCAGATCGATTGACTGAACGGTTTCAGAGGAGTTGTGCACATAAACTACCGGTATGCAGTTTTTCTGTCCGCCCGCCCCGCCCCGCAGTAAAACATAATACGTACCGTTTTTTGAAAATGTACCTGAGGGCCAAACCAGGCAAATTGCGACTCCTATAAGGAGGAACCCCTACCATTAATTTACACCGTTGCTTTCGCCCGACCAACAACCCACTGTTATTGATCATAGTGGTCACGCTACTTACTACGTTTGAAGCTGCTGCACAAAATCACGAAGACAGGCAATTCAGATTTCATTTGTAGGAACAATGTCACTGCAAATTTGACTAAGCCAGCATCAAGGAAGTTGATCAATGTCGATCGGCTGTTCACACCAAGTGCATTTTCTATATATCTCTGTAAGAGCTGCAAGAAATCAAGAAAATAAATCAGTAAAAAGGCCCCACAGATTGAGTGATTGACCGATTGATTGACGTCCGTTCAACAGCAAGGTCATATGTGACTGGAGAAATGGGGCTAAGGGTTTTCAATCAGTGTAGATCCAGATCAGCCTGTGCATCCGCTATTTGAGCAGAATTTATGCTAGTCACAAATCCCATAAGCCCCATTTCTCCAGTCACAGCCACATATACAGATACATGTAGGAAGGAATGCAACTGTATTTGAGTTAAGCCTTAGACCGCTACACACAACAATTGTCTTAGACCGCTACACACAACAATTGTCTTAGACCGCTACACACAACAATTGTCTTAGACCGCTACACACAACAATTGTCTTAGACCGCTACACACAACAATTGTCTTAGACCGCTACACACAACAATTGTCGTCTGCTGTTGCTTTTATATCTTCCCTTATTTCTCAATAAAAACATGTTTTGACAGCATTTCAGAATCATTTCCAACGAAATGATTCTGAAGTGCTGTTAAAGCATGTTCAACTTGTAAATTATTCTAAAGTGCTGTCAAAGCATGTTTTTGATAACAACAAGAATTCCGCGGAATCAAATGTTTCGCCTTGTTCCGCCTTGTTCCGCCTTGACCTTGACCCTGGGGTCCAAGAAACAAATATTAATAGTCCTATATTCATCTACATATCATAGTAAAGGGATGTATAAAGTTTGATGACTGTAGCTGAAAAGGTGTTGTAATGACCGTAACATTAACAGCAGAAGACACAAAATTAAGACAGCGGTGTAAGGGTTAAAATAGGCTACATATTGATTGGTTGATGATTGGGCTGATGTCCGTTTAACAGCAAGGAATATATACAGATGGGAATGCACCTGTATGGGGAAGCACGGTACACGCAACATTAAAATTGCAATCAAATAGGTCTCACAGATTGATTGATTGATTGGGATATTCTAATGCACTCTATAAATATCACGCAATCTGATTGGCTGATGGTCATACATTACAGGTATATCATAGTTGATGAACGGTCGCAAATTATTTCAATATGTATTCCTACGCCAGTAGTAAAGGAGTGCATTATAAATAGGTTAACCGCATTGTAATTTTTAAATTTGCGGCGTATATCAGAAAATGATAGGTCGGAAAAACATGTTTAATGGCGACACTAGCGCGCCGCCATTAAACAGATTTTCCGACCTATCATTTTCTGATATACGCGGCTAATTTGAAAATTACAATACAGTTAACCCTATATTACAATACAGTTAACCCTATATTACAATACAGATAACCCTATATTATCCCAGCACGGGTACAGACAGATAGGACAGCACCTGTGTGGGTGAGCACTGTACACTCAGGACAGAAAACGCAATAAAATAGGTTTTGTCTGTTTGTTTGTTGGGGTTTAATGGCCTGTCAACAGCTAAGGTCATTTAAGGCCGAGTCAATGGGTTTAGTACTAAATCCCATATATTACCTGTACACATGTACATGTTCAAGTACATGTACAAATGTTCAAGTACATGTACAAATGGGGGGAAAATCCCAAAATTAGAACTGAATTTTTTCAATAAACAAGAGTGCCGAAGGTCACAATATACGCCCGTCGAGGCAAGGCCAGTCAACAAGGGGAGATAACTCATCTTGACATGATAAACATGTAAACCAAATTTGGTTACCATCCGTCAAGTAGAACTCGACTTATTGCGTGGACAAGGATATGGAGTCTGAAAATTAACAAGAGCTGTAGGAGAACAGCATAGCTCGACTACGAGGGTTGTCGATGTACACATAGCTTGACAAAGAAGGTGGCTGCGGCCTACATAAAAACCTTAACCAAGGTTGACTAAAAACATTAACCAAGGGAAACTAGAAATGTGACCTGTCGGCACACGAATACCCCCACTGGCAGCCAAAGAAAACGAGGCATATTTGATTATAAGCCATTTACCCGAGCGTTAAGGTTTTGAACGCACCAAGTCTGTGACCTTGACCCTGGGCATAGTGTGATAATCCATGCATCGGTGTAGAAGATATAGAGCGGAAGGGAATTTCAATAGGTTTGACCACCTTTGACCTTCAAACTATGACCTTGACCTTGGACGTAGGTGCGTGGTTATTGATCGAGACACACCTTCTCATCCTGAGAAACATTTGTGCCAAGACATTTGATAATCCATGCATCGGTGTAGAAGATATAGAGCGGAAGGGAATTTCAATAGGTTTGACCTTTGACCTTCAACTGTGACCTTGACCTTGGACGTAGGTGCGTGGTTATTGATTGCGACACACCTTCTCATCATGAGAAACATCTGTGCCAAGCCATTTGATAATCCATGCATCGGTGTAGAAGATATAGAGCGGAAGGGAATTTCAATAGGTTTGACCTTTGACCTTCAACTGTGACCTTGGACGTAGGTGCGTGGTTAGCAATTTGATAATCCATGCATCAGTGTAGAAGATATAGAGCGGAAGGGAATTTCAATAGGTTTGACCTTTGACCTTCAACTGTGACCTTGACCTTGGACGTAGGTGCGTGGTTATTGATTGCGACACACCTTCTATCATGAGAAAACATCTGTGCCAAGTCATTTGATATCCATGCATCGGTGTAGAAGATATAGAGCGGAAGGGAATTTCAATAGGTTTGACCTTTGACCTTCAACAGTGACCTTGACCTTGGACGTAGATGCGTGGTTTTCCAAGTATGGTTTTTGTAGGCCCAGGAGTATTCCATATACAAGCTTGAGTAAAAAACGTAACCAAGGGGAGATAACTAAGTAATCCAAGGATAAAAGTAGGTCACGGTCAAATATAGGTCATGGGATTATTGATGTACATCACTAGGAGATGAAGTTGTCCAAGTATGGTTGATGTAGCCCAGAAGTATTCCATATACTAGCTTGACTATAAACATTAACCAAGTAATTGAAGGTTAAATGTAGGTGAAGGTAAAATAAAGGTCAGGGGTTATTGATGTACATCCCTATGAGAAAAAGTTATCCAAGTATGGTGTCTGTATGCACAATAGTATTCCATCTACAAGCTTGATTAAAAACCTTAACAAAGGTTGAGTAAAAACCTTAACCAAGGGGAATTAAGTAAGTAATTTAAGGTTAAATGTAGGTCAAGGTCAAATATAGGTCAGGGGTTGTTGATGTACATCACTAGGAGATGAAGTTGTCCAAGTATGGTTGGTGTAGGGCCATGAGTATTCCATCTACAAGCTTGACTAAAAACCTTAACCAAAGAGAATTAAGTAAGTAATTGAAGAGGAAATGTAGGTCAAGGTCAAATATAGATCAGGGGTTATTGATGTGCATCACTATGAGAAAAGGTTGTCCAATTATGGTGTCTGTATGCACAATAGTATTCCATACAAGCTTGAGTAAAAAGCTTAACCAAGGTCGAGTAAAAACCTTAACCAAAGAATTAAGTAAGTAATTCAAGGTTAAATGTAGGCAAGGTCAAGGTCAAATATAGTTCAGGGGTTGGGTTGAGTACACACATGTACATCACTAGGAGATGAAGTTGTCCAAGTATGGTTTGGTGTAGGGCCAGGAGTATTCCATATACAAGCTTGACTAAAAACGTTAACCAAGGGGAATTAAGTAATTCAAGAGGAAATGTAGGTCAAGGTCAAATATAGATCAGGGGTTGTTGATGTACATCACTAGGAGATGAAGTTGTCCAAGTATGGTGGGTGTAGGGCCAGTAGTATTTCCATATAGAAGGTTGACTAAAAACCTTAACCAAAAGGAATTAAGTAAGTAATTGAAGAGGAAATGTAGGTGAAGGTCAAATATAGATCAGGGGTTATTGATGTACATACCTATGAGAAAAGGTTGTCGAAGTATGGTGTCTGGATGCACAATAGTATTCAATGTACAAGCTTGAAAAAAAACCTTAACCAAGGTTGACTAAAAACCTTAACCAAGGGGAATTAAGTAAGTAATTCAAGAGGAAATAAGGTCAAGGTTCAATATAGATAGTATTGATGTGCATCACTAGGAGTAAGTTGTCAAGTATGGTGGGTAGGGCCAGTAGTATTGCATATACTTGACTAAAAACCTTAACCAAGGTTGACTAAAAACCTTAACCAAGGGGATTAAGCAAGTAATTCAAGAGGAAATGTAGGTCAAGGTCAATAGATCAGGGGTTATGTGTACATCACTAGGAGATGAAGTTGTCCAAGTATGGTGGGTGTAGGGCCAGTAGTATTGCATATACAAACTTGACTAAAAACCTTAACCAAGGTTGACTAAAAACCTTAACCAAGGGGAATTAAGCAAGTAATTCAAGAGGAAATGTAGGTCAAGGTCAAATATAGATCAGGGGTATTGATGTACATCACTAGGAGATGAAGTTGTCCAAGTATGGCGGGTGTAGGGCTAGTAGTATTCCATATACAAGCTTGACTAAAAACCTTAACCAAGGCGTGACGGTGACGCCGACGCCGACGCCGACGCCGACGCCGGGGTGACAACATAAGCTCTACTTATTCTTCGAATAGTCGAGGGGGCTAAAAATGGCCGCCAAGGGGCGATAAGTCTATCAAAATCAATAGGCTTCTTCGTCTTGCCGTGATAAACATGTATACCGAATTTGGTTATGATCGGTAAAGTAGAACTTTAGTTATTGCGGGGACAAGGATGTAGAGTGCAACAATTAAAATGGCTGCCAAGGGGAGATAAGTATCGGGACATTTTTCGAAATCAATAGGCTTCTTTGTCTTGCCATGATAAACATGTATACCGAATTTGGTTTCGATCCGTGAAGTAGAACTCGAGTTATTGCGTGGACAAGGATACAGTGCTAAAATTAAATATGGCCGCCAAGGGGAGATAAGTCTTCGGAAATTTTTCAAAATCAATAGGCTTCTTCGTCTTGCAGTGATAAACATGTATACCGAATTTGGTTACGAGATTATCCGTACAAGATGAATACATAATACGTCCCGTTTTTTCAAACGGGCGTATAAAAACTATATATTCAGCCCTGAAATCGGAATAATCCTGATCTGGTGCCAGGTTCTCGCCACACCAGAATCACTTGGCCCCCTCACAAAAGCAGCAGAATCGGTAATAACCTTACTACTTTTATAATGGGCAATAACCCAATTCAACTCCCAGGTAACAAGCGCCAAAGATGAAAAACGTACCTGAGGGCCAAACCAAGCAACTTGTGATTCCTATTAGGAGGAACCGCTACTGTTAATTCACGCCGTCGTGTTCACCCGACCAACCACACACCAATAAAATAGGTCCCTGAATGATTGGGGTATTTGGTCCATTCAAGAATGGCATAAAGTCACAGAATAATTAACATGAAGTGACTCACGATTCAAGATTACCGAAGAGTGGAGTGGGATAGCTAAAGAGGGTAGCTAGGTGCTAGATATCATTGTTGACACATGCCAGCGCTCCAGGTAAGGAATTAATAATTGAGTATTTTCACTCCATCATTTCTGTAGCAATTGGGTATTTCAAAATTTTAATTGGGTAAAATAAAATCACACTACTGTTTACACATCAACAGCAATTATTGAATAGCTTGCTTCGAAATGAAAACATGTATTGGCATTTCATTAAAATTGTCTCCTTGGAGACAATTCTAATGAAATACCAAGATGTCTTTTCATAGAAAGTACCGGTAAGACAAATATGCTATATTTGTGGTCTGTTTATTGTTTTCTGCAGCATGATAAAGGTACCACAAAATTGTTATTGCTTTTTAATACTCGCTACTTCTGATTTTAATTGGGTTTTTGGCAATTTTAATTGGGGTATTTAAGCAAATACGCAGCTTACGCAGCTTATCTGGAGCTCTGTGACACACCTTTGGGTCGTGCTCTATGCATGTGTGAAGCATGTGTGAAGTTTCATGAAAAATTTTCCAATGGGTATTTGAGTTATGCTCCAGACGGTGGAGATGCACGTGGGACGGTGTCATGCCCATAGTAACCACCGACTGTCATCCGGGGATACAATAATTAATGCGATAATAAGGAAGCTACTATACCATTTCTGCCATCTCGTGTTGACCTTGTTGGTCCAGAAGTATTATGGATTGTTCTAGCAAAGTCCACAGTATGTTATTGATAAACGGCTCATTCAATATCTGAAAGTGAAAGGTTTACCATTAGCATGTGAGAAATACTAAATGTCATCTGCTGTTTTATAAGTTGTCTTCTTTCTCAATAAAACACGGTTTGACAGCACTTTAGAATAATTTCCATTGGAAATGATTCTAAAGTGTTGACAAAGCATGTTTCTGACGAGAGCAATGGGAAATGAGAGCATGATCATGGGCATGTGCTAAAGTAAGCATCACAAAAACCATCAGAGAATTCCATACTTTAAACATGAAAAAGAGTCAAAATTTTGAAGCAATCCGTCAAGTAATATTGAAGTTATATCAGGATGACTTTTTGACGTAAAAAAAATACCAATATGTGTTTCCGCAAACATGGGAAGGTCAAAGCTAAAGCAGGCGCGACAAAAATGGCGGCGATTTCAAAACATTTTCCCTCTGTAAATATATCTTGAAATTTCATTAGAATTGAGTCCTCAGGACTCAATTCTAATGAAATTCAAAGACATATTCATATTTACGGGGTGAAATACAAGAAAATATGATGAATTATTGTCCGCTAGTTTTGAACTATTTATAGCCCACAAGTTTCCCAGCAGAGTTAATATTATTATCTAACCCTTTCATCCATAAACAATGGATTTTCCATGCTATTTTTTGGAATATTCCATAAAGAGAAAATGTTTCATTGTTTAGAATTAAATAATACTGACAAATGCTGCAGATCCTAATGTAACTAGATTTGTCAGGAAACGAGGCTTACAGAATACCCCCCTGCGTGGGCCCGGGTACCCCTAAATATGTAGTTATAACATATTTCTCTGATGTTAAGTTTAGTGACGGACGGACGGACGGACAACTCGACTCCGATGGGGGGTATAACGAGCCGGCTCATCTATGCTGTTTGTATAAGTGGCTTTACTTTCTGTAGGGTTGAAAGGGTTAATATTGAACACGCTGGGATATTCACTTTTATGGAGAGTTGCATAATTCGTGCTTACCAACATCAGCTATAAATGTCGGGATAGAAAATGTGCTTATCATTAAAGTGCACTGCTGTGATTGGGACATTGGCAAACACTAAACATCTCTCAGGCTCAGCATTAACCCTTTTCATGCTGCGGATACGCCATTATCTTTGCGGAAAATCCTAAATATTGTCATTCTATGCGCTCACAAGTGTATGTCGTGACCACCATTTGAACCATCTCGTCGAGACGGTGCAAATGAGTGGTCACAACATATAGTTTCATTGAGAAATAACAAAAACAAGAAATGCGTCTGTCGAACGCGGATGCCACCTGCAGCATATTTGAGAAACTGTGACAAATTGGTTAACCGAAAAGTGTGACGGACGGACGGACGGACGGACGGTCCAAACACTATATGCCACCCGTTTCTTCGAAACCCGGTGGCATAATAAAAAATATAATATTTAATAAATTTCATACCCGTAAAGGTGCATTCCGAAAGGAATGGGTTAAAGCCCATACTCTGTAGGTTATATGTGGCTGTGACTGGAGAAATGGGGCTTATGGGTTTTACGACCAGTGTAGATCCAGATCAGCCTGTGCATCCGCACAATGTGATCAGGATCTGCACTGCTCGGCATTGCATAAGAAAAACACCTATCCTGATTCTAACAAGCAATATAGATTGTTATCAGACTACACAAGTGTGTTATATGATCAAGAGCTACACTGATCACAAATACCATAAGCCCCATTTCTCCATTAACGGCCACATATCAGATTAAAGGCACTGTGTCTCAGACGATGTCTGATAGGCAATATGTATATTTGTTGTATGGACGCAAATGACAAAGCTCCAGTTAAGGTGCGTAATTTGGAGGTACATTTCTTATATCTCCATCAAAAATGGCAAGTTGGGAGTGCTTTAGAATCGTCTCAATGAGACGATTCTAAAGGACTCCCAACTTGCCATTTTTGATGAAGAAATAACAAAATTTCACCCCAAGTTTGTCAAATTACACACCTTAACTGGAGCTCTGTAAATACAACCAATCTATATTTGGCTGATATTTGGTATTGATCACATGTCGAGACAAGACATGTGATTTTGTACCTAAGATCATGTGCGATATCTCTTGAAAATTATTTACCAAATTTACGATATTTTCCATAAATGACGCACATTTTCTTAGGTGCAAAATCACACTTCTTGTCTCGTATTTGGTTCATATGTGGTATTGGTCACATAATATATTGATCACATAACATATTACAGTTTGATTACATAGACTACAACTATAGTCCACCAGGGCTCCAGATAAGGAATTAGTATTTGAGTATTGTCACTCCATCATTTCTGAAGCAATTTCAAAATCTTAACTGGGTAAAATAAAATCACACTACTGTTTACACATCAACAGACAGCAACTAGATTGGTCAGTAATAGAGGCTTACAAAATACCCCTCCCCCCCCCCCACGTGGGCCCAGATACCCCTAAATATGTAAAAAAAAAATGTCACAGGGTCTTAGAGGTCGATTGGAGCAATGCGTGTGTGAAATGTGAAGCAGATCCGAGCAAGGAAATAGAAGTTATAACCGATTTGTCTGACGTAATATTTGGTAAGAAAAAAAGTATGTGACCTTGACCTCGAGATCAGCGATGTTAAGTTTTGTAAAGAGACCAAGTATTTGACCTCGACGCAAGCACCGGACGGACGGACAACCTGACTCCAGGATACCCCCCACAACTTGTTGCGCGTGGTATAATTATTGAATAGTTTGCTTCGAAATGAAAACATGTCTTGGCATTTCATTAGAATTGTCTCCTTGAATGAAATACCAAGATGTGTTTTCATGGAAAATAAGAAAAATATGCTATATTTGTGGTCTGTTTAATGTTTTCTGCAGCATGATAAAAGTACCACAAAATTGTTATTGCTTTTTGATACTCGCTACTTCTGATTTTAATTGAGTTTTTGGCAATTTTAATTGGGTATTTAAGCAAATACGCAGCTTATCTGGAGCTCTGGATTATTATTAATGGCGAAATTCTGCTTATTGCGAAACAACACATACACGTCCAACGCTCTCTATGTCACCCAGTCTGGAATATCCCAGCAACATCTCTCCGTGCGAGAAGCTGTTCACGATCAATTGACGTTCTCTGAAAAATATTGACATGACCACGATGCAGTGACGATGAATTTAGAATCACTGACCTTGTGTGTTCAGAGGTGAGGTGCATGCGGGAAAAAAACATCCCTAGACACATTGTGGCCAAATATTAATAAAATCGGTGAAGTGGTTCTTTAGTTATTATAGGAATGAATGGCCTTTCTGTGGACTTTATCGGGGTATGACTTGAAAAAGTCGCGGGAATACTGGACGAAGGCCGGAAGGCCTCGTCCAGTATTCTCGCGACTTTTCCAAGTTTTCCACAAAAATACCATTCATTCCTTATAATTCCAGCATTTGAAATAAATTCATCAAGAAAATGTGTTTATTTTCCGTTTTCTTAAGAATTATTTTAACTGCACCTCACGGTTACGGAAAGTAGTTCGGCGTGGGAGTTTACTGGGATATAAACTTTGGACAGACTTGCTACGGGCCAATCAAATGTTAGGGAATTGTGTAAATATGTTTGTGCTGGAATTATTAAGAAATGTACATACAGTCGATTCGCGTTATGTCGACATTGCTTATATCGATATACCTGCTTATGTCGATGTACGCTCGTGGTGCCGGCCGAACTGCTATATAAACTCATACATTTCATACCTGATATGTCGATATCGGAAATGTCGACATTTCGTTTATATCGATGTGGAAAACAAGTCCCGATGGTATAATTCCTACACATTTGTATACTGTTATGTCGATATGCAATTTGAACGGGCGTCGTAAAGTCTGGTCAAACTTGATTGGCACAGGTAAGTTTTTCACACATTCAAAGTGATCAAAACATGCCGCCGGTAACCGTGTTACAATCGCGGAATACTGTCAAAGCCGACCACGTAAGCCGTGATCAACCAATTAACGACAGTGTGACGTGAAATCACAAAATTACTCTTGTTAATTGCCAATTTATTTTCGGGACATGAATCGAGCCGTAAATGCCATAATCATTAACGGACGCTTGTTTATAATAATTACAATTTGAGTGAATTACATGCGATCTTTATAAACACGAACAGTTGGTCGATCAAATCACTTCTTTGAGACGAGGAACATTGATTGCTAGGGATTATATTGCTTGTATAGTCTGTGTGTATACATGTACGTCTGTAAATGTGTTACTGTAATAAATGCCTGTCTATTTTCGTACCTGTGTTGTTTTTCATTTACGTCCCCGCCATAAATAGCCAACATGCAGTACATGGGTCCGAAGTTGTACTGGAACGAGGTTATTGAAAAGTCCGAATCGGTACGTGGGCGTCTTGTATTTTTTTACAAGACACAAATGTACCGATTCGAACATTTCACTATTCGCGCCCCTGTTACACGCCCCTGTGATATGCAGTACAATAACCCATCAATGTCACGTGACTCACGACTGGTGGTGGTTGCTTGGTCACAAGCAATATGATGCTATTTATAGAATATCTCCACTCGATCACATCACGTGATCGCCGGAAAAACAATGTTGCAAATTGTTGCGACCAATAAAACATGGAAATAATAACATGTCAACACTAATCACATGCAGTGCGTGTAAGAGTATTTTATTGTGTATTAATTAGACGAATAAACAATAATAATATTGATACGTTGATAATCTATATTTTACGACAACCGTATGCCGGCACGAAACACAGGAAATTGACACATTCTTATCAGATTATACACGAGTGTTAAATGTACCGAATGTTTGGGGTGAATATTGATATTTTTTTATGTCGAACTACGTTTATGTCGACGTCATTCTCTGTCTCCCATCGATGTCGACATAACGCGAATCGACTGTATGTCCATGGACTAACTAAATTGTCCTGACAATGAATTTGTGTGATTTGGGATTTACAACTTCAAAAGGAGCATAACATTATGTGCATTAGAGGCAGAGTACACAATAAGAGCTCCAGATAAGCTCCATATTTGCTTAAATACCAAATTAAAATTGCCAAAAAAACATTTGAAATCAGAAGTAGCATTTCTGAAGCAATTTTCAACATTTTAATTGGGGGTCAAATAAAATCACACTACTGTTTAATACACATTAACAGACAGCAATTATTGAACATTTTCTTCGAAATGAAAACATATCTTGGCATTTCCTTGGAGACAATTCTAATGAAATACCAAGATGTGATTTCATGGAAAATAAGAAACATATGCTATATGTGTGGTCTATTTATTGTTTTCTGCAGCATGATAAAGGTACCATAAATCTTTTATTGCTTTTTGATACTCGCTACTTCTGATTTCAATTTGGTTTTGGGCAATTTTAATTGGGTATTTAAGCAAATACGCAGCTTCTGGAGCCCTGTTTGTATTTTTCAAATAATGGAATATAATATGAGCTTGTTTTCTAATCCTTATTCACAATATCTGTCCATGAATGTTGAGGTATACATGTATTCAATCTGAAATAAAATATTGTTTACACTAAGGGAAAGTAACATTCCATGATTTTGAGCTATTTTAGCAAATTCCCAGATTTTTCCAGCAGGGAATATATTTTTGTATTTTCCTGTGTCCCCTCCCCCACCAGCAAGTCTGTGGCCACCCTGTGTTTAGACACAAAGCTTATCTGGAGTTCTGGGACAGTCTACTTACCCCATTGAATTGAACAGTCCAACAGCAGTTTCCCGATCACTGAAAAACAAAGAAAAGTTCACTCATTTTAGTTGAAAGTTATTTATTTGAGCTGCAAAAAGCAAACACCCTTTGCTTTTTGCAGCTCAAATAAGTGAATTTTTTTATTTGTTATCATTGTTATCATTTGTTCCCTATTTAATAAGGAAGAAAATCAATAATACAGTTGTAAAAGTAAAATATGCATTGAATTTGAAATCTGGGGGTATCATACTCTTCATCTGGAGCTCTCCGTTCTGACCAGTGTAGCTCCTCATCGCATAGCAAGCTATTGCTGCCCAATCACAGACATGTTGCAGGAAGGTAACTATAGCCAGCATAAGGCCATGCCAGATTTTTGCTCTGTTAGGCGACCACCTAGATGTTCAAAACCTACAGACGTATCTAGTAAAAACAATCAAAGCCTTGATAAACAAGACAGCCATGATGGGCCTATATCGCTCACCTGTGCAATGTCACAACAATCAAGCAAATACTGGTATGTAAAGTTGTCACTACATATACATCAAAATAAGCCCATGACAGGCACAAAATGTCAATGCCACAAACTTGAGAAGTCACCAGGGAAGGAGTTGTCTCGCGATATGTACAGATATATCTTACACAACTTTGAGAGGTTTGGAGACCACAACAGGATGCTTCCAGCCTACTTTTTATTGCAATCCTTAGATTTTATGCATTATATAACCGTATTCCGTAAAAAAGTTGACCCCTATTTGACCCCCCTGGGGCATGCCCATTTTTGACCAAAAGGTCACCATTTTAACAGCTTTGACAAAGCATTGTACATCGATCATTCCTGTCAAGTTTCGTCGAAATCGGTCTGGTGGTTCGTGGGAAGATTTTTTAAGAATTTATGCTATTTTTAGACTGTGGCAATCTTGGATTAACGACGACCGCCATTCTAACAAAACTGAAAAGGCTTTACCAATGAACCACAACTGCGAAGTTTGGCTAGCAATGGCCAAGCGGTTTGTATGAAGAAGACCTTTGAAATCTCTAATAAAAGAACGACCTATTGACCTTTCGGCGGCCATCTTGGATGATGTAATCATCAGATTCGATGAAAACAGCACCACAGCGATTGCCTCATCAATACCTTTGATTTGATATATTATAAGACCATATTCCATCAAAAATGAAATTTGACCCCATTTTTGACCCAGGGGTCACCATTTTAAAAAATTTGAAAAAGAATTGTACATCGATCATTTCTGCAAAGTTTTGTAGAAATTGGTCTGGTGGTTCGTGAGAAGATTTTTTAAAACTTTGTGCTATTTTTAGACGGCTTGGATTAACGATGAGCGCCATTTTAACAAAACTTAAAAATGGACCATAACTGAGAAGTTTGCTACCAATGGTCAAGCGGTTTCTATGAAGAAGACTTTTGAAATCTGTAATAAAAGAACGACCTTTTGACCTTTCGGCGGCCATCTGGGAAGATGTAATCATCTAAAATGCTCCCAAGTGATCGTTTCGTCCATACCTTCGAATTGATATATGACATGACCATATTCGGTCAAATGTGAAATTTGACCCCTACTTGACCCGCCCATTTTTGACCCGGGGGCCACCATTTGAAGGAATCTGAAACATCATTAACTATCGATCATTCATATCAAGCTTCGTCGAAATCGGCTTGGCGGTTCGTGAGAAGATTTTTTGAGAATTTAACCTACTTTTCAACGGCGGCCATCTTGGATTTTGGGATGACCATCATTTTAACAAAAATGAAAAAGCTTGACCCACTGACCATTACTGTGAAGTTTGGCCAATATTGGCCAAGTGGTTCACGAGAAGAAGACGTTTGTAATCTATATTGAAAGAACAACCTTTTGACCTTTCGGCGGCCATCTCGGATGACGTCATTACAGTCGTTTCTGTCAAAATGTTCCGGGTTTATATGTGTACAAAGTGGTGTGCGTTGCGTATCCGTGGAGTTTCCGTTAGTTGCGTTTCAAACCGTGTGTCGTCTACGTGTAATACGTTTTCGGCCATGCGTTGCGTTTCCCCACTCTTGCGCATGCACGAAAGTCGAACAAACCGTGTTCAACGCATTGAGTTTCAAAAGCGTGTAATCCGTGTACAACGGTAGTAAACGTATACAACGGTTGTAAACAACGCATTGAGTTTCAAAAGCGTGTAATCCATGTACAACGGTTGTAAACGTATACAACGCTAAGGTAAACCGTTTAAACGATTTAACGCTTTCTTTGACGAACGGTTACACGCTTCTACATGTACACAGCACCGTAACACGTTTCCACGCATGCTCAGATCGTTCTTCGTGTGTGTATATATACTTCTAGACTCAGCAGGGCTTCTAAAATTTTCAATTTTCCGGTTTTGGACTGATTTTTGAACTCTCAGACCGATTGAGATTTGAAAACTAGTCTTAAAAATCGGTCCGAGAAAAATTGCCAGTCGGCTGCTATTTCGCTATAAACCTTGTAAATTTACCGGTTTTGACCACAAAGTAATTTATGACACATATCCGCGGGCCATATCCGTGTTAAACCAGTGTGCAGCTCGCTGTGTATTCAGTTTCTCCAAATATCGATTTTTCTTAACACACGCGTGGGACAGGTGTATAGCGGATTAGTGACTGAAATAGACTGGCTTCAGCGTAAAGATACGAGAGTTCCTAGACTCGCCATTTCTGATGATGTTAAAATAAAATAAAGAAACCATGCACTGTGTTTATCTGTGTTCGTAATATTTAACCCCAAGTAACTGACACGGACTATCGGCCCGGGCTATTCCATATTAAGTTAGGAACTGTTACATTACGCTGTCATTTTTGTGTATATAAAATGTACATGTACGTAGGAATGACGCAGATCCTGATGAGCTGGCTCACGTGATCTACAATTCGCAAACATTTTGATAAACGACAAGGTACATCTGTCGTGTTAAAAGCGTGACTCATTAGGCATCAGGGATTAGGGATCAATTGAAGTGCTAAATCACACCGCCGATGTACTTTGAACTCGATCTAAGGGTATGTATTTGCGATATTTTAAAAGGGACGAAACAAGGATGCCTCGAAGCGATCGGGGCCAAACAGGTATTCGCGTTAAAACGTGTAACCGTTGTACACGTTTCAACACTTTCATATAGCTACACGCTTCCAGGTAAAGCGTTGTACACGTTTCAACTCTTTCACCTCGCTACATATGTATACGCCAAAGGCGTGTTATACGCCTTGAAGCTAAACATATTACATGCTTTACAACTAAACGGTTTGACAATGTGTATTACACGTGTACGAACCGTATTATACGTTTAAACAACATATACAACGCTTTTAAACTAAACGGTTTGACAATGTGTATTACACGTGTACGAACCGTACTATACGTTTAAACAACGTATACAACGCTACAGCAAACCTTTGCGTTCGCGTTGCGTTCGCGTTGCGTTCGCGTTGAGTTTGCAAGTGTTGTCTACGGTGGAACAAAAACGGAGACTGCACTGTACCTGATTTCGACAAAAAAAAGCTCCAGAGTGACCGTCTCGTTGATATCCTCGATTTGATATATGACATGACCATATTCTTCGGTCAAATGTGACATTTGACCCCTCCTGCCCCGCCCATTGTTGACCCGGGGTCCACCATTTGAAGGAATCTGAACCAGCGTTAACTAACGATCATTCATACCAAGTTTCGTAAAAATTGGCCTGGCAGTTCGAGAGAAGAAAATATTTTAAATGATTTTTTGAGAATTTGACCTTCTTTTCAACAGCGGCGATCTTTGATTTCGCGAAGACCATCATTTTAACACTAGATGGCCGCGGCCTGCATGTCGCGCCTTGGGGCGAGGCATGGACACTAAAACGCCGTACGAACGCCAAAGTGCCGACTATATAGCACTTTCCGCAAGCAAAAACTTTAACCAAAAACTTCAAAGTAATTTGACCTTGACATTGGGCACAGGGGCCGCACGGGAGGGGGGTAGAATGAAAATATAGATGATGATAAACACCCATGTGAAGTTTCAAGGTAATGGGCAAAGCAGTTGCAGAGATATAGTATAACAAAAAACTTTAACCCAAAAACTTTAACCCAAAACTTTAACCGGACACACGTACGTACGCCAAAGTGCCAACTATATTGCGCTTTCCGCAAGCAGGCGCGACAAAAAGTGCCAACTATATCGCGCTTTCCGCAAGCGGGCGCGACAAAAACTTTAACCAAAAACTTCAAAATAATTTGACCTTGACATTGGGCACAGGGGCCGCACGGGTGGGGGTAGAATGAAAATATAGACCCATGTGAAGTTTCAAGGTAATGGGCGAAGCAGTTGCAGAGATGTAAATAATAGTATAACAAAAAACTTTAACCAAAAAACTTTAACCAAAAACTTCAAAGTAATTTGACCTTGACATTGGGCACAGGGGCCGCATGGGAGGGGGGTAGAATGAAAATATAGATGATGATAAACACCCATGTGAAGTTTCAAGATAATGGGCAAAGCAGTTGCAGAGATATAGTATAACAAAAAACTTTAACCAAAAAACTTTAACCAAAAACTTTAACTGGCCACACGTACCACACGTACGTACGTACGTACGTACGTACGTACGTACGTACGTACGTACGTACGTATGTGTGGTACGTGTGGCCGCAGGGATGGGGGTAGAATGAAAATATACACCCATGTGAAGTTTCAAGGTAATGGGCGAAGCAGTTGCAGAGATAAAGTATAACGAAAAACTTTAACCAAAAACCTTTAACCAAAAACTTAAACCAAAAAAGTAATTTAACCTTGACATTGGGCACAGGGGCCGCACGGGAGGGGGGTAGAATGAAAATATAGATGATGATAAACACCCATGTGAAGTTTCAAGGTAATGGGCAAAGCAGTTGCAGAGATATAGTATAACGAAAAACTTTAACCGAAAAACTTTAACCAAAAAGTTTAACCGGACACACGTACGTACGCCAAAGTGCTGACTATAAAAAATGAAAAGGCTTTACCCAATAACCATTACCGTGAGAACAAGACATTTCAAATCTTTATTAAAAGAACGACCGTTTGACCTTTCGGTGGCCATCTTGGATGACATAACCATCCGAATTCGACAAAAAATGCACCAGAGCGATCGCCTCGTTGATACCTTCGATTTGATATATGGACTATATTCGGTCAAAAATAAAATTTGACCTCACGGGCCACGCCCATTTTTGACCCCGGGGTCACCATTTTAACAACTTTGAAATAGCATTGTACATCAATCATTTCTACCAAGTTTTGTTGAAATCCGGTTGGTGGTTCTTGAGAAGAAGATTTTTGAAGAATTTGTGTTATTTTTAGACGGCGGCCATCTTTGATTACGTAATGAAGTCATTTTACCAATTTTGTAATCCCCCTACCTAAGGACGATGACCATGAAGTTTGGTGACTATAGGCCCAATGGTTACCGAGGAGAAGACGTTTGAAAATGTTCACGGACGGACGACGACGGACACATTGCGGTAACAATAGCTCACATGAGCTTCGCTCAGGTGAGCTAAAAACAAAG
Source organism: Conchocele bisecta (assembly GCA_029237695.1). NCBI lineage: Eukaryota > Metazoa > Mollusca > Bivalvia > Lucinida > Thyasiridae > Conchocele > Conchocele bisecta. The sequence goes on from CM055269.1 coordinate 80,689,366, forward strand.
GTAAATTTATGTTAAAAACTGCAGTGTGCAGTGTGCAAAGGGTTGAGGAATTTTTCAATATGAATTTAAATTGCTGCCAGAAAATTTTAGAAAAAATATAAGAAGACTTATTATTAACCCTTACACCGCTATCTTAATTTTTTTCATCGTCTGCTGTTTATTTTCTATTTTCCATTTTTATCATAGAAGTTATAACCAATTTCTCTCATGTTAAGGTTTTTAAAGAGACTACATGTAAGTATGTGACCTAGACCTCGAGATCAGCGGGGATTTGTCACAGCATGATAGTAGAGCCTTAGAGGAATGCATGCATGAAATATTAAGAATTTTAAATAAAAGAAATAGAAGTTATAACACTAAGTATGTCACCTTGACCTTGGGATCGGCGGGGGTTAGACGGTCGTAGGTTTGTCACAGCATTTTAGAATCATTTCCATTGGAAATGATTCTAAAGTGCTGTGAAACCAGATGAGAAAAATATTCAACAGACGACACAAATTAATTCAGCATTGAAAGGGTTAAAGAACCACTCACAAAACCTGCCCGCAGAGAAGAACTTGGTATGGCCTAACTATAGCCAGCATAATTAAACAGGCAAAAGTTATCGGTGGCAAAAATCAAGACAGTTTCAGACAGATGGATATCATTGTGATCAGAACCGTATTTATAGAAAATAGTAGGTTAGTGCCGTGAATGGGAAAATATATCTGGCAAGGCTCAGGCAACGGGATGGGCGAGGCTCTGCCGTGTGTGTTTCACGGCACATATGCACTGTGTTGACGGGATAAATTCTAATAAACACCCCCGGGGCTATGCAATTTGTGCAAATTTATGAAACACGGAAAATATGATAAAAATATGTTATTTTCACATACAAAACCTATTTAAAACTCTGATCTGGATCTACACTGATCGCAAAACCCATAAGCCCCATTTCTCCAATCACAGCCACATATATAGACGTGAATGCACCTGTATGTGGGATTGATTGACTGGGGTTTTAAGTACGTTCAACAGCAAGATCATGTTATGATATACAGGGGGCTGTTTCACTAAGCTTCGTACGACTAAAATGTTCGTTGAAGTACAACATTATGATAGTCTGTAAATTGCACATTAACAATGTTTTCTTGTAAACAATTATTGAATTTACATTTATTGAGCATAGGCTGCATATGCAGCCTATGCTAAATACATGTAAATCCATCAATTGAAATTTACAGACGATCCTAAATTTGCACTTACGTACATTTTCGTCTTACAAAGTTTAGTGAAACGGCCCCAGATGTGTCAGTAGGGTGATCAAGCAACAAGAGTACAATATCGGAGTTTACGCTCGGCAACGCTTTATAACTGAACCTGGCTCTAGGGTTATCTGCATTATTTCAGAGCCATTTTTCATCGATATCGATTTTGGAAATTAGTCATAGTTTCTATGATTTAACTGGAAAGTTGACAATATCTTCAGAGTGCTCTGAAGATTTTGTCAACTTTCAACGTCATTCACAGAAAATATCACATTTTTTTCAAAATGATTATCGGTGAATAATTCCAGCACAAAAATATTTACACAATTCCCTAACATTTGATTCAGGGTTCGACACTAAGGCTAGTCCCATAGTCCGGTGCCCACTTGATTTGCTGGAGGACTACCGCATTTCGAAAGCTGGCTAGTCCGTCGGACTAGTAGATTTTTCCAGAATGGCAAAACGCAAATTCTATTAATTTAAACAACATCATGCTTCGCTGACCATTTCATAGCAATTAGCATAAATGTCACTTTTTTCATGATTTAAAAACTTTCCGCCAAGTTTGTTTACGCTTATAAGTTATTTCCGGGACAGACTTGATTATATGGTCCATCTGGAAAAAATGTGAATTCTCATTGGGCTGATCTCGTAATTTGTCCGAGTTGGCCGATCGCACACAGTGAATCAAATGTGTCCAACAACTTCTGCTTTGATTGGCTGATTTTGTTCAGAATTTGATGTAACAAGCGTTTGTATTGGCTGAGGCTGAGCATGTGATTATACTAACTGTAAACATCAACATCGCCAATAGATCGTGTGCCCTGGTGTGCGCATAGTGAAAATGAATTCAGCTGATATGCACCATTGTTTGGTAACTAAAAGTTCCTACATTGTTGAGTTGAGAGGCAAAAGGTACGAACATTACATTTTGCCATTTAATGAAACATTATTCATTTATCTGACACCTTGAACAAGAGAAATTTAAGCATCACCAACTGAAACGTAAAACGAAATTTTCAAACCGGAAGTGAGCGTTGCTGACATTTTTGGTTCATTTTCAGTGATGTTGCGACTATTAGTTGTATTCTAGACACGTTCCATGAGTAATTTGCGTAGTTGCAAGTTTCTTAATATTCCAGAAGTAATAAGAAAGCGGTTTCTGGAACACTAAATATTTTAACAATAAAAGTAAATTGCCTTGTTGAATAACCAGTAGTCAACAGAACCAGTAGTTGGACAAAATAATTACATTCAACCCCATACCTGTGTCTTCACTAGCACTAATGTTAGCTGATTTTGGAATGACTTCGCACTGAATTTTGTAAAACTTTGATAGTTAGTTTGATTGATCAGATTTTTTTTTATTGTAATTTACAATGGCCAATAATTTTTCAAATGTCCCCAACTTTTTATATGAGGTGGGCACACGGGTCCCACTTTAAAAATTCCTGGAATGAACACTGGGCCAGTAAATATTGCCAAATAGCAAGCCCGACTATATTTTGAAAAGAAGATTACTTTTTGTATAATTTGTTCATGTCGCACCATTTATATTCCTATTGCAGAAAATCTCTTAATTCTTTGTAACATTGCCTTCCCACCACCCCTGGTGACCCACTCAATTAGCATTTTTATTTACTAGTTTATATTTACACACAACCATCTGTTTGCTGATAGTATGAATGTTTTTATTCCAGGTAAGGACGGTTTATATCCTCTTAGCCAACAAATCTCGTTTTACTTCTCAGACTAACTGCACTGAAACATATGACGTGCACTTTTACCCACAGGGGGCACGAACGCAGGATAGATGGATTGTCTTTCAACAAAAAAGGCACAACATAGGTAGGAATGTTCCATTTCAGTAAAAGACACCGGTAAATATTGTGCTATTTCTATTTCGGTTATATTACATTTTAAAAGTTTGGTCCAGTGGAAATTGGTTTGGGGCAGTGAAAATTGAAGTCACTGGCCCGACTGGCTTGTGATTTCCACATCCTAAATTCTTTGACTGACATGGATGTTCAATACAGTGTACATAATGTAGTCCAGATGGTCTATGGTGTAATGGACGATTATTCTAGCGCACGTTTTCAAAAGACAACGATGAAATGTAAATGCTTGAATTTAACAACGGCACTGGCTCGATGACCTTGTATGCCGTAGAATAGTTTTATATACTTGTAAAATACAAAATTGTTAATGTTTAGAGATGATTCTTATGTGTTGAGATGAGACTATGGCGGACAGTCTGCTTCTGATATGTCGAAGGCATGAAAGAAATGAATGACGTTTCAAATTTATGCCCTTCGACTTACTATAGGACATCAAATCTAACTGGAATTATTTGATCAATGATTCACAAAACTATGACTAAATGACTTGGAAATGTGCAGCACTTATGAAAGCCCTCGTTTGGGGTACATACACCTGTGTAACTGATTTCTTTTATGTACATGCATATAACGTTCGTAGGACCAGCAACTTTCTCGGAGGACTACCAACTTTTTGAAGTCACTAGTCCTGCGGACTACCTGGTAAAACAAGTTAGTGTCGAACCCTGTGATTGGCACGTAGCAAGTCTCTGTCCAACATTTATATCCCAGTAAACTCCCATGCCAAACTACTTTCTTCGTCAGGCGCAGTTAAAATAATCCTTAAGAAAACGGAAAATAAACACATTTTCTTGATGAATTTATTTCAAATGCTGGAATTATAAGGAATGAATGGCCTTTTTGTTGAATTTATCGGGGATATAAACTTGGAAAAGTCGCGGGAATACTGGACGAGGCCTTCCGGCCTTCGTCCAGTATTCCAGCGACTTTTCCAAGTTTATATCCCGATAAATTGCACAAAAAGTCCATTCATTCCTTTAATATTAAAGGTACTCAGCCCACTCAGTAGGCACAACATGTTCTTTATATCGGAGAGATCATCTGACATTTTCACCATTACCTCACATATTGATTGGCATTATTATACATTTTATATCAGACGTAAATTTCCGCTGATATCAGGGGCGATAACTGTGTTTCCTTAAAATGTTAACAGACATTACTATTTATTCTCTGTATTTATTTTTTGATGTGCAATGATCACACTTTATAACCTGTCGCAAATATATTTTTTCAGGTGACGTGTTTAATTAGTACAAATAATTAAAAAATATCATGCCTCATTTGCATATGAAAATAGCCTGATACCACCGCGAATCCTATCGCGTTATAAAATTTCGGGACATGCACACTGGTATCATCCGCATTTCGGTTACCAACTATTGCGGGAATTCCATTACCAACGGACCCATATAAAATCATGTCATTTGAACAGAAGTTAAAGTAATTATTAATAATGACTATGACATACAAACTTGTATTAATGTATTAAACATATGAGTTATTTATAAAATCATGCTTATTACATTGTATAGTGCTCGCGATAGACAGACGCTTATTACAATGTATACTGCTCGCGATCAACAGGCGCTTAAAAGGATTAATTGATAATAGATAATGCCTATGGTCACGTGTCCTGCCTATTCATGCGGACGATTAACTGTTGATACGTGCATAATCTCAGGATGTGGGGTCATGTGATCTATTGTTTACACTGCAAGTCATATTGATGAATGAAATTTACGATTTACGCGAGACATCATGATTGTCGTGGGCTGCAGTGTAAACAATAGACCACAATGTATTGAATGTATTGTTTCAGATTGCACATAAACACCAGTCTATTTATAGAACGCTAAATATTACACCTGTCGAGTACAATAGAGAAAGGCGACCAAACACGCAACCATTTATTATATGTCTCATAACATTGACATTACTTGGTGACAAAAAGCGATAGTTATCTTATATTTAAATGTGGGAACTGGTTCAAGAACCTTCTAAACTCGGTATGACATGCGCGGTAGTTGTACTTTGATGACTGTCACAAACATCGCGTTTCTTCTTTTTTCTCTATTTTTTGAATATTTTTTTGGGATCCACGAGAGACCCGCGTTATAATTGGAGCTGCAGTGTATCAGTAAAATAAATATTACAATAATACTAAATGATTATATCTGTATAGCGGGCACTCGTAACTTTTAGAACTGGTGGAATAGTGACACAATTATACACTTATTTTATTCCTATAAAGAACATTTTGTGCCTACTGAGTGGGCATGTATCATTAATGATCCAACCAGGGAATCAATTCCAGAGAGAGAGTGTCTAATTTGGACTTACCCAGCTACGAAGTGACCGTGAATGAGATTGTTGTAATGATGGGTATTGACAGCCATAGACATTCCCTTCATGTGTTGCAGCACCTCGCTGAAAGTAGGTCACAATAACATGCAAGTGATTTACTGTAGGCCTCACAACATGGGAGAAGGGCGCGGCGTGGGGGCTTGGGGCGAGTTGATACAGTCTCCATGTCCATCATGTGTTCCAACACCTCGCTGAAAGTAGGCCACGGTGACATGCGAGTGATTTACTGTAGGCCTCACAACATGGGGGGAGGGCACGGGGTGGGGGCTTGGGGCGAGTTGGTAGTCCCTTCATGTGTTCCAACACCTCGCTGAAAGTAGGCCATGGTGACATGCGAGTGATTTACTGTAGGTCTCACAACAGGGCTTCTAAAATTCAGAATGACAATCGGTCCGGACGTAATTGTCGGCCCGAAGGAGCCGGTATGATTAGTGCTATGCACCACCCCACCCCCCTCGTGTTTTGTCAATAAACAGGTTTTGGCAGCATATGAGAATCACCTCCTAAGACAATTGTTATGTGTCCTGTTGGGGACATGTTACAATCTCGCATTTTCTTATTACTGATGGTGAACACGTTTTGGTCTTTGCTAGTTGCATAATAAGCCTGGTTTTGTCCGATAACGTCGTACATAATATGCACGTGCGGTTGTAATCATTACTGACTGTGACGTGTGGAGGGTGAGACATCAAAGGTTACAAAGTCGTGCCGATCTGATCTTTGATACACGTCGACGCGATGTCAACAGAGACACACATTTACGATCAATTACTCAACACATATTTATCCATTTCGGGACACTATCACGCATGAAATAAGATTAAGGCTCTGGAATTATCTTTCGCACATAATTATTCCCTAACTGTGTGACATCAGAATTTAAAAGTCGGAGGTGCAGAATCCCCGAAAAAAAGGTAAGGCAAAAACCGGCAATGCGATGCATACCGGTATCGCAATATGTTTTCCCCCCAATAAACATGTATTGGTAGCACATAAGAATCTTCTCCCAAGAGGACGATTATCATGTTTTTGTCAAACTATGTTGTTGTTTTTTGTCAAGAATTATTGGTGTTTGTCCACATTTGTTCTACTTCTTAATAAAAGCATGATTCAGCAGCACATGAGAATCGTCTTCTAAGACTATTTTTACACGTGTCCTGTTGGGGACATTTTACAATCTCGCGTTCTCACGATATCGAGCATAGGTTGATCGAGAAAATGCGAAGTATGATCGCGAGATTGAGAGACGAAAATGCGCGATTCTATCATATTCAATCTTGCTTTTTGGCAACCTCGCCCACAGGTGGAAGATAGCGCCTTTTTGCTTCGCGATCTGCATCAACATGCATGAGCAAAACAAACCCAAATTTTCTGCCTGTAACACAGGGTAAGTCGCCCTGCGTTACCTGCGTTTTATAATTCTAATGGCGAGTCTTAAAGGTACATGCACAAAATGTTCTTTATATCAGAGACATCATTCGAGACATTTTCTGGCAAAATAAACATTCATTCACGATTATTACTCCACGTATTGATTAGCATTATTATACATTTTATATCAAACTAAATTTCCACACTGATAACAGGGGCGATAACCGTGTTTCCTTAAAAAGTTAACGGACATTACTATTTATCATCTGTATTTATTTTTTGATGTGCAATGATCATACTTTATAATCTGTCGAAAATATTATATTTTCAGGTTTTGTATGCAAATTCACACAAACAGAAGATACATGGCCATTTCAGTAACTGATTGGCATTAGGTGTAGCCGCTGATCAAAGTGTTATACCACAGCATGTTTACTTTGTTAGCTATGCTAATTAACCCTTTCACCCCTAAGTAACTGGAATGGATTTGGGTATGTCAATTTTGCAACCAATCCAACCGTCACAAAATGGTTTTCAGACTAGTCCAATGATGAAAAGGGGGTGTTTTTGTTCTAAAAAACTATGAAAATTACTTGCAAAAAGTGCAGATCCAGATGAGATGGCTCATGACGTCTCATCTGGATCTACAGTTTGCTAATACCACTATACTAGCATGTGGTGTTGAAATGCTTAATCACCGGATTGGATAAGGTGTATGTTTTATATAAACGTTTAGCTTTTTTCCAGCTCAAATAAATGAATTTTTAAGAGCATTGCACTCCTCATTTTGAAAGTCATTAAGCAGAGCTCCAGATAAGGTGTGCATTGGCCTATTTTATGCACTTATTTTAGCAGAATAGGCACTGATTATCAAAAGTGGGAGTACAAAATACTCACAGCAATTTGAAAATACGCATTGATTTTCAAATTGAGTAGTGAAAATACTGTAATAAATTTGAAAATTTACTTCCTTGAGCTGCAAAAAGCAAAGTGAATTTATAAAGTTTTCATCAGATGTTCCCTATTAAATACAGAAGAAAATCAATAATACATTTGTAAAAGTAAAATACGATTGAATTTGAAATATCGGGGTATAATACTCTTTAGATACAAAACTTATCTGGAGCTCTCATTAAGTATTTCCAAACTGTTGCGAGTATGCTCAAGGTGTATGATCGCGTGGTACTAACAACAACAACAAGTACTGAAACTTCCAGAATCCATCCGATTGAAAGTACGTATTCTTTTATACTGTCCTTATTATGTAACGGATTTTGATGATATATGGCGCATCAAACGCGCGTATTATTAATCTGCATTTGGTGGTTTTTGTATTTTCACCCAAACTTCTGTCGTTTTTACGAAGAATCGATTTCCGTGTCCCCCGACACGGAAATCGATTCTTTGCAAAAACGACAGAAGTCTGTGCCAAACTCCCTGGACCACCAAATGCATCTCATGAAGACGCGTTTGCTGCGCCATATTTCATCAAAATCCGTTCATATTAAGGAAAATATCAACCAATACTTACTTTGGAGTGGGCGACGTTGTTGTTGTTGTAACCAGGTGATCATGCACCTTGATGCTGTACTCCCACCAAAGCAAATGACACACAGCTGAGATAAATGCATAAAATACATAACTGTGGCTATGACTGGAGAAATGGGGCTTATGGGATTTGTGTCCAGTGTAGCTCCTGATCAAATAGCACACTCCGGTAGCCTGATAACGATCTGTGTTGCTAGTTAGAAGCACGACATGCGTTTAATTGATGGAATGACGAACAGTGCAGATCCTGATCAGACTGTGCGGATGCACAGGCTGATCTGGATCTACACTGGTCGCAAAACTTATAAGCCCCATTTCTCCAGTCACAGCCACAAATATAAATCTTATCTACTGTCTGTTGCATGTTTTGCTGCCGACGATCTTTTGGCCATTAAACACATTAAAATTAGAAAATATTTAAATGTAAGTACTCTTTCATCAATAACAAAAAAGTCACCCTCCCCAAATTTTTGTTTGATGAAATTCTGTCAAATGTTGATTTTATTGCGGAAAAAATATTTTCCTATGGGAATTTAAAATGGGGGCTAAAAATAGATTTTTTTTTAAATAATTTTTTATTTGAGAACCAAGTTACTTAGTTACATCATTTCCAAGCTATCTAGTCATATTTCGGAGTCAATTTCCATTTTATGTTTGACTCCTCCGTCAGTCCACCCCCCCCCCCCCCACCATAAAATCAAGATTCGATTTCATCAAACAACAATTTTTGGGGAGGGTGACGTTTTGTTATTGGTGAAACAGTACCCCCATTGAATTCATTTTTAGATTTAATGTGTTGAGTCAAAATCCCGTTCGTCGTAGGAAAAACGTGGAACAGACAGTAGAGGTCTACAATACAAACTGACGTACCTCGCTGACGGCATGTCTCCGACAGCACAATACATCTTCAAAAACATCGAGTAAGATGTCTGCAATACAAAATTGGTAACGAAGGTACAGGACACACATCATTTTACGTCTGTTTTGACCAAACTTTTCATATGTATATGTCATAATCAGCATAAAACATGACTGTGACCGGAGAAATGTGGTGTATGGGTTTTGTGACCAGTCTAGCTCCAGATCAAATAGAAAACTCATGTTGCCTGATAACGATGTATATTGCTTGTTAGAAGCAGGACAGGTGTTTCATTGATGGAATGGTGAACAGTGCAGATCCTGGACTGTGTGGATGCACAGGCTGATATGGATCTACACTGGTCGCAAAACGTGTAACAGAGCTCCAGATAAGGTGCGTATTGGCGTATTTTACGCAATTACTTTAGCTGAATACGCATTGATTATCAAAAGTGGGAGTACAAAATACGCAATGTGAAAATAGAGTAGAACCTGTGCTAAAGACCACCTCCGAATAGCAATCACCTGGCTGTAAAGGCCACAGTTTTGTTGTCCCAATGGCACAATTACTATATAAAGACCACCTGTTAACAAAGGCCAGATTTTTTACTTCCCATGGCTGGCCTTTATTCACAGGTTTGACTGTACGCATCGATTTTCAAATGGAGTAGTGAAAATACTGTCATAAAGTTCAAAATACACTTAGTTGAGCTGCAAAAAGCAATCATTGTTTGCTTTTTGCAGCTCAAATAAGTGAATGCTTAAATGTGTTATATTTTTTGATCATTTGTTCCCTATTTAGGAATGAAGAAAATCAATACCCCATTTGTAAAAGTAAAATAAGCAACGATTTTAAAATCAGGGGGTATAAGTACGCTTTAGTAACAAAGCTTATCTCGAGCTCTGGTGTAAGCCCCATTTCTCCAATCACAAGGTGCATGATCACGTAACAACAACGTTGCCCACTCCAAAGTAAGTATTGTTTGATATTTTCCTTAATATGCAACGGATTTTGATGAAATATGGCGCAGCAAATGCGTCTTCATGAGATGCATTTGGTGGTCCAGGGAGTTTGGCACAGACTTATGTTGTTTTTGCAAAGAATCGATTTCCGTGTCGGAGACACGGAAATCGATTCTTCGCAAAAACTACAGAAGTTTGGGTGAAAATACAGAGACCACCAAATGTAGATTAACGACGCGTTTGATGCGCCATATTTCATAAAAATCCGTTACATAATAAGAACAATATAAAAGAATATATAGTTTCAATCGTATGGATTCTGGAAGTTTCAGTACTTGTTGTTGTTAGTACCACGTGATCATACACCTTGAATCATAGCCACAAATGTGAAATGCAAGTTCAATAGAGAAATGTTGTTTATCCGGTTACAAGCTTTGCACTGGCCTGATAAGTACAGGCTGATCCTGCATTGACTATAAATGTATACACTCAACTTTCGCGGAGACTGGTATTGTGATACATATTTTCCCAAGTAGTATCTGGGACACAGTACTGGGTCCCAGGTATAAGCCTGTAGTCCATTTCATTGCAATTTTAGCAAATATTGTATTTCACAATGTGCAAATCGTCGCAAACGGTTACCAGTCATACCGAATACACATCGATATCCGTGGGTAGAAGTGCAGTTTAAAAGGGTAGAAATATTACCACACTGCAAGTATGTGACGAGTAAGGCCGATTCGCATTTTTGTATCCCGCCCCGGTGTGAATATTTGGATCAATACGGTATCTGGACAACAACAAATTCAAAATTGATGTTAATGAATGATGTCGGTGTAATCACGTAACGTAAACTAGTCTGCATTATTTTCAACGAAAAACAGGTCATATTTGTATGTTCTGTAACGTTACCTGATAACTAGAATACCATGCGAGTGTATTTTGATATCAAGTGTATCAGGCTCGGCTAGGAACGGTAGGAATTCCTCGGAATTCCTAAGCATTTCCTAGCCGAGCCTAATAAACATGATATCAAAAGACACTAGCCTGGTATGCTCTAAAATCAATAAAGTCATATAGAGACGGGACTTCGGTTGCCAAATCTGATATGAAAGACTTGATGGTTGGGATGTATACCGAGTATGAAGAGAATCGGCCAAAAAAAATAATTTCAGAGTCGAAAAAGGAGCATAACTGCGGATGGACCAGTGGGAGAGGGGAAAAGTGTACGTTACGCACTCCTGTACTTGATGGTAGGGCTGTATACCGAATATGAAGAGAATCGGCCAAAAACTGTAGAAGTAGTTCGCCGGACAAGGAAAAATAATAATTTCAGAGTCGAAAAAGGAGCAGAACTCTGGATGTATAGGTGGGACAGCGAAAACATTTACTTTACGCACCCCTGCAGTTGATGGTTGGAATGTATACCGAGTATGAAGAGAATCGGTCAAAAACTGTAGAAGTAGTTCACCGGACAAGGAAAAAACTAGATTGGTCAGTAAGTGAGGCTTACGGAATACCCCCCGCGTGGGCCCAGGTACCCCTAAATATGTAAACATTTTCCAAGTGTGTGGGCTTGTGACCTTGACTCTCGGCTTAGTGGGGCGGCACAAACGTGAATTTGGCACAGGGTGGTAGCGGTTCATTGGAGCAATGCATGTGTGAAATGTGAAGCAGATCCGAGCAAGGAAATAGAAGTTATAACCAATTTCTCTGATGTTAAGTTTTGTAAAGAGACCAATTATGTGACCTTGACATCGAGATCAGCGGGGATTTGTCACAGCATGATAGTAGAGCCTTAGAGGAATGCATGTATCAAATATTAAGAATTTTCGATGAAAGAAATAGAAGTTATAACATATTTCTCTGATGTTAAGTTTTGTAAAGAGACTAAGTATGTGACCTTGACGTTAGGATCAGCGAGGGCTGGACGGTCGTTGATTTGTCACAGCATGGTAGTACAACCTTAGAGCAATGCACGAGTGAAATATTAAGAATTTTCAATGAAGGAAATAGAAGTTATAACTTATTTCTCTGATGTTAAGTTTAGTGACGGACGGACGGAAACACACACGGACGGACAACCGGACTCCAGTATACCCCCCCCCCCCCCCCCCCCCCCCCCCCCTGGTATAATAATATTTTCAGTCGAAAAATGGGCATAACTGAGGATGGATCTGTGGGACAGCAAACAGTTTTACATTGTGCACGCCTGCACTTGATGGTTGGGATGTATACCGAATATGAAGAGAATCGGCCAAAAACTGTAGAAGTAGCTCGCCGGACAAGAAAAATTGTCTACAGACAGACTGACGGACGGACAGGGTCAACACTATCTGCCACTGACATCTATCGTTGCAGTGAATAATAATTTTCACTGTATATATGGCCATCCCCTGTACATAACCATAACCATCTTGTCAATAGTTTATTAGGGGATAGTGGTAGCAGAGAAGTGATACAACTAAAGAAATTCGCCGAATTCAATATGATTTATCCTGGTGTGCCTATCACAGACAGACGGGATCTACAACCTACAACAACAACTTCCGCTTCCAGATTATTTGTTGGCACAAAGTTTTACTGATTTGAAAGCAATTTTTGGGAAATTTTACCGGACTTCAGCATCTATGTTAATGGCAAGTGGGTTGTTGATTTTCAAAAAAATGCCGGGGGGGGCGGGGGGGGGGGGGCCTTTAAATGGGCAGGCGCATTTAAATGGACAATTACGGTATCTCTTGGAACTGCATGCACAGCTAAATCCTGCAGGTAACCCTGCTGTACATACGTGGTTCGGAGAAACTTCACATTTTTCCATGTCAGTGAGAATCTCTATGACGGATAACTGATCAAGTGCATCGACTTGATCATAGGCAGCGAAGCGGGCATTGAATAATGCCAAGTCCGGGTGTACGCCTGCAAATAAATTATTTGTCCTTAGAATACCGTACATAGCATCACGTTGGACAGCAGATGGCTTTGTCCAAAATAAAGAAACTAGAAGGTCGGTAAATCCGAAAAATGCTCCCCGATGACGCATGGATTGAAATTCACAATCCTTGACCCTGGGTATTGGTGTAGTATGCTTATTAATCACAATAAATGGTGATCAATGTGTATATGATGTTTCAAGGTGATATCGCAAGCAGTCAGAGATATAGCAATTTGAAAAACTTTAATGTAAGCTTTAAAAAAATTTGACCTTGGGCTCCTGGGCAGCATGGGTAGGGTATACAATGAAAATACGGATGGTGATCAATGTGTATATGAAGTTTCAAGTTGATATCCCAAGCAGACACAGAGATATAGCAATTTGAAAAACTTTAACATAAAACTCGGACGGCGGACACCGGAAAAAGCGGTAACAATATTCGGGGAGCATAAAAAGGTGATATTTTTGTTAAGAAATATTTTTTCGGCATAAAAACAGCAAGGTGCACATCTTCAATAATTGTAGAAGACGTGTGTATAGTTTCATATTGATTAACTGAACGGTTTTGTGTTGCCGACTAAATTGCCAATTTTCTCTATTAAGTCAAAGATCATAACTCCATCCATCCTTATTGGATGATTCCGCACACAAAACCCCAGGGGGCCATTTCACTATTAAAGCTTCGTATGACTAAAATGTTTGTAAGTGCAAATTTAGGATCGTCTGGAAATTTCAAATAATGGATTTACATTTATTGAGCATAGGCTGCATATGTAAATCCAATAATTATTTACAAGAAAACATTGTTATTGTGAAATTTACAGACTATCATAATTTTGCACTTATGAACATTTTAGTCGTACGAAGTTTAGTGAAACGGGCCCCAGGTGCACAATTACATATGCTGATTAACATTCCTATATAGTTTCATGCCTGTAACTCAAATACTTTGACTGAACGGTTTCAGAGGAGTTGTGTACACAAACTATGTACCCTATATAGAATTGTATACAAAAATGTAAAAAAAATGGCTAAGGCCTAAACAAAAGTTGTCTGGTTCCGGTAACCCGACCGACTACCATTTTACCCCCGACCGCAGTTTTTTTTGGTGAAAAAAAAGAAAATTGGAAAAAGTCCCGGAAAATTGTCCGTACCGCGATATCAATTATTTTGCAGTACACAAGATGCTTGCATTTGCTCGCTAATTATAATAAGCGTCTGATTGATCGATCTTTATGAACGCAGAAACAACAACACGATTATGGCTGCAAGCAATAAGGCATCCGCACATTAAGATCAGTGCCAAATGCCATTTCTGCTTGAGACTGTGGCGGATCTATCACCGGAGCCAATCGACACCGCAACAGTTGTAGATTTTGCAAAGTTTGCAAAGTTTGCAAAGGTATCAAATAAACATTGGACATAAATCCGACGGGGACCAATGCTCGTGTTCAGCCTCCGAAGCGAAGTTTTATCTTATGATTGAAGTCTGGCTGTTAGATCAAGGGCCTGTTATGACCATGTGGTGTGGTGTCTATACATATGTGACAGATTTTTTTATGAAATGCTTAAGATAATATAATATGATTCCTTCCAACTCTATTTTAGCTTCCCAACCAATACCTGTCAAATGACATTTGGGCCGCGTGCTTAGAAAACGGAACTTTTGTAGATAATTTGTAATAGGTTAACCTAAAATACGGACGCATTTGCCATATGTTCACCGACTTGCAATTGTCGAGAACTTTCCATAACCAGATGGCCGCGGCCCGCATGTCGAGCCCGCCGAGGCATTTGATGGTATTTTTAAAAACTGTAACGCAGATTTCGGACGGACGGCGGACGAACGGACGGCATTGTGATCACTATGTCTCGCTTTCCGCAAGCGGGCTCGACAAAAATGAAGACTACATTTATCAAAATGAGAATGAAATGATTCGAGTACAAACTTTCTTGAGAACGAATTCATCAGCCGTCGAGAGGTTTGTCATTGCGTCTTGTGACCAGATTCTGGTCGACTATGAAAAAATATTTTATTATTCACTCATCGATAGGCAAGAGGGGATATAGCGTTAGTCTATGTACTCAGCAACACCTTTCATTTTCCAATAACTTTTGAACCGCTTCACCAATTTTGATAATATTTGGCCACAATGTGTGTCTAGGGATGGGGCTTTGTTTTGCATATGACCCACGTCTGACCGCCCAAGGTTAAGGTCACTGAGGACTTTTTTTTATTTATATCAAGACTGCCAGCGAGGGGATTAGCTTCCTTTAACGATGCAAGTTCTTGTTTTATCTGCTTTTCAAATAACAATAAATATGAAATGTGGTTTTAATGTCTATATACATGTATGCAATAGTACTACGATGTTTTCAGGTTTGTAGTCAGATACAAATACAAAATATACAATTACAGATATTCACCCTCTTTTGCTCTTGCAGTACTGGGTAAAAATCACTGTTCTATTAAGACTTCATGGTTGAGTGGTACATTAGAATCGTCATTACTGAGAGACCTGAATTTTCAATAAAAAATGTGCACGTGTTATTAAAACAAGAGGGCCATGATGGCCCTAATTCGCTCACCTGACTCCATGAACACCAGACGAGAATGTGACATCGAGTTCATATTTTTAGATGGCGGTCATCTTGGATTAAGCAATGACTCTCATTTTACCAAATCTGAAAATGCTTCACCCAAGGATCTGAACTTCCTATGAAGTTTGGCCAGCATCGGCCATGTGGTTCCTGAGAAAAAGACGTTCAAAATCTCAAATAAATGGACCTTTTGGTGGCCATCATGGATGACATAATCATCCGATTCCGACAAATATTGCACTAGAGCAATCGCCTCATCTATACCTTCAATTTGATATATGACATGAGCATATTCGGTCAAAAATAAAATTTGATCCCAATTTGACCACACAGGCCCACGCCCATTTTTGACCCCGGGGTCACCATTTTCACAACTTTGAAAGAGCATTGAAAATCGATCATTCCTACGAAGCTTTGTTAAAATCCGGCTAGCGGTTCATGAGAACATTATTTAAGAATGCTATTTTTAAACGGCGGCCATCTTGTATTAGCGATGACCTCCATTTTAAGAAATCTGAAAAGGCTTCACACATGGACCATAACTTTTAAGTTTGGCTACCATGGGCCAAGCGGTTCATGTGAAGAATAATTTTGAAATCTCTAATAAAAGAACGACCTTTTGACATTTTGGCGGCCATCTTGGATGACATAACAATCCGACTTCGACAAAAAATTAACTAAAGTGATCGCCTCATTGATACCTTCGATTTGATATATAACATGACCATATTCGGTCAAAAATAAAATTTGACCCCACGAGCCACGCCCATTTTTGACCCCGAGGTCACCATTTTAACAACTTTGAAAGAGCATTGCACATCGATCATTTCCTACCAAGTTTCGTCGAAATCCCAAGCTAGTCGGTTCATGAGGAAGAAGGAAGATTTTTTAAAGAAATTATAGCTATTTTTATAGATGGCGGCCATCTTGGATTAGCAATGACCTCCATTTTAACACATCTGAAAAAGCTTCACCCATGGACCATAACCTTTAAGTTTGGCTACCATGGGCCAAGCGGTTCATGTGAAGAAGAATTTTGAAATCTCTAATAAAAGAACGACCTTTTGACACATTCGGCGGCCATCTTGGATGACATAACGATCCGATTTCGACAAAAAATGTACCAGAGTGATCGCCTCATTGATACCTTCGATTTGACAATTAAAATTTGACCCCAATTTGACCCCACGGGCCACGCCCATTTTTGACCCCGGGGTCACCATTTTAACAACTTTGAAAGAGCATTGTACATCAATCATTCCTACCAAGTTTCGTCAAAATCCGGCTAGCGGTTCATGAGAGGAAGATTTTTTAAGAATTTGTGCTATTTTCAGACGGCGGCCATCTTGGATTACGTAATGACGTCATTTTAACAATTTTGTAATCCCCCTACCTAAGGACCATGAAGTTTGGTGACTATAGGCCCAATGGTTACCGAGGAGAAGACGTTTGAAAATGTTCACAGACGACGACGACGGACGACGGACACATTGCGGTAACAATAGCTCACAATACTTATAATAAACCCGCAGATGACAATGTCACTCTCCAGCGCTGCAAGAGCCAAAGTTTGATTTAGCATATGTAATACATGTAATTGATTATATGTTATCATTCATATTACCTACCCATGATCCAACTCCACTCTGTAAAAAGTGAAGTTCAATCCTACTGTGCATCTACATGTTTAAATCGTGTGTTAACCCTTTCAACACTACAGCCATTTATATAGGTGTTTTTAAACAGTGTAGATCCAGACGAGCCGGCTCATGATGAGCTGTATCATCAGGATCTGCACTCTTTGCAAGTAATTTTCATATTTGTTAAAATAAAATAAAAATTATAAATCGATTATTTGAAAAGTATTTTGTGTTGAATCGAATTGACCGAAAATTAACATAAATAATTAATTAAATTAAAATAAATAATTTATCATGGAAAGTATGTTTACCGTGGTATGCCCATGGGATTTCACAACTTTGGGGGCGTGATTTCCGTCAAAAGTTAAAAAGGTAATATTTTTGCTAAAAAACACCAAGGTGCACATCTTCAATATGTGTAGAATACGTGTGTATAGTTTCAGATCGATTGACTGAAAGGTTCAGAGGAGTTGTGTACACAAACTATGCAGTTATTCTGTCCGCCGCCCGCCCGGCGGTAAAACATAATATGTACATTTTTTTTTCAAACGGTCATATAAAAAATTAATAAATTTATCCTATAATTGAAAATTTCTCCCTCAAAGTGTACTTAGCAATATAAGTATACTTTGTAATTTTTGTGAAATTGGCTACTGTTCATGGGGGTTCCACTGCATACTGTACCTGTGTCTTTGTAATGCTGCCACAACTTGTCAAGAATTTTGAGTTTCTCGCTCGCCGAGAGTGACAGCGACGGAGATGAGGTGATAACCATCAGTAACTCCGCATCCTGGATGGCTGTCTTACCTGAAGTCAATTGACTGATTAATTCATTCATTCATTCTGATTGATTTATAGATATATTGATTAATTCATTCTGATTGATTTATAGATATATTGTTACATGGTTTCCGTTGTTTGCACATATGTTCAAACATATAGCGCGTGCTGTTTGCATATGGCTTTAGGCAATACTCATTCCGGGGCCGCGCGTAGACCAAGTGCCTTCATGACGTCACTACGCGGAAGTGCCTTCATGACGTCACTACTTCATGACGTGGCCCCGGAATATGAATACCGAAAAGTATCTACGTGAATGGGACGATTAATAAAAGTACTGAAAATACTGAATATAATGCTCAAATTACATCAGTTTTTTGTTGGAAATGTAACAATAAAGTTTGATCATGTCCAGCCGTGTGCAAACGTTTGCTGTGGCCCTCGGGAACTGTTTGAACCCGCGGCCTGCAGCCTTTGGGGTTCAAACAGTTCCCTCGGGCCACAGCAAACGTTTGCACATGGCTGGACATGATCAAACCTTATATTGATTGATTCATTCATTCTGATTGTTTGATTTATAGATATATATTGATTCATTGATTCATTTCATCAGGGTTTTATATAGGAACACACAGTCAGGGTATAAACTATTAAGTCCAACTATTGTCTGTTTCATGAAACTTGCCCAAATTTTACGGCCATACATGTATAAACAATGCAAAAACAATATTGTTTTTGATAATATTAAATTAAAGCAAAATTTAACTAGATTGGTCAGTAAGCGAGGCTTACGGAATACCCCCCGCGTGGGCCCAGGTACCCAGTGGGCCCAGTGTGTGAAATGTGAAGCAGATCAGAGCAAGAAAAAAAAATAAAAATTACCAAGGACCGCCAATTTCAAACACAAATAAGGATTTAAGGATTATTTGTGTTTGAAATTGGCGGTCATTGGTAAATTTCATTTTTCTTTTTTCTTTTTTTATTTGGGGGGGGGGGGGGGGGGGGGGGGCGTGTTTCGGTTTTTAGGTGGGGGCATTAATTCGAGGTTATACAGTATGTATGTGACGTTGACCTCGAGATCAGAGATCAGCGGGGATTTGTCACAGCATATGAAATATTAAGAATTTTCAATGAAAGATATAGAAGTTATAACATATTTCTCTGATGTTAAGTTTTGTAAAGAGACTAAGTGTGACCTTGACCTTGGGATCAGCGGGGGTTGGACAGGTCGTAGATTTGTCACAGCATGATAGTACAACCTTAGAGGAATGCACAAGTGAAATAATAAGAATTTTCAATGAAGGAAATAGAAGTTATAACTTATTTCTCTGATGTTAAGTTTTGTAAAGAGACTAAGTATTTGACCTTGACATTGGGATCAGCGGGGTTGGACGGTCATGGATTTGGCACAGCATGGTATTAGAGCCTTACAGGAATGCATGTGTGAAATATTAAGAATTTTAGATGAAGGAAAGAGAAGTTAGAACAATATTTCTCTGATGTTAAGTTTTGTAAAGAGACTAAGTATTTGACCTTGACCTTGGGATCAGCGGGGGTTGGACGGTCGTGGATTTGGCACAGATGGTAGTAGAGCCTTACAGGAATGCATGTGTGAAATATTAAGCATTTTAGATGAAGGAAATAGAAGTTAGAACAATATTTCTCTGATGTTAAGTTTTGTAAAGAGACTAAGTATTTGACCTTGAACTTGGTATCAGCGGGGGTTGGACGGTCGTGGATTTGGCACAGCATGGTAGTAGAGCCTTACAGGAATGCATGTGTGAAATATTAAGCATTTTAGATGAAGGAAATAGAAGTTAGAACAATATTTCTCTGATGTTAAGTTTTGTAAAGAGACTAAGTATTTGACCTTGAACTTGGTATCAGCGGGGGTTGGACGGTCGTGGATTTGGCACAGCATGATAGTAGAGCCTTACAGGAATGCATGTGTGAAATATTAAGCATTTTAGATGAAGGAAATAGAAGCTATAACAATATTTCTCTGATGTTAAGTTTTGTAAAGAGACTAAGTATTTGACCTTGACCTTGGGATCTGCGGGGGTTGGACGGTCATGGATTTGGCACAGCATGGTAGTAGAGCCTTACAGGAATGCATGTGTGAAATATTAAGCATTTTAGATGAAGGAAATAGAAGCTATAACAATATTTCTCTGATGTTAAGTTTACGGTCTAAGTATTTGACCTTGAACTTGGTATCAGCGGGGGTTGGACGGTCGTGGATTTGGCACAGCATGGTAGTAGAGCCTTACAGGAATGCATGTGTGAAATATTAAGCATTTTAGATGAAGGAAATAGAAGTTAGAACAATATTTATCTGATGTTAAGTTTTGTAGAGACTAAGTATTTGACCTTGAACTTGGTATCAGCGGGGGTTGGACGGTCGTGGATTTGGCACAGCATGGTAGTAGAGCCATACAGGAATGCATGATGATGAATGAAATATAATAGCATTATAGATGAAGGAAATAGAAGTTAGAACAATATTTCTCTGATGTTAAGTTTTGTAAAGAGACTAAGTATTTGACCTTGATCTTGGGATCTGCGGGGGTTGGACGGTCGTGGATTTGGCACAGCATGGTAGTAGAGCCTTACAGGAATGCATGTGTGAAATATAAGTATTTTTGATTTTAGATGAAAGGAAATAGAAGTTATAACAATATTTCTCTGATGTTAAGTTTACGGACTAAGTATTTGACCTTGACCTTGGGATCTGCGGGGGTTGGACGGTCGTGGATTTGGCACAGCATGGTAGTAGAGCCTTACAGGAATTGCATGTGTGAAATATCAAGCATTTTAGATGAAGGAAATAGAAGTTATAACAATATTTCTCTGATGTTAAATTTACGGACGGACGGAGGACGGACGTTCTTACTTTCAGGTAACTATGTGGCTTATCGCATGTTAAATATTAGCCACATAAAACCACTTTTAGCCACATAAAACGATATCTTAGGTGGCTAATTGTAACCAACCCTATCCTTTAACAAGTCCATAACCCTGTGGGGCTAGCCACATAAGTACCTGAATGTCTGCCCGGACGGACGGACGCACGGACTGGCCCGGACGGACGGACGGACAACCTGACTCCAGTATACCCCCCCACCACAACTCGTTGCGGGGGGTATAATAATGAGCCTTCTTTTTATTTCGTGACATTTGGTCAAATATTGATAAAAACAATTTCCCTATCGACATCTTAACCAGCTCCCCTTAATTCTTTTCTCCCATGTTAAATTTCCATAGACAAATAAATTTTTCGTAATAAAATCAGTATTTGACGAAATAAAAAGAAGGCTCATTCTTAAATTTTGCTAAAACTTAATTTCGAAAAAAAATATTGTTTTGCATTTTTTATATAGCATTAAAATTTGTGCAGGTTTCGTGACACAGACGGTAAGACTCAAACAAAATGCCAAAAGATATACCGGTATGGGTTACAAAAAGAGTCCCAAGTTTTTTGGGCCACCCTGTACACCGGTATGTCTCCGGCTCTACAGAGGCCGGGGGCATAAAAACCATGAGCTATTGCTCAACGGTCGATGGTTTTATTTCTTAAATAATGAACTACCGTAATATTACAATGGCTTAAATGAATTACCAGTAATATATGCTCACGTGCCTGATTAAATTTCTGTTGTAAGTACATCATGCTCCAGATAAGGAATTAGTAATTGAGTATTTTCACTCCATCACTTATGAAGCAATTGGGTATTTCAAAATTTTAATTGGGTAAAATAAAATCATACTACTCAGTACTGTTTACACATCAACAGACAGCAATTATTGATTAATTTGCTTTGAAATGAAAACAAGTCTTGGCATTTCATTAGAATTGTCTCCTTGGAGACAATTCTAATGAAATACCAATATGTGTTTTCATGGAAAATAAGAAAGATATGCTATATTAGTGGTATGTTTGTGGTATGTTTTCTGCAGCATGATAAAGGCAAAGGTGGAAGACTCGGACCTATGACACCAACAAAAATCCCATTACCCCACCCACTTGGTCTCGTACAGTACTATATGCTATATAAAGGTGAGTATAAATAGGGCCATTATAGAAAAAGCCCTCTCTTTTCCGGCTCGCACAAACACAATAAACATCGATTATGATCATATACATTAGAGACTCCAACCATACAAAGTTCGTCCAATTGTGATCGTTCGCCGATCTAAAAAACACTTTTTTCTATAATTTCGTTCATTATCTGGAACTGGGTCAATGCACTATCTTCCATAATACAACCACCGAAGCGTCTATGTAAGAACATCTCTGATTGGTTAAACCTAAAAATAGACGCGAGGTTTTCTTTCCCTTTTCAGGGTTTCCGGAAGACATAATGTATAGTACACGAATCATGAATGAAAGTCAATAAAATTAGAAAAAAGTGTTTTTTAGATCGGCGAACGATCACAATTGGACGAACTTTGTATGGTTGGAGTCTCTAATGTATATGATCATGGTGCACGACTTTAGTTTGAGCTGGCGATCAGCTATCGGCCAAATATGACCGATAATCCAGCCGGACGGCCTCCGATTCTGTGTGAGATTCTTTCGTACACGCAAATTTCGCTTTGGATGGGGTATACAAAATGCGAATAACTGAATAAATGCTGGAAACAGCGATTTGAAGTGAGTATATTCACACACCTAATACCTTTATCGATTGCCAGAGACATATTTCATACATTTAATCAATGTTTATTGTGTTTGTGCGAGCCGGAAAAGAGAGGGCTCTTTCTATAATAGCGCTATTTATACTCACCTTTATATTAGCGTATGGTACTGTACGAGACCAAGTGGGTGGGGTAATGGGATTTTTTTTAATAGGCATTTTTTTTGGTGTCATAGGTCCGAGTCTTCCACCTGTGGATAAAGGTACCATAAAATTTGTATTTCTTTTTGATACTCGCTACTTCTGATTTCAATTGTGTTTTTGGCAATTTTAACTGGGTATTTAAAGAAATACGCAGCTTATCTGGAGCTCTGATTGCATTACCTTGTTTGAAAGCACGATTGATAGCATTTCTGAAATCCATAATCCTCAGTGGTATGCGCCTGTTGTTTGTGTGCACCATATCTAAGAGAGTCTGTGGTGGTTTAGTTTGATACACAGCATTGCTATCTACTGGAGGAGGTGGTCCTCGTGATGGAGTTGGGGTGGACGCATTCGTCAACTTGGATACTACTGGCGGGCCAGTAGAATGAGAGCAACTAGACAACACAACCTGCCTCGGTGGTAATACCCTGAAATAAAATAAATGGAGTTTAACGTCCAAACAACAGCTAAGGTCATATAGAGATGGGGCCACACTTTAACCCTTACTACGCTGAATTAAATGTTGTCGTCTGCTGTAAGTCTGCTGTTTTATTTTCAATATTTCTCGACAAAAACCTGGTTTTGACAACGCATGAGAATTGTCTCCACTGTAGACGACTCTCATGCGCTGTTAAAACCAGTGTTTTGTTAAGAATTAAAGCAACAAGAGCTGTAGGAGAACAGCATAGCTCGACTACGAGGGTTGTCGATGTACACATACAGTTGTTTCTGTCAAAATGTTCTGGGTTTATACGTGTACAAAGTGTTGTGCGTTGCGTATCCGTGGAGTTTCCATTAGTTGCGTTTCAAACCGTGTGTCGTCTACGTGTAATACGTTTTCGGCAATGCGTTGCGTTTCCCCACTCTTGCGCATGTGCGAAAGTCGAACAAACCGTGTTCAACGCATTGAGTTTCAAAAGCGTGTAATCCGTGTACAACGGTTGTAAACGTATACAACGGTTGTAAAAACGTATTGAGTTTCAAAAGCGTGTAATCCGTGTACAACGGTTGTAAACGTATACAACGGTTGTAAACGTATACAACGCTAAGATAAACCGTTTAAACGATTTAACGCTTTCTTTGACGAACGGTTACACGCATCTACATGTACACAGCACCGTACAGATGAAACCGTGTTATACGTATAACACGTTTCCACGGGTTTTAACGCATTACACGTTTTGGTATGCCAACCTTGTATCGCGTAGAATGCGCATGCTCTGATCGTTCTTCGTGTGTGTATATATACTTCTAGACTCACTGCAGGGCTTCTAACATTTTCAGTTTTCCGGTTCTGGACCGATTTTTGAACTCTCAGACCGATTGAGATTTGAAAACTAGTCTTAAAAAATCGGTCGAGAAAAAATTTGAAACCATTTAGTCGGCTGCTATTTCGCTATAAACCTTGTAAATTTACCAGTTTTGACCACCAAGTAATTTATGACAGGTGTATAGCGGATTAGTGACTGAAATAGACTGGCTTCAGCGTAAAGATAATACGAGAGTTCCTAGACTCGCCATTTCTGATGATGTTAAAATAAAATAAAGAAACCATGCACTGTGTTTATCTGTGTTCGTAATATTTAACCCCAAGTAACTGACACGGACTATCGGCCGCCCGGGCTATTCCATATTAAGTTAGGAACTGTTACATTACGCTGTATTAGGCGTCATTTTTGTGTATATAAAAATGTACATAGGAATGCCGCAGATCCTGATGAGCCGCTCTCGTGATCTACAATTCTCAAACATTTTGATAAACGACAAGGTACATCTGTCGTGTTAAAAGCGTGACTCATTAGTCATCAGGGATTAGGGATCAATTGAAGTGCTAAATCACACCGCCCATGTACTTTGAACTCGATCTGAGGGTATATATTCGCGCTATTTTAAAAGGGACGAAACAAGGACGCCTCGAAGCGATTGGGGCCGAACAGGTATTTGCGTTAAAACGTGTACTGTTGTACACGTTTCAACGCTTTCATATAGCTACACGCTTCCAGGTAAAGCATTGTACACGTACACGTTTCAACTCTTTCACCTCGCTACATATGTATACGCCAAAGCGTGTTATACGCCTTGAAGCTAAACGTATTACACGCTTTAAAACTAAACGGTTTGACAATGTGTATTACACGTGTACGAACCGTATTATATGTTTAAACAACGTATACAACGCTTTTAAACTAAACGGTTTGACAATGTGTATTACACATGTACGAACCGTATTATACGTTTAAACAACGTATACAACGCTACAGCAAACCGTTGCGTTCGCGTTGCGTTCGCGTTGAGTTTGCAAGTGTTGTCTACGGTGGAACAAAAACGGAGACTGCACTGTAGCTCTTGACAAACAAGTTGGTCGCGGTCTGCATAAAAACCTTAACCAAGGTTGACAAAAAACCTTAACCAAGGGAAATTAAGTAAGTAATTCAAGCTTAAATGTAGGTCAATGTCAGATATAGGTCAGGGGTTATTGATGTACATCACTAGGAGATGAAGTTTTCCAAGTATGGTTGCTGTAGGCCCAGGAGTATTCCATATACAAGCTTGACTAAAAACCTTAACCAAGGGGAAATAACTAAGTAATCCAAGGATAAAAGTAGGTCAAGGTCAAATATAGGTCAGGGATTATTGATGTACATCACTAGGAGATGTATGCACAATAGTATTCGATCTACAAGCTTGACTAAAAACCTTAACCAAGGTTGACTAAAAACCTTAACCAAGGGGCATTAACTAAGTAATTCAAAGTTAAATGTAGGTCAAGGACAAATATAGGTCAGGGGTTGTTGATCACTAGGAGATGAAGTTGTCCAAGTATGGTTGGTGTAGGGCCATGAGTATTCCATCTACAAGCTTGACTAAAAACCTTAACTATGGAGAATTAACTAAGTAATTCAAGAGGAAATGTAGGTCAAGGTCAAATATAGATCAGGGGTTATTGATGTAGATCACTATGAGAAAAAGTTGTCCAAGTCTGGTATATGTATGCACAATAGTATTCCATGTACAAGCTTGACTAAAAACCTTAACCAAGGTTGAATAAAAACCTTAACCAAGGGGAATTAACTAAGTAATTCAAGGTTAAATGTAGGTCAAGGTCAAATATAGGTCAGGGGTTGTTGATGTACATCACTAGGATATGAAGTTGTCCAAGTATGGTTGGTGTAGGGCCAGGAGTATTCCATCTACAAGCTTGACTAAAAACTTGAACCAAGGGAAATTAACTAAGTAATTCAAGAGGAAATATAGGTCAAAGTCAAATATAGATCAGGGGTTATTGATGTACATCCCTATGAGAAAAGGTTGTCCAAGTATGGTGTCTGTATGCACACTAGTATTGCATGTACAAGCTTGACTAAAAACCTTAACCAAGGTTGACTAAAAACTTTAACCAAGGGGAATTAACTAAATAATTCAAGAGGAAATGTAGGTCAAGGTCAAATATAGATCAGGGGTTATTGATGTACATCACTAGGAGATGAAGTTGTCCAAGTATGGTGGGTGTAGGGCCAAGAGTATTCCATATACAAGCTTGACTAAAAACCTTAACCACGGCGTGACGGTGACGCCGACGCTGGGGTGACAACATAAGCTCTAACTATTCTTCGAATAGTCAAGCTAAAAATGAAAAACAGCAGACGGCAATTTCCGTCTCCAGCGTAGGAAGGGTTAAAGTCTCATCCGGCAGATGGAAATGGAAATATTATGCAGCCTGTAACTCTGTGACCCTCCCATACCGTACATACAAGAGTTACAGTTCCTCCCATAGCATTCCCCTGCAGAGTAGCGAATCAGATCTGATTCGCACTTCAAATCTTAATTATGAGCAATTTTGTGTATTTTTGATATGAAGTAAATGTCTGTATTATGAAACTACCATATTACATTAATTGTTTCCTAAATTTACCAATGCACAATACCTACTATTAGTACTAAGTAATTTAAGCTAAAATCTACTAGAGACCCAATCAGTACCAGCCAAAAGTCACACAAAATATTTTTGTTGGACCCTAGTTTCATGTTAGACAAAATTTTATTCCCTGGATATGCTGCATTGCAGCAAGGATAAAAACTACTTTAGAAGTATTAGTTTATATCAGTTTCCTGATTCTAACACAGATTTCAATTGAAAGATATTTTAACAAGAGTTCCGAAGGTCACAATATAGGCCCGTCGAGGCAAGGCCAGTCAACAAGGAGAGATAACTCACTGAAAATCAATAGGCTTCTTCGTCTTGCCCTGATAAACATGCATACCAAATTTGGTTACGATCGGTGAAGTAGAACTTGAGTAATTACGTGGACAAGGATACAGAGTGCGAAAATTAACAAGAGTTGTCAGAAGACAACGAAGCTCACCTGTTGGCAGCCTTCACTCAAACTTCGCACAGTTGCATAAAAAAACATGAATATTATATAACTTGACCTAGGGTTAAGGGGCGTGCGGTGGACCTTGACATTGAGGTCAGTGGTGCAAGGTGGGTCGTGGGTTTGCTATAGCATAATATAGCATATTAAGATGAATGCATGTATAAAATATCAATGCGCTCCCTGAAAACAGAAGTAAAACAAGATTTAACCCAACATTAAGTTTATGAACGCACTAAGTTGGTGATTTTCTACAGCATGATAGCTATTCACATGAGGAATGCATGTATGAATGTGCTAAGTTTGTGATCTTGACCTTGGGGAAAGGGGTGGGTCATGGATTTGCTGTAGCACAATAGAGGATCATCAGGTGAATGCATGTATGAAATATCAAAGCGTTCCATGTAACGAAACAGAAGTTACAGAACATTTACCCCAACGTTAAGTTTATGAACATGCTAAGTTTTTTACCTTGACCTTGGGGTAAGGGTTGGGTGGTGGGTTGTGGATTTGCTACAGCATGATAGAGGGTCATCTGAGGAATGCATGCATGAAATATCAAGGCATTCCATGAAAGGAAAGATGTTATAAGACATTTACCCCAACGTTAAGTTTATTTGTTTGTTTATTTGTGTTTAAAGGCCTATCAACAGCTAAGGTCATTTCATTTAAAGCCGGCCGATTTGATTGGGGGGGGTGGGGGGGGGGGGGGGGTGGGAATCCCAAAAATCAGAACGGAATATTTACATCGAGAAGAAATATATTCAGCCCCGACATTAGAATAACCTGACCTGGTGCAAAGTATGTTGGTTTGCCCATTGTTGACTGACCAAAAATATATGTGCCTAAGTTGCCCAAACACAAATGCAACCGAAGACATACATGTATAGCATGTAACCGACGTAACCAATGCATAGTAGCAGTTACAAATAGTTGGTACTGTCATTTCGGCTAATTCTGCGCATCGGCTAATGCGCAATTCCCGTCCAATTTTGAGCAGTGTGCATCAAAATAAATTATGTTGATTTTGGAATATACCAGCTGGTTAAACGCAACACTATGTTCATAGTTTATCACATTCCGATAGTTTTGTTAAAAGTTATTCAGAACATAGTCAAAATGTGTAAAATTGTTAGACACTGTTGATGAAATAGCGGTCTTGCTTACTAAATCAATAGTTCAACAAAGAAACTAACCTGGCATTATGTCACTGGATAGTATTGCTTCAAGTTTAGTACCAATTTTGCTACGCTGATCCAGTCTACTGTTCGCCATTTTGTTTACACTATCAGATGCGCAGCATTATCCGAAACAAATGTGACGTTGAAAACACAGAGATGACGTCATACATGTACAGCATATAATTTACGTCATTTACGGACGTCAAAACGTTATGACATTTAACCTGTACAGACTTCTTTGAACTGAATATGGGCATGGTAATGACATTTAAATTTGTTTGGTGCGCAGAATTAGCCGACACCATTGTATAGATAATACTTACAAATCTCGTTCAAAACGTAACATCTACTGCTATACTGTGTAACCAAAGACATATAGCATGTAACCCATGTAAACAAAGCCATATAGCGGTTACAAATGGACACTTTTGTGCAAAGGTGCGGATTTTGGGCCATTTAGTCAGTTCTAACGTATTCGTGCCCCTAATACATAAGTTCATATTGTGTGTTATACTTTGATTAATTCCTGAAAATATATACATCAACATAAAGTTCAAACATTTGACTGAGTGCACATAAGGAATTCGCTAAAATTGTTGTTTATGCAAGTCTTGGCGTCCCTAGAAATAACCCACCCAAGTCACCTAATTGATCTTGAAACTTCTCATCAGGTTCGTGCCCTACAACTTTTTGCACATTTGAGTGACATTCCTTAATCACTCATACAATAAAGAGGTGTTGCTGCCTACAGTACAGCCTTGACGGAAAGAGCAAATGTCGTTTTCCGCTATTTCTCATGTTCAACAAAACATGATAATCGTCTCGCGATCTCGCCTTCCACTTTTGAAAATACGTTTTGCTCTAACCCGATTTTTCTGTCTGTAACTTTGGGTGACTATCTCGGCGTTACAGCAGAAAATTCGGGTTTGTTTTGCTCATGCATGTGTCGAAAGTATGCATGTTGAAATTGCGCTTTGCGCATGCGTGTGGGTAGACTGTACTTCCAACACACATGCGAGATCACGAAGCAAAAATGCGAGATAGTCCGACGAGGTTGCGAAAATGCGAGATTGAATATGATAGAATCTTGCGTTTTCTTCATGGACATGCACAATGACGATATGATGACTATAGTACGATATATCAACGGTACAATGACGATAGTACGATATCACGACGGTACGATGAGCGATGCTACGATGACGATAGTACGATGCTACGGTATAATATCTTATCACATTTTTGACACATTTCCGGGTGTTGTTTCTGTTTTAACACAGCTCGTGCGCAAGGTACAGTACAGCTTAGACGGAAAGAGCAAATGTCGTTTTCCACTAGCGGAATTCCGTTTTTATTCGGCACGAATGTCCGTCACGAATGAAAACAGACAGAGACATGCCTGGGGCAAAGTACTCCTGCAGCTCAGTAGGCAGTCTTACGCGCCCGATAATGTTCGCGGCGATCCGTGCCGACTGGAGAATATTCGAGAGGATACCTGTTGTCTAAAGTGGATTTATCTTTTACAAAAGGGCGTATAAAAAATATGACGCCGTACCCACCCATCCCCAACTAGCACATTTGCGACATATCATTTTCGGTCTAGCTGCACACCTGATGGTGTTTACAATCATCAGTCGGTAATCCAGTTTCACTGCAAAGTGTGACCGACATTTAGAGTTCGGCGGAAACAAACATACATGTTTCACATTTGGTGTCTTAATAAAATAGGTTTGGCAACACATGATAATCGTCTCCTAAGAAGAATCTCCTATTTTGTCAAAATATGTTTAGTAAAGAAATTTTATACCAATGTAATCATATTTTCTTTTCACATTTGTTGATTTCTTAATAAAGCAAGTTGGGCAGCACATGAGAATCGTCTCCTAAGACGATTCTCCTATTTTGTCAAAATATGTTTTGTAAATAAATACCAATGTAATCACGTTTTCTTTTCACATTTGTTGATTTCTTAATAAAGCAAGATTGGGCAGCACATGAGAATCGTCTCCTAAGACGATTCTCCTATTTGGTGATTTTGGTCAAAATATGTTTTGTAAAGAAATACAAATGTAATCATGTTTTCTTTTCACATTTGTTGATTTCTTAATAAAATAGGTTTGGACGATTCTAATGTTTTGTCAAAAAAAATTGATGCTTTTTGTCACATTTGATTGATTTCTTAATAATAACAGTTTTGGCAGCACATTAGAATAGGAATGGAATGGTGCTTAACGGCCCATCAACACAAAAGAGTATCATTTAGGGCCAAGCAATGTAGATGAAGAATGGATACACATTAGAATAGTCTCCTAAGACAACACCATTTATACTTTGTACGAATAATAGCATTATTGTTGAGCCCGCTTGCGGAAAGCGTGACATATTGATCACAATGGCGTCCGTCCGTATTTTTAATTGTTGACAGTATTATAAGCGAAAATCGGCGATGCGACATGGAATGAAATGTCGAACCTAGCCCATAGTCATTGGGGAAACTGTTAGATCGGGCAAACAATTGACACATTCAGAAATAAACGATTTAATTTGTGTTTCTCGAGTCGGGTTCCATATGGTGGAGAGGAAATACGATTGATTACACACCATGAAAATCTTTTTGGAACGTAAATGTCAATTGTCACACCATTTCAATTTACCGCCGTTACGTCAGTTCTAAGTATGTATGGTTAGGGGCATTTCTTTCCTTCATTTATAAGGGATGGGTTGTGGCTACGGGTTAGAACATCTAACTTCCAATCTGGAGGTTGTGGGTTCAAACATCGTCTTATGCATCATAGACTACATGCAATAGCAACTTTCACGAGCAGGTCCGTGACCGTCCAAAGGAAATAATGAAAGGTCCGAAGACCTATTATATGTATAAAATACTGAAGTGTAAAGGTCCGAAGTTGAAAATGGAAGGTCCTGGACCTTGGACTCGCCCTATTTTCAGACTATATAATCATAGTAAAATTTCCGTTTCACTGGTCTGTAGGATGAGACTAACTTTGTTCCTGTCTCTATATGACCTTAACTGTTGCTGGGATGTTAAACCCATTCACTTTCACTTCGTTTATATGCGTAGAAACAATAATTAAGAACCTTAAATTTCGTGAATTTATGCCTCTAAATATTTGTTTCTTTGGCTGTCGACGCGACGTAGTTGAACTACGTCAGAATGCGTTAAATGTGACGTAGATTTGCAAAACAAATCGAGTGGAGTGGGGATGCCCAGGACCCCCATACCACTCTCCGCTACGTCGACACGGACCAATGTTATTGCCTCGGTGTTTTAGAGGCTCTGGCTACGCCACTGCACAGAGATTCGTCGCATATTGCCGAGTCATTTTGTCGATGTATAAAGTAGTAACAGTGTTTTATATCTTTCTCAATAAACACATAGATCAACTGCACTTAAGTCTTTAGAAGCATTTTCATTAGAAATGATTCTAAACTGCTGTCAAACTATGTGTTTGATGAGCTCGTTCCATAATATAGTCAAGTATTGCAAAATAGTCGACCAAGCGGAGGCTAGGGGGGTCCGGGGGCATTTCCCTCCGAAAATTTTTTGAAATCTACATCGCATTTCCTGCGTTCTGGCGCATTTTGGAACAAAAATATTGACACTGTGACAGTATGTTTAGACATGATTTTTGATTGAAAACGTTTAAATTTTGAAACAATAAGACAACGACCGAAAAATTCATGGAATACATGGCACTTGGCATGAAACGTGCCTTGTAACTTGTAAAAAATATTTATTCAGTGAAGTTTAGGGGGGGGGGGGGGGGGGGGGCACGCGCGCCGGGTCCGCCCCCCTCCCCCTGAATCCCCCATGATATGTTTAATGTATTTTACATGCGATGGCTCGAAATGCAACTCCTTGAAAAATGTGATCGCTCGAAACAATTGTCAAGTCCCGCGGACACATTTCTCGCTATTTTGCTATACGTTGACTCGAAATTGATGTCGAATTTTGTGTTTGGCTAATTTTCACACCTCCGCGTCCGACTTATTACGATCAAAGGCCGAGCCGCGCTCTACCTGTCTGTGAAATGTGATTTCTTTTAAAGTGCAGTTAATTGCCAAAAGCAGTGCTCGATATGGGCATTCGCCAAGTCGCCAATGCGAGTGAATTTCATCTTGGGCGAGCAGATTTTACCCGCCGCGTACTTGACACTCGCCCAAATATTTTCTTTTGGGCGACCACACATATTTTGGAAAATATTTTGTCTTTCTTACTAAACTCAAAACATTTGCTGTTTTCGATGATTGTAAACAAATCCTGGGTTATTTTTAATAAAAACAATCCTTGACCTTTGTCAAACACGCGTGTTTACGTTGTTGATTGGGTAGGCATACTCTTGACTGCGTAAATTATCCAATGAAAACGGCGGATGTTACCCGGCGTTCGAAATCGCACCTTGCTTATTTCGTCCTCATTTGTTTTCGGACCCAATCTCTGCATTCTATAAAAACAAATTGTCGCATGTTAATTAAGCGCAAAAATGCATTGAATGTAGCTGCATAGCAATAATGATTACCTTTCAAATTATCTACGAATCGATACTCCTTCATGGAATTAATAAACAAAATAGTGACAAAAATATCAAGCGCGATTTTGAAAATGTACGAACCGACTTGGGCGAAATAGGTATCATTCGGAACGTTTGGTTTTGTTCGTCGCGATAATAATGGCAGACAAGGAGAAAGTCGACGACTTAGCTATCGACCTTGAAGCTGTGCCGGCTCCCAAAAATGAGTGGGATTTCATGATGCGAAAGATAGTAAAGAAGAAGGGTAAATGGGCCAAGAAAGTAGTTGTGTATTATTTTTTTTCAGTGGAACACGTTAAATTACGAAGCCTGAATAGTTGATCATACGGTTGTTTTCTCCATGACATAATCTCACAGGGTGCAATGTACACATCCGAGGTATGCCGATTGAACCAGGAAGTGATCGATTGTTTTCACACTTTCGGTTTCACTTTTAGGGCGACCAACTGTCCGGAATTTTCCGGTTTTCCCGTACTAATTTAAGATGCCCGCCAGCCCTGAATAATACCAGTAGCCTATTTCATCAACATTGCAAAGTATACTTTACTAGCAAAGTATACTTTGAGGGAGTAATCATTTATTTTTCCTGAAATGCATTATTTCATATAGAACTAACAAATGCATGTATTTCATGATTAAAAGTATGCAGAATTATTATACTGAATTTATTACATTATCACAGCCATTAAATGGCTGTGATAATGTAATAAATTCAGTATAATAAAAATTAATAAATTTAAAAAAAAAATGAAAATTTCTCCCTCAAAGTATACTTTGCTAGTAAAGTATACTTTGCAATGTTGATGAAATGGGCTACAGGTTGTGTGATGGGAGAGTTAATTTTCTAGAATTATTTAGCAGAAAATACTATAGTGTGTTTGTTGGCTAATTGTGGGTAGTGTCTTGTGGGGCTTTTGTTGTATTTTTACTTTTCTTGTAGTGCGTATTGCGTTCTCTTGGGGATCGTACACCGCTGGTCGTGGAGTGCGTGTTTTCACGCTTTTAAAGGCTCTGAGACCACCGCTGTACGTGTGCCACGGATGTATTTGATGCAAAGTGTTCGGTTTCTGGTTTTCCCTGGCTCTCTGATCTCCTTCGGGTATATACCACTTTCTATCTTAAGTATTCAGTCTATTGTTTTAGGTATGAGGAGAACAGGGGTGACAGGGGAGTAATGATGAATTGGAAGAGGGACCGGCCCTGGCTGGAGCTCACAAACACAGGATCACATCATCGTGGACTATTATAAATATAAACATATTAAATTGTACATTTAATTTTGTGTCACTCGTCCATCTCTGCCAGTGTAGATACGCCCCTAATCGCATATTTCACTAAATTCAGTCATACCTTTTTTGGGCTACCAACTTTTCATTTGGGCTAGTGAAATATGGGATTCCAAAATATTTACTAGCCCAAATATTTTTATTTGGGCTACCATGCCGATTCGGCGAGGGTCAAGCACGGCAAAAGTGGTGCAATTAGATCGTTAACGTTGTTGATGGCGATCATTTTGTGAATTTTTTATTAGATTATTCGGAAACATTCAACATAATTTGTGGAAACTCTATTTATTGTTACGCTGGTACATTATTTGTGAAATAAGTTATTGTATTCTTAATTTGTTGTTGTTGTTTTGTGTCCCATAACGGCTCAACGGCATACGGCGATTTATTAAATATTCTGGGTTTCGTCCACTCGGAGTATTTAATAAGAGTCTGTCGTAAGTCATTGGTCGTTTTTCGTTTTAACTCCCGTGTTATTCGAGAGGCTACCCGGGAGTTATAACGAAAAACGCCCATTGAAAATACCACCGTTTCAATTGACGTCACAACCACCTGCTGCATTAATTATGTGTGCCGCTATTTATAGTGAATACTGGACCTTTTCTCCTTTTTGACTTTGATAATAATTGAAATAATAACAGTTTTGTAAATAATGTAGTTTATTTAATCTCGCATGATAACTAATCTGCAAATAAATATTATAATCATCTAAAACATGGATACATTCTATTGTGCTTTGTTTATTTCCTAAATCCGACGGGTACAGTAGTAGGCAAATATAACAAAATCGAAAGATGCGATGGCTCGAAAGATGCGATCACTCGAACAAAATGTGCGGTCCTGTGGCATTTCGAGCCATCGCGATTTAACTGTATGTAGAAAATCTCAAAATAAATGTATGTGGTAAATTACAATTTTATGTAGGGGCAATCTGGGAAAATACAGACAACTTTCTGGAGACGCTGATGTTTGTGTTCATAATCACGATGTATGTCGAAATATAATAACAGTCTCGTTATGGTGATAAATGTATGTGAGGGTGTCTGAACCAATTAGTCCGTATTTTAAATACAGTGTTTTAGGTCGTTTAAACCCCAACTTTTACATATAATTGAAGATACTTGAAAAGGATGAAATACGGACTGGGGAATCACGGACATAGAGTCAGCAAATCATGATAGGGAAAAAACGGGGAAAAAAAATTTTAAACAAAAATTACAATGTTTTAGACATCCACGAAACACATTCAAAAGGTATACCCAGTTCGAGTGTATTTTTCCCGCCCAAAAATGTTTACGACATTTGAAAGTCAAAGTCCTTTGGAAAAGGTTGTGTGTATAGCGTCACTAAAGTAGGTGTATGATGTCATTGATATGGGCGTACATGTATCTCATAGCCGCATGTGTCACATTCGCGGGAAATGACCTGAAAACAGCTAAATGGACCAAAAATAATGAAAATGACACTACTTGTGCAGCAGTGTTCTGCCAAGGACGCGGGATCGCGCCATTGGCGCGGAAAAATCGTCAATGGCGCAAGAAAAAAATTACCGATGGGCCAACGGGCGCATTAAATATTCGGTCCGAGTTCGCGGGTTGCGAAATTAAAAAAGTCCAAACTGTGTTAGGGGCGCTCGTGAAATGTACCGGAAATGTAAAATTTGCATAGCAACAGCGCTTAGCTATACATCTATCGACGGTTTTCATTGGATGGTATATTTACATAAGTGATACAAGTATAAAGCAAACTATATTGGTCCGCCAATCAGAAAAGCCATTTGAAATGCGCGTATTGTCTGGGAGCCGATGGAATGATAAAGAACTGCAAATACATCATGATCATGTTTTAATGTTTATTTCCATGTTTTTTTCACAATCACAACATGCTGAAAATTTACATGAATTAATTATTGCAAGTCCATTGTCCGGCTCAGCAAAACACTATTTCAAACTGTTAATTACTTTAATTTCTGATATTTAATAGTTCGAAGCTGTGTTTTTCTTCAAAATACCATGTGTGAGTGTGACCCCATAATTTTTGGAAATTTCCCCACTTTTTTTTACCAATGGGGTCATTGGCCCCATGTCTCCGATTTCTTCGCAGAACACTGGTGCAGGGAACCCGTTACATCAATGCAATGGGTGTCCGTATTTTTCCTATGTCCGTGTTTTCCCGGATTGCCCCTAACTACCTTTTTAAAATAATTTTCAATTAACAGTATACTTAGAATATGCTTATTCACTTGTTTTCTGGGGCATGAATCAATGAGAAGGCACGAATCCATGAGAATTGGGGCTACAATGGTGTCGTCTAATTCTGCGCATCTAAGGCTTTCCAAACAAATTTATATGGCATTACCATCTTCATATTGATAATTCAGTCAAACTTTCCTGAATATTCAACGCAGTTCAAAGCTGTTTGTGCAGGTAAATGTCATAACGTTCTGACGTCAGTAAGTGACGTAAATTGTGTGATGCATGACATCACATGCGTCACATGATGCGTGTTTGCAACGTCACATTTGTTTCGGCTAATGCAGTGCATCTGGTAGTGTAAACAAAATGGCAATCAGCATAGCAAAATTGGTATTAAACTTGAAGCAGAACTATCCAGTAACATCATGGTAGGTTAGTTTCATCGTTTAACAGTTAATTTAGTAAATAAGACAGCTATTCCATCAGTAGGGTCTGGGGATTTTATACATTTTGACTTTATTCGGAATAACGTTTTATCAAACTATCGGAATTGCGACAGTGTAGCAATTAATCAGCTTGTTTATTCCAAAATCCACATATTTTATTATAACATACGCAAGGCTAAATTTTACATGAATTACGCATTAGCCGATGTGCAGAATTAGCCGACATGACAGTAGTACAGTTCTTTAGGGTA
Source organism: Conchocele bisecta (assembly GCA_029237695.1). NCBI lineage: Eukaryota > Metazoa > Mollusca > Bivalvia > Lucinida > Thyasiridae > Conchocele > Conchocele bisecta. Next base: position 80,726,697 of record CM055269.1, read on the forward strand.
TAGCGGATCGCTAAGCAGATTCCAAATTGGGTTACCTTTTTAATTTATTTCAAGGTTTTCCTCGCATAATTCCTTGTTTACCTAACGCATTGAATTAGTCAGTAACGGATAGCGTTGGGGTTTACCGGATCGCTGTGCGACAGTTGCTGAGGGGGGAGTCTCAAAATATTCCAAATCATGTATTTGTTAAATGTAAATGACTTGGAAACATGCTTACATGTATATTACATTCAGACATGCCAAGTCTTCCGATTTGATCGGGAGTCTCCCGATTAGAGACTCAAAACCCGATTCTCACGATCGGGATGAAAAAAATCCCGATTTGAAAAATGTAAAAAAATAAAAATGCAAAAAATAACAGTTACATTTTACTTTATTTGGTAGATATACAATTCCAAAAAAACATTTATAGCTTTAAAAAATACATTTGCTATAGTGTTTTCAGGTAATATTTTGTTTGAGACGATCCCCGAAAATACGCAAAATCGGCGATCCGCTACTACCGGAATCAGTTGCGTTATTATTGACGTCTGTGTTCAGTGACATGGCGTGATTTATGAACCAAGCTTCTTTGCAGTTATAGAGGACATGATTGTACATTATATTATTCACAGAGTTTGTTTTTTCCAAACTAACTGTTTATATCACATTTTTAGTGAAATTACTCTGGAGCAACCTACTTTCGCTTTAACTGGTGTAAACTTCCGGTTACGTCATTGTGTTTCTTGAAGCTATACGCACGGGAAGGAAACTGCTATATCAAAGTAAACATGTCATTGTATGGGGGATAGATCACTGTTCCTAACGGTAATATTTCATTTATTTTAAATGTACATTATAAAAAAATATGTTGATACAAATCTACACCGATCCGCTATACCCTAAGATCCGCTATACCCTAAAGAACTGTATGTCTATCACTGGTTTTCACATTTCCTATTTTGTATAAAATTTGTATTCATTCAGTGATGCGGAACCTGATCCGAGATATATTATGGCTTAGCCTATGAATGGCTATGCATAGTTGTTGTGACGCAATGGAGATTTCGGGGCGAATAGCAACTATAAAACACGAAAATATGTGACACAACTTGTGACCTTGCAGGTCTGGAATAGCAAAATTGATTACCGTAGTGTTTCAGAAATCGAAATGGCGCACTGAGTTTTATAACTGTGTATTCCTGTACGAATGTGAGAATAAGCCAAGTTAGGGCTTCTGTTAAAGCTCGACAGTTTAATTAAATTTGATAAACGTGTGTATCTTATCAAAGCAGACATTCTGGAAGTTGTTGTTGTTGGTCAGCGCCTTTAAAATACGTAAAGGGCATGGCTAAAGTGCATAATGGGATGGATGTAAATATGAACATGTTGACGGGCGCATTGCTGCATGATCAACAACAAGTTTCAAATGTCTTCCAATGAAAATTGTCTGGTAATTAGTAGGATGGAAATTCCAATTTCTTACTCATCGAACGGTCACAACACCAAGACACAAACTTGCCATTTTCTAAAGTTTATAAATAGCCAAAGCTGACAGAATGAGCCTTACCAAAAGTTGCATATAATAGGGGCAAAAAAAACACTTTAACCAACAACTTTCACCAACAATTTCAAAGTAGTTAGACCTTGACATTGGGCTCAGGGGCCGCACGGGAAGGGTATAGAATGAAAATATAGATGGTGATAAACACCCATGTGAAATTTCAAGGTAATGGGTGAAGCAATTGCAGAGATAGTGGAAGGAAAAACTTTAACCAAACAGTTTAAAGTAATTAGACCTTGACATTGGACACAGGGGCCGCACGGGAGGGGGGGGGGGGGGGGGGGTGGGGGGGGGGGGGGTAGAATGAAAATATAGATGATGATAAACACTCATGTTAAGTTTACAGGTAATGGGCGAAGCAGTTGCAGAGATATGATAAAAGAACAACCCCGAACAATAACAGTAAAAAATATTCACAAACGAAAAATATCAACCACCCACTCAAAATATTATGTCTGAATTTCCAATCACTTAAAAATAAAAAACCAGAATTAGACATGCTCATTGAATCAACATGCCCTGACATAATTATAGGAACTGAAACTTGGCTTGACCCGTCTGTCCTCTCGCATATGAATACTTCCCCGCAAACATGTTCACAATCTACAGAAAGGACCGACCACCAAACAAGAAAGGTCAGAGCCACGGCGGTGTCCTAATAGCTGTAAAAAACGAATATCAGTCAGCAGAAGTTATGATCTACAAACAGAATGCGAGATAGTCTGGGTCGAAATCTCAATACAAAACTCCAGGAAATTATTACTAAGCTCTTTTTACAGACCACAACCTAACGATGACACCTCTTTAGATCAATTAAACATATCACTTGCCAGAATAAACCAAAACTCCAAATCTATCATTCTTCTTGGCGGTGACTTTAACCTTGGCCATATTGACTGGGAAACATCTAGTATCATCCCTAGCAAACCAAATGCCAAACACCACCAACAACTTTTAGACCTAACTGCAGACCACTCTCTTACCCAATTGTTGACAAACCCACCAGAAATGACAAAACTTTAGACTTAATACTGACAAATTACCCTTCCATAGTAGACCAACTTGAAACAATACCACCTATTGGAGAAGCAGACCATGATATTATATGTTTAACATGTTCCACTTCACTCAGACGCTGTAAATCTAAACCCAGAGAGATACTAAAATACTCTAAAGCAAACTGGGAAAAGATCAGAGAAGACTTGCAAACAACCCTCCAAACTATCAAATCTTTAGAAAATAACCAAAATATTGACATCATTTGGAATACATTTAAAGACAATCTACAAGTCAATAATGGAGAATATACCTACAAAACTAATAAAACATGACAATAAACTACCATGGGTGTCAAACGAATTGAGAAAGAAAATGAATAAGTATAAACGCAACCTAACTCAAAAGCAGAAAATCACATAACCAAAAACACGAGAAACTCAAAAAAACTTAAAAATGAAATCCAAAAAGAACAAAGGCAAGCTTATTGGCTATACATTGAAAATATTATCTGTGACATACCAATTCAGGAACAAGGAAACCCAAAAACTACAAAACTACCCAAAAATCTTTTTTCATACATAAAAACGCAGAAAACAGAAAACCAAACTGTCCCACCACTGAGAGAAAATGGTATACTAAAATCAGACCCACATAGCAAAATCAAATATCCTAAATAACCAGTTCCAAAAGCATTTATTACCCCATAACCAGACAACCCCATACCCGACAAGGGGCCCAGTCCACACCCTGCTATGCAAGATATATCTATCACTGAAAACGGCATTACCAAACTTCTTCGTAATCTTAAACCACATAAAGCTTCAGGACCTGATAAAATTCCCAGTAAAATTTTAAAAGAATGTAGTGAATCAATATCTCCGATCCTTACCATAATCTTCCAAACCTCCCTGTCCTTAGGCAAAATCCCTAGTGATTGGAAACACGCAAATGTATGTCCAGTATTTAAAAAAGGAGACAAGCACGATGCCATTAACTATCGGCCAATATCTCTGACATGCATTTGCTGTAAACTTCTAGAAAATGTTGTATCAAGTAATATGATGTCACATTTGGAAAACAATAATATTTTATACGATTTACAACATGGCTTCAGATCATCCCGCTCTTGTGAAACCCAACTCATCTCTTTTCTCCAAAATCTTTGCCAATCAAATGACCGAAATATTCAAACTGACACCATCATTATGGATTTTGCCAAAGCTTTTGATAAAGTTCCCCACAAACACCTTCTCTACAAATTTAAATTCTACGGCATCAACTGCAACGCTCTTAACTGGATCTCCGACTTTCTTGCTGATAGGACCCAGACAGTAGTCCTGGAGGGCGAAATGTCAAATAAGGCACCAGTCACTTCAGGCGTACCCCAGGGCACTGTCTTGGGGCCTATCCTCTTCCTCATCTACATAAATGATTTCCCAGACTACCTACAATATAGCACCCTCAGACTTTTCGCAGACGACAGTATTATTTATAAAGAAATACACACAATCACAGATGCTGAGCTACTCCAATCAGACCTAAATTCTGCTGGTAGGTGGGAGCAAGACTGGCTCATTGCACTTTCATCCAGATAAATGCAAACATTCTCAGTGTAACTCAAAAAAGAAATCCGATAAAATTTACCTACAAACTTCATGGCCATCAATTAGAAAATGTATCAAATGCAAAATATTTAGGCCTCACACTCCAAAGTAATCTAAAATGGGACAAACACATAAACACAATTACCAGTAAGGCCAACCAATCCTTGGGATTCCTAAAACGAAATTTGAAGATAAACTCCACCAAAGTTAAAGATCATGCATACAAAGCACTTGTTCGGCCCAAACTTGAATATTCTTCTTCAGTTTGGGACCCTCACACAAAATCACAAATTAACCAGATAGAAAAAAGTTCAAAGACGTGCAGCCAGGTTTGTTTCCCACCGTTACCATACACCAGCTCAGTATCCAACATGTTACAAAATCTCAACTGGCCCTCTCTTGAAATTCGTAGAACACGCTGCCGATTAATTATGCTCTACAAAATCGTCCACCAAGTAGTTGCTATCAAACCCCCAATAAATTTATTTACTTAACCCTGTTGATCGCCGAACTAGACAACTCAATATTCACTCATTTAGACACATTTCTACAAACAAAGACTCATACAAATTTGCCTTCTACCCCCACACTATTACTCAATGGAACCTCCTGCCATCCTCTGTTCATGAAGCAGCCACAGTGGATGCTTTCAAAGCCCTTATTCCCTGTGGCTTTCCTCACTCCAATCTACCACCAGTAAACTACTGCATGTGTATATAGTTTTACGACCCACTACCTCCCCCTACATCACTGTATATTTATATTCACTTTTAATTAGGCGCCGGCACATAATCTTCAAATTTGAGGGAGTGTCGGTATCATCAAGAAGAAGAAGAAGAAGATATAGTGTAACGAAAAACTTTAACCAAAATACTTTGACCAAAAACTATAACCAAATATTTCAAAGTAATTACACCTTGAAATTGGGCACAGGGGCCGCACGGTAGGGGGTATAATGAAAATATAGACGATGTTAAACACCCATGAGAAGTTTCAAGGTAATGGGCGAAGCAGTTGCAGAGATATAGTACAACTAAAAACTTTAACCAAAAAACTTTAACCAAAAACTTTAACCGGTCACACGTACGTACGTACGTACGTACGTACGCCAAAGTGCCGACTATATCGAGCTTTCCGCAAGCGGTCGCGACAAAAACGAGACACATTTGAAAACAAGGAAACAGAAATTATAAGTCATTTACCGCTTGTTAAGGTTTCGAACGCACCAAGTCTGTGACCTTGACCCTGAGCTTGGCGGGGGCGGGACGAATGTGGATTTGTCACAGGGCGGTAGAGGACCATTGGAGCAATGCGTGTGTGAAATGTGAAGCAGATCCGAGCAAGGAAACAGAAGTTATAAGCCATTTACCCGAGCGTTAATGTTTGGGACGGACGCCGGTAACACTACATGGATTCGGTGGTGGGGCATAAAAAGAAGTATACGTCCCCTGCAGGGCTCCGTAGTGATGTCCCTGGATTTACGATTTATCAAATACTGATATTTATTTATTCACTCAAGTCACATGACATGACAGCATGAGGAATACAAAACAATAGTCTCCTCCTATGACAATCATATGCATGTACTATATATCGAGATATCCACAACAGTAACATCAGGCGTGTAACCAGGTTCTTGCTGAGAGGGGTGCGCATTGAGCGGCTAAAATCGCGAATTGTCTAAGGGGGTCCGGGGGCATGCCCCCCCCCCCCCTGAAATTTGTTTGGATAAAGAACGCAAATCCTGGCTTCTAGAGCCCTCCAGACATCGTTATATTATGCGAAATTTTATTTACTTTAGCCAAGAAATTTTCATTTTAAGAAAAGTAGTTCTTATTTTATCAAATAATTTGTTAAATTTGCAAATTTTAGAGGGTGCGTTCGCACCTGTCGCACCCCTCCCACCCCACCCCCTGATTACGCGCATAAACACAATGTACATACACTAACACAATTGCATATGGAGGATAAAAAAAGTGATGTATTTGAATGATGCAATTTGAAATTGAAAATTATGTAATGAATACGATTTTGACTTCACATGCAATGTCCAGACTACACATATTCACTTCATAATACATTCAGCAGTATCAATGCTCATAATGATCAAAATGAGAAGTTAGTAGCAACTAACGGCGTTTCATTGTCTGTGTGGAGAACTGTGTAAACTCTGATCAGACTCTGTGGACGTACATACTGATCTGGGGCTACACTGCTGGCCGCATAACCCATTAACACCATTTCGCCAGTTACATCCATATTTGACTTTGACATCAGGTCCCAGTCAGCTGTACATTGAAACTACCCAACTCAACATTCAGATTTCAACGACAACACATGGTTGAATGTCGATTGCAGAGTCAGCTGCACATTGAAACTACACAGCTCTACATTCAGATTTCAACGACAATACATGTTTGAATGTCGATTGCAGAGCCAGCTATACATTGGAACTACCGAACTCAACATTTAGATTCCACTGACAATACATGTTTGAATGTTGATTGTAGAGCCAGCTATACATTGGAACTACTCAAGTCTACATTCAGATTCCACAGACAATACATGTTTGAATGTCGATTGCAGAGTCAGCTGTACATTGGAACTACCCAGCTCTACATTTAGATTTCAACGACAATACATGTTTGAATGTCGATTGCAGAGTCAGCTGTACATTGGAACTACCCAACTCTACATTCAGATTTCAACGACAATACGTGTACATGTTTGAATGTCGATTGGAAAGTCAGCTGTACATTGGAACTACCCAACTCTTCATTCAGATTCCACCGACAATACATGTTTGAATGCCGGTTGCAGAATCAGCTGTACATTGGAACTACCCAACTCTACATTCAGATATCAACGATAATACATGTTTGAATGTCGATTGCAGAGCCAGCTGTACATTGGAACTACCAAACTCTACATTCAGATTCCACCGACAATACATGTTTGATTGTCGATTGTAGAGTCAGCTGTACATTGGAACTACCCAACTCTATATTCAGATTTCAACGACAGTACATGTTTGAATGACGATTGCAGAGCTAGCTGTACATTGAAACTACCAAACTCTACATTCAGATTCCACCGACAATACATGTTTGAATGCCGGTTGCAGAATCAGCTGTACATTGGAACTACCCAACTCTATATTCAGATTTCAACGACAGTACATGTTTGAATGACGATTGCAGAGCCAGCTGTACATTGAAACTACCAAACTCTACATTCAGATTACACCGACAATACATGTTTGAATGTCGGTTGCAGAGTGATCTGTACATTGTAACTACCCAACTCTACATTCAGATTTCAACGACAATACATGTTTGAATGTCGATTGCAGAGTCAGCTGTACATTGGAACTACCCAACTCTACATTCAGATTTCAACGACAATACGTGTACATGTTTGTATGTCGATTGCAAAGTCAGCTGTACATTGGAACTACCCAACTATACATTCAGATTCCACCGACAATACATGTAGAATGTCGGTTGCAGAATCAGCTGTACATTGGAACTACTCAACTCTACATTCAGATTTCAACGACAGTACATGTTTGAATGACGATTGCAGAGCTAGCTGTACATTGAAACTACCAAACTCTACATTCAGATTCCACCGACAATACATGTTTGAATGCCGGTTGCAGAATCAGCTGTACATTGCAACTACCCAACTCTATATTCAGATTTCAACGACAGTACATGTTTGAATGTCGGTTGCAGAGTCAGCTGTACATTGTAACTACCCAACTCTACATTCAGATTTCAACGACAATACATGTTTGAATGTCGATTGCAGAGTCAGCTGTACATTGGAAATACCCAACTCTACATTCAGATTCCACCGGCAATACATGTTTCGATTGCAGAGTCAGCTGTTATTTGGAACTACCCAGCTCTACATTCATATTCCACCGACAATACATGTTTGAATTTAGATTGCAGAGCCAGCTGTACAGTGAAACTACCCAACTGTACATTCGGAGTTCAGCGACAATACATGTTTGAATGTCGATTGCAGAGTCAGCTGTACATTGGAACTTCCCAGCTCTACATTCAGATTCCACAGACAATACATGTTCCGATTGAAGAGTCACTGTACATTCGAACTACCCAGCTCGGCATTCAGATTTCAACGACAAAACATGTTTGAATGTCGATTGCAGAGCCAGATGTACATTGGAACTACCCGGCTCTACATTCAGATTCCACCGAAAATACATATTTGAATGTCGATTGCAGAGCCAGCTGTACATTGGAACTACCCAGCTCGGCATTCAGATTCACCCGAAAATGCAAGTTTGACAGTTGATTGCATAGCCAGCCGTACATTGGAAATACCCAGCTCTACATTCATATTGAGCAAAAAATGCGAGATTGAATGACGATTGCAGAGCCAGCCGTACAATGGAATTACCCAGATGTATATTCAGATTCACCCGAAAATACATTTTTGAATGTCGATTGCATAGTCAGCTGTACATTGGAACTAGCCAGCTGTACATTCAGATTTCAACGACAAAACATGTTTGAATGTCGATTGCATAGCCAGCTGTACATTGGAACTACCCAACTCTACATTCAGATTGCACAGACAATACATGTTTGAATGTCGAATGCAGATTCAGCTGTAAATTGGAACTATCCAGCACTACATTCAGATTTCAACGACAAGATAGGTTTGAATGTCGATTGCAGAGTCAGTTGTACATTGGAACTACCCAACTCTACCAACAGATTGCAACGACAATACATGTTTGAATGTCGATTGCAGAGCCAGCTTTACATTGTATCTACCCAGCTCTACATTCAGATTCCGCCAACAATACATGTTTCGATTACAGAGTCAACTGTACATTTCAACTACCCAGCTCTACATTCAGATTTCAACGACAATACATGTTTGAATGTCGGTTGCAGAGCCAGCTGTACATTGGAACTTCCAAACTCTACATTCAACTTTCAACGACAATACATGGTTGAATGTCGATTGCAGAATCAGCTGTACATTGGAACTACCCAGCTCTACATTCATATTTCAACAACAATACATGTTTGAATGTCGGTTGCAGAGCCAGCTGTACATTGGAACTACCCAACTCTACATTCAGATGTCAACAACAATACATGTTTGAATATCGATTGCATAGCCAGCTATACATTGGAACTACTCAATTCTAAATTCAGATTCCACCGACAATACTTATTTGAATGTCGATTGCAGTGAGCTGTACATTGGAACTATCCAGCTCTACATTTAGATTTCAACGGTAATACATGTTTGAATGTCGATTGCAGAGTCAGCTGTACATTGGAACTACCCAACTCTACATTCAGATTTCAACGACAATACATGTTTGATTGTCGATTGAAGAGTCAGCTGTACCTTGGAAATACCCAATTCTACATTCAGATTTCACCGACAATACATGTTTCGATTTCAGAGTCAGCTGTACATTGGAACTACCCAGCTCTACATTCAGATTCCGCCGACAATACATGGTTCGATTACAGATTCAACTGTACATTTGAATTACCCAGCTCTACATTCAGGTTTCAACGACAATACATGTTTGGATGTCGGTTGCAGAGCCAGCTGTACATTGGAACTTCCCAACTCTATATTCATCTTTCAACGACAATACATGGTTGAATGTCGATTGCAGAGTCAGCTGTACATTAGAACTACCCGGCTCTACATTCATATTTCAACAACAATACATTTTTAATGTCGGCTGCAGAGCCAGCTGTACATTGGAACTACTCAACTCTACATTCAGATTTCAACAACAATACATGTTTAAATATCGATTGCATAGCCAGCTGTACATTGGAACTACTCTATTCTAAATTCAGATTCCACCGACAATACATGTTTGAATGTCGATTGCAGTGAGCTGTACATTGGAACTACCCAGCTCTACATTTATATTTCAACGGTAATACATGTTTGAATGTCGATTGCAGAGTCAGCTGTACATTGGAACTACCCAACTCTACATTCAGATTTCAACGACAATACATGTACATGTTTGAATGTCGATTGCAAAGTCAGCTGTACATTGGAACTACCCAACTATACATTCAGATTCCACCGACAATACATGTAGAATGTCGGTTGCAGAATCAGCTGTACATTGGAACTACTCAACTCTACATTCAGATTTCAACGATAATATCATGTTTGAATGTCGATTGCAGAGCCAGTTGCACATTGGAACTACCCAACTCTACATTCAGATTCCACCGACAATACATGTTTGAATGTCGATTGTAGAGTCAGCTGTACATTGGAACTACTCAACTCTACATTCAGATTTCAACGACAGTACATGTTTGAATGTCGACTGCAGAGCCAGTTGTACATTGGAACTACCCAACTCTACATTCAGATTCCACCGACAATACATGTTTGAATGTCGGTTGCAGAGTCAGCTGTACATTGGAGCTACCCAACTCTACATTCAGATTTCAACGACAATACATGTTTGAATGTCGATTGAAGAGTCAGGTGTACCTTGGAAATACCCAACTCTACATTCAGATTCCACCGACAATACATGTTTCGATTTCAGAGTCAGCTGTACATTGGAACTACCCAGCTCTACATTCATATTCCACTGACAATACATGTTTGTATGTAGATTGCAGAGCCAGCTGTACATTGGAACTACCCAACTGTACATTCGGATTTCAACGACAATACATGTTTGAATATCGATTGCAGAACCAGCTGTAAATTAGAACTTCCCAACTCTACATTCAGATTTCAACGACAATATATTTTTGATTGTCAATTGCAGAGTCAGCTGTACATTGGAACTTCCCAGCTCTACATTTAGATTCCACCGACAATACATGTTTCGATTGCAGAGTCAACTGTACATTGGAACTACCCAGCTCGGCATTCAGATTTCAACGACAATACATGGTTAATGTCAATTGCAGAGTCAGCTGTACATTGGAACTAACCGGCTCTACATTCAGATTCCACCGAAAATAAATACTTGAATGTATATTGCAGAGCCAGCTGTACATTGGAACTACCCAACTCGGCATTCTTATTCACCCAAAAATGCAAGTTTGACAGTTGGTTGCATAGCCAGCCGTACATTGGAAATACCCAGCTCTACATTCATATTGATCAAAAAATGCGAGATTGAATGTCGATTGCAGAGCCAGCTGTACAATGGAAATACCCAGATGTATATTCTGATTCACCCGAAAATTCATTTTTGAATGTCGATTGCATAGTCAGCTCTACATTGGAACTAGCCAGCTCTACATTCATATTTAAACGACAATACATGGTTTAATGTCGATTGCAAAGCCAGCTGTACATTGGAACTATCCAGCTCTATATTCAGATTTCAACGACAATACATGGTTGAATGTCGATTGAAGATCCAGCTGTACATTGGAACCACCCAACTCTACATTCAGATTTCAACGACAATAAATGGTTGAATGTCGATTGCAGAGCTAGCTGTACATTGGAACTACCCATCTCTATACATTCAGATTTCAACGACAATACATGGTTGAATGTCGATTGCAGAGCCAGAAGTACATTGGAACTACCCAACTCTACATTCAGATTTCAACGACAATACATGTTTGAATGTCGGTTGCAGATCCAGCTGTTCATTGGAACTACCCAGCTGTACATTCAGATTTCAACGACAATACATGGTTGAATGTCGATTGCAGAGTCAGCTGTACATTGGAACTACACAACTCTACATTCAGATTTCAACGACAGTACATGTTTGAATGTCGATTGCAGAGCCATTTGTACATTGGAACTACCCAACTCTACATTCAGATTCCACGGACAATACATGTTTGAATGTCGGTTGCAGAGCCAGCTGTACATTGGAACTTCCCAACTCTACATTCAGCTTTCAACGACAATACATGGTTGAATGTCGATTGCAGAATCAGCTGTACATTAGAACTACCCGGCTCTACATTCATATTTCAACAACAATACAGTTTAGAATGTCGGCTGCAGAGCCAGCTGTACATTGGAACTACTCAACTCTACATTCAGATTTCAACAACAATACATGTTTGAATATCGATTACATAGCCAGCTGTACATTGGAACTACTCAATTCTAAATTCAGATTACACCGACAATACATGTTTGAATGTCGATTGCAGTCAGCTGTACATTGGAACTACCCAGCTCTACATTTAGATTTCAACGGTAATACATGTTTGAATGTCGATTGCAGAGTCAGCTGTACATTGGAACTACCCAACTCTACATTCAGATTTCAACGACAATACGTGTACATGTTTGTATGTCGATTGCAAAGTCAGCTGTACATTGGAACTACCCAACTATACATTCAGATTCCACCGACAATACATGTAGAATGTCGGTTGCAGAATCAGCTGTACATTGGAACTACTCAACTCTACATTCAGATTTCAACGACAATACATGTTTGAATGTCGATTGCAGAGCCAGTTGCACATTGGAACAACCAAACTCTACATTCAGATTCCACTGACAATACATGTTTGAATGTCGATTGTAGAGTCAGCTGTACATTGAAACTACCCAACTCTACATTCAGATTTCAACGACAGTACATGTTTGAATGCCGACTGCAGAGTCAGCTGTACATTGGAGCTACCCAACTCTACATTCAGATTGCACCGACAATACATGTTTGAATGTCGACTGCAGAGCCAGCTATACATTGGAACAAACCAACTCTACATTCAGATTTCAACAACAATACATGTTTGAATATCGATTACATAGCCAGCTGTACATTGGAACTACTCAATTCTAAATTCAGATTACACCGACAATACATGTTTGAATGTCGATTGCAGTCAGCTGTACATTGGAACTACCCAGCTCTACATTTAGATTTCAACGGTAATACATGTTTGAATGTCGATTGCAGAGTCAGCTGTACATTGGAACTACCCAACTCTACATTCAGATTTCAACGACAATACGTGTACATGTTTGTATGTCGATTGCAAAGTCAGCTGTACATTGGAACTACCCAACTATACATTCAGATTCCACCGACAATACATGTAGAATGTCGGTTGCAGAATCAGCTGTACATTGGAACTACTCAACTCTACATTCAGATTTCAACGACAATACATGTTTGAATGTCGATTGCAGAGCCAGTTGCACATTGGAACAACCAAACTCTACATTCAGATTCCACTGACAATACATGTTTGAATGTCGATTGTAGAGTCAGCTGTACATTGAAACTACCCAACTCTACATTCAGATTTCAACGACAGTACATGTTTGAATGTCGACTGCAGAGTCAGCTGTACATTGGAGCTACCCAACTCTACATTCAGATTGCACCGACAATACATGTTTGAATGTCGACTGCAGAGCCAGCTATACATTGGAACAAACCAACTCTACATTCAGATTCCACCGACAATACATGTTTCGATTTCAGAGTCAGCTGTACATTGGAACTACCCAGCTCTATATTCATATTCCACTGACAATACATGTTTGTATGTAGATTGCAGAGCCAGCTGTACATTGGAACTACCCAACTTTACATTCAGATTTCAACGATAATACATGTTTGAATGTCGATTGCAGAGCCAGTTGTACATTGTAACTACCCAACTCTACATTCAGATTCCATCAACAATACATATTTCGATTGCAGAGTCAGCTGTGCATTGGAACTACACAGCTCTATATTCAGATTCCAACGACAATACATGTTTGAATGTCGATTGCAGAGCCAGCTATACATTGGAACAAACCAACTCTACATTCAGATTTCAACGACAATACATGTTTAAATGTCGATTGCAGAGTCAGTTGTACATTGAATCTACCCAACTCTACATTCACATCCCACCGACAATACATGCTTGAATGCTGATTGCAGAGTCAGTTGTACATGGGAACTACCCAACTCTACATTCAGATTTCACCGACAATACATGTTTGAATGTCGATTGTAGAGTCAGTTGTACATTGGAACTACCCAACTCTACATTCAGATTTAAACGACAATACATGTTTGAATGTCGATTGCAGAGCCAGCTGTACATTGGAACTACCCAGCTCTACATTCAGATTCCACCGACAATACATGTTTCGATTGCAGAGTCAACTGTATACTGGAACTACCCAGCTCGGCATTCAGATTTCAACGACAATACATGTTTAAATGTCGATTGCAGAGCCAGCTGTACATTGGAACTACCCGGCTCACTATTCAGATTCCACCGACAATACACGTTTGAATGTCGATTGCAGAGCCAGCTGTACATTGGAACTACCCAGCTTGGCATTCAGATTCACCCGAAAATGCAAGTTTGACAGTTGATTGCACAGCCAGCTGTACATTGGAAACACCCAGGTCTACATTCATATTGAACACAAAATGCGAGATTAAAATTAATGTCGATTTCAGTGCCAGCCGTACAATGGAATTACCCAGATGTATATTCAGATTCAGCCGAAAATACATGTTTGAATGTCGATTGCACAGCCAGCTGTACATTGGATGTACCCAGCTCTACATTCAGATTCACCCGAAAATTCATGTTTTAATGTCGATTGCAGAGCCAGCTGTACAAGGAACTATCCAGCACTACATTCATATTGAACAGAAAATGCGAGTTTGAATGTCGATTGCACAGCCATCTGTACATTCGAAGTACCCAGCACTACATTCAGATTCAACCGAAAATTCATGTTTGAATGTCGATTACAGAGCAAGCTGTACATTGGAACCAACCAGCACGACATTCACATTGAACAGAAAATGCGAGTTTGAATGTTGATTGCAGAGGCAGCTGTACATTGGATGTACCCAGCTCTACATTCAGATTCACCTGAAAATACAGGTTTGGATGTCAGATTGAACAGAAAGACCGAAGAAAGGCAGAGATCTATCAATATTAACAAACTGGAGACCAATATCATTACTTAACGTAGATTATAAAATAGCAGCTAAGGCTATCGCAAATCGAATAAAAAAAAGTCCTGCCGTCCATAATCGATTTTTCACAAACTGGATTTCTCAAAGGAGAACATATTAGAACACTTTAAGAATCAATAGATTATTTAAACGAAACTAGCTCGCCAGGTTTATTTTTCTTTGCAGATTTCGAAACTGAATTTGATACCATTGAGCATACATACCTCTTAACAATATTAGAACGTTTTAACTTTGGCAATGATATTTTAAAATGGGTTGAGCTTTTTTACACCGATGCAAAAAGCTGTGTTGCAAATAATGGATTTTTATCAGATTTGTTCTCAGTAGATAGAGGTGTAAGACAATGCTGTCCGTTGTAACCTTACCTATTCAGTATTGCCATTGAAATACTATCTCAAGCAATTATAAACGAAACAGATATAACAGGAGTCAAAATCGACGACATAGAAATTAAAAATACAATGTTTGCTGACGAGGCAAGTTTCACAACGGATGGTACAAAAAAATCTTTTGAAAAGTTAATTTACATAATTGATGAATTTAGTAAAATATCGGGCCTCAAGCTTAACACAGAATTTCAATTGGACTTCAAATAGTGCAAAAACATTAGGAATTACATTCTCAAATGACATTAGCGCTACACATGAATGCAACATGCTGTCAACAATAATAGAGTTTGAACAGTGTTTAGATAAATGGAAACGAAGAAAATTAAGTTTACTTGGAAAAATTACTGTAATGAAGACATTTGCAACTCCAAAATTAAAAAAAACCCACTAACAGTGCTGCATGATCCTCCAGAAAACATGATTAAGCGAATTAAAATTAAACTATTTCAATTTCTATGGGACAATAAACCGGATAAAATAAAAAGAAATACGATCATTCAATCATATGAAAAGGGTGGTCTAAAAATGTTAGACAGAGAAAGTTTTATAACTTCGATAAGAGCGTCATGGGTGAAAATGATAAGCGACATAAACAATGAAGGCAAGTGGAAACAAATATATTAAAACAGACTTAATAGATATGGTGGAAACCTCATCTTTGATTGTAACATAAAACCAGAAGATATAAAACATACCAGTGAAGATAACACCTTTTTAAATGACGTTTTGAAAGATTGGGCATGTATAACTTATTCAAACAAAAACGAAATTGTATCCAAAGAAATAATTTGGCATAACTCAAATTTAAAACATCAAAATAAAACACTATTTTTCAAAAACTGGTATGAAAAAAGAATTAAATATAGTGAACAACTATATGATTACAGAGCAATTGCTTTTTTACGATTCGCAGATTTTGTAGAAATATTTAGTATACGAAATGAAGATTTCATAAAATATCAATTTATTCTAAACAGCATAAGTTCAGTATGGAGTGAAAAAATAAAAACAGAACGAATTAACATTCCCTCTAACTCAGAAGCTCTAATATCAACATACAAAAATGCAAATGTGGTGTTAACAAACTACTATATATATCACAAATAAACCGGAAAAAAGTAGAAATTATAAATCTGAAGAAAAATGGGCAATTGAATTTCCATACTCTAATTTATGCTGGCAGCAGATTTACATATTACCATTAACATTAACTTCGGAATTTTCAGTATAATTATATGATGCGAATTCTGGGGACAAATACATTGCTTTATCATTGTAATTTCGTAAGTAGCAGCCTGTGCGATTTTTGTTCCATGTATCCTGAAAATATAAAACATTTATTTTGGGAATGTACTCATGTGCAACACTTTTGGTCACAGCTTAGACCGTTTTTAAACAGTAAAAACATTAATTATACAGTGAATTTTCAGATCATTTCTCTAGGACTTAATGACAAATCGCAGTTGGCACAACAATTTAATTTTATCATTATATTGGCAAAATTCTTCATTATTAAATGCAAATATGAACATCATGACATAGCATTTGAACATTTTTTAAACTATTTGAAGTACAGAATAGCCTTAGAAGAAGAAATAGCCATTAACACAGATTGTATAGAACAGCATAATATTAAGTGGGACAGGTTTGACAATTAACATGTGTACCATACAACAGTCAAGTACATTGTTTTACACACTCGTGTAATATAGTAATCATGCTCAGTGTATCTGAATTGTGTACCAGGTATCAACATAGGGGAGGGATATCTTTATTTCCTTTCATTCTACTATATTTTCTGAATATTTCTCTGAAAAAAACATCACTCGAAAATACACTATGTACTTCATGTAATGTCAAATTGTTTGTGTTATGTATGCATGTGAAAAGATATGATTGTACATGTTGTATTTAAACGTGAATAAAAATTAATGAAAACAAAATAAAATATATTTAACGCAGATTTCGGACGGACGGACGACCGACACGGACGCACGGACACCCGGACGTCATTGTGATCACTATGTCTCGCTTTCCACAAGCAGGCTCGACAAAAATGAGGGCATACAGTCATACGTCAAACGTCGGAAAACGTAGTTCGGCCATATTCGGAAACCACGTGATCCCATACTATGATTCTATATAGCCCACCCGTGCAACCGCCGTACCCATGATCAATGTCACATAGCCTTGTATTAACGGTTATTTTCGTCACAATTTGCGTGATGTACATTAATGTATACATTATGCATGTACCATGCTTACAACAACGGGCTTGCATATTGTTACATGACTGCCGTTGTTTGACACCGCTCACAGCCGTGTTCAAACGTACAGCGCGTGCTATTTGACCATGTCTGTAGACAATGCTCATTTCTGGGCCAAGCCAGTACCTACGTAATGCATGTGTATCGGACGTTACTAGAACGCGCCATTACGCCATCAGACCAGTTAACAACGTCGTACTTGACTTTTGAAATTGGGGCGGCTGCATCACGCGACGTGTACTGCTGCCCCGGAATATGCATGTGTAAATCAGCGGTTTGAATGGAGCAGATTCTCAAAGTACCGAAAGTACTACATATATATGCTTAAATTGCATGATATTTCCGACGGAAATGTAACAATAACTTTCGACAATGTCCAGCCGTGTGTAAACGTTTGCCGTGGCACGAGGGAACTGTTTGAACCCGCGACCTGCGGCCTTGGGGTTCAAACAGTTCCCTCGTGCCACGAAAACGTTTACCCACGGCTGGACATTGTCTAACCTTATATTCGCAGGATCTCCGGCACACCCTCAGCTTGGTACATGTACGCTACCGCCTGTGCTAATCTTGCCTATATTTGTCAATTCATTACTTTCAAATACTTGATGATTGTGCTTGAAATCAATCAACTTGTTTGACTGAGCCTGAACTGTGTAAAATTGGTTGATTGCGAGTTGACATTGCCAATAAATGTTCAGAAACGCAAGATTACCGGCATGCGTTTCTGTAGACCCAGTAGGCTGGAGATGCCGTTCGCGGATATATTAGTTAACAATTATTCTGTTAAATTTAATTATATTTCATCAGTTTGTTTGTTATCAGTATCCGTTGTGTTGTCGTCACAGTGTGGTTTTATCACTTCAGATGCTATCTTAAAATAAACTATGGCACGTTAATAGGAGTCAACTATCTCGCAAAGTAATGATATCAGATTAATTCCATGGAGATGTTACAAAATACACAGTCATTCCGAAAATAAGATGAAATCTCAGATATTTTGTTTGTGATTTTCGTTTGTTGGATTGCCAACAGCATCTAACAACAATAATACACCATCTTACATGTATTTATTGTTTGCCATAGTTTCTCGACCAATTAAAGCACAGCATTTCGTCTCAATTAATCGCATATTGCGACGCTTTCGCCAATATCCATTAAATTATTAATTAACCGTTTCAATACGTAGAGAGTTATATTTATAACCAGAGGTCCCTCCTTAATGAGGTCATTTCCCGTGACGCGAATCATGTCACAGCGTGTGCTCGGCGGATTTTGTATTATAATAGTCATGCATGTGCATGATTTACAGTGGAACAACTCTAAACCGGACACCCTGTGTATTCCCCAGGGTGTCCGATTTAGAGAGGTTCTGCTGTAAATTTAAAATATTTTTGTGGTACCATTTTTGTAAAGGCGCCTTATGTGGGCAAACATATTAAGCGTAAATACCGTTGACATATAACGACTGCTTATATCGGGTGGATAACAAATATTACCCCAACTGTCAAATTCACATGCATCACATACTATGTATAGGATCTCAATCTAATTTATGCACTTATCTCTAAAATTCAATAGTTTCAACACTATGCTCCCAATACACGTATTACTTGGGGCGGGCGGGGCGAGCTCTCCATCTTCAGAAATGGGATGGGGCCCGTCAGGGGAGTGGGTCGGGCCCTGGGGGGAGAATTGTGCCTGGAACGACCATGATATATAAATTCATGATCCGAAAAATCAAATGCCGGAATTCATTGAATACATGTACTTAAAAAATTGAAAGTAAACCGTCATGTCAACTTGTATCACGAAATGTAATTACACAACGCAAAATGTCCACGGTCTTTTCAAAGCTCGGCTCTAAAATGTTTTCCATCATCTGTCATTAGACCTTGAGCGCCACCAATAATCCCCCCTCCCCCCCCCCCCCCCCCCCCCTCCCCCCCCCCCCCCCCCCCCCCCCCCCCCCCCCCTGTGGATTTTTGGTCAGTATGATTTTCGGATTCTAGTAACCTAATATCTATCAAACCTGATTGTCTGCGCCTACAAAGTCGATGGATGAACAAATGGCGGCCATTTTCCAAAATGGCCGCCATACAAAACTGGGTGGTTTTAGAACAGGCCGATATGTGTCATTTAAATCACGTTCTTCCAAGTTAAGCGATATCATTTTTTCACCAATTGAGTATAAAATGACTTACAATAAGTTTTATATTGGATACCATCCTCAAATAGCCACAATTATCAAAATGGCCGCCAAAATACTTAATTGTTTATGCTTGCAACATTTTTTTCACCACACGATGAGCTACCTACAATTTAATCATGTCAGTAGCAACATATTCACATGGCAGATCCTTTTTCACATCGATTTGCATTATTTCTGGTGTGCTATCAACGGTAATTATTTTCAAAATGGCCGCCAAACAGGTATTATATAATGGCCCTTTCGGGTATTTTTGGAGATTATTGGAGTTCATGACAAATGACAAATGCATGAAAGCATTGTCATCATACTCGGAGTTTCGAGACAGGGTTAGTGAAGGGAAACTTGGGAAAACGGCACAGTATTGGCTGGGATACATGGATTCGGTGCATACTGTGTTGCAGTTTCTCCGAGCCACCAAAGAAAACAACTTAGACCTTCACATAGCATGTCTTCAGAAGATGTGTCCATTGTTCTTCAGCTTTGACAATCCCAACTAAGCACGGTATACGACAGTATATCTGCTGAGTTTGTTAAACTTAGAGCAGTTATATCCTGGGATGGAAGATCTGTTGAGGAACAATGGATTCAGCGTGAACCGATCCAGTGTTCCGTCATCCAGAAATGGCGTGGATATCGCAATAGAGCAAACCATCAATCGCCATGCTAAGTCACATGGAGGTATCATAGGTTTCAGCCGCAATTATGCAGCATACTACAGATGGTGTATGACGAGACCCTTCCGAGCTAGCTACATGGATGCTACGCTTGAACTGGCTGATATGAACGCGCATGAACAGTCTTCACACAAGGACACACGAACTTCGGAAATATCCAGAAGTGAAATAGACGTCAAGAAAATTATCAATGCAATAGGAAATTTTATAGATCCGTTTGAAGTATCAGATGAATCGCTCTATCTATGAATCGCGGTTTGTCCAGGAGCGGTTTGTTGAAAAGTCAGTCAGCTTTCATGCACCAATAAAACAGTTGCGCCTGAAAACATTTGCATCACTCGCTAAAGCTGTGAAGCTCACTGGTACGCAGAGAAAGACAAAGGAGTTAGTAGCTGAACAAAATATATTTGGGCAGCTAATTTCACTTGCTCTCAAACACAACATTGACATGGAAAAGGTGCTTAGCTAGCCATTGGGACCTGTGCCATGGTCGCTCGCCACTGCGGATGGCTCGCAAGCAAAAACTGATAACGCTAAACTCATGCACCAGTTTGAAGGACAATCACATAGTGTTAATGTACCTCCGACGGGTCAAGTGAGCTATATTATTGACGGCAATGCACTGTTACACATGCAGACCGCTTTGCCAAACACATTCGCGGATCTTGTAGATAACATATATCATCAGCTCCCGAAAGCTGAGCGTGTAGATTTTGTGACAGATACATACCAAGACTTGTCAATAAAAGCATCTGAGCGACTACGCTGGGGTACATCAAAGACTTACATTATAAAAGGACCTCTCACAAAAGTTCCACGAGATTGGAAACTGTTCTTGTCAAACAATTCAAACAAAACACAACTAATTAGACTTCTCATGTCTGAATGGATGCAGGATAAGTACGCTCCAAAGCTGATCGGCAAGACTATACAGTTTGTAAGCGGGGAGCAATGTATGCAGCTAACTAGCACTGATGGTAAGACTACACAAACTGTTGAGATAGAGGAGTTGCACTCATCGCAAGAGGAGGCGGATACACGGCTAATCCTGCATTGTGCGTACCATGCACTGCATACACCAGAGAACAGCACCATTATTGTGAGATCCCCAGACACGGATGTGTTTGTTTTGCTGTTGAAATTCGGACAGAAGCTGAAACAACAACTGCATTTAGATACCGGAGTTGGGAACAAGAGGCGGCTGGTTGACATACATGGTGTCATTGGAGACATAGGAACTGAACTGTGTTTGGCATTGCCTGCACTCCATGCTTTTACAGGCTGTGATAGCACAAGTGCTTTCGTTCGGCGTGGTAAAGTTACTCCTTTGAAAACACTCCAGCGGCATCCAGAGTTTATTGAAGCCTTCCAGTTGGGAATGTCTCAGTCAGTTGATGAAAAGATATTTCAAATGCTTGAATACTTTGTATGCTTGCTGTACAACAAATCAGACATTACAGATATCAACAAGCTACGAATAGAGCTATTTCTACAAAAGTGTAGGCCCAGGTCTGGCGATCTTGTTTCGACGTACAATGGGGCTGACCTGAGCCTTTTACCATCATGCAGATCGTCACTGAAAATGCATGTAGCAAGAGCCAACTATCAAACGCTCATTTGGAACAATGCTGACCGGCGTGATGCAGACATACCGCCACCAGATGAACATGGATGGGAAGTTAACAATGGCTTGTTAGAATGCAAGTGGACAGAAGGAGATCACCTGCCAAGTGAAATGGTTGATCTGTTAATAGAGGAACGGGATGACGTACCTGATACTGATGAAACAGAAGATCCTGAAGCAGAGAGCCTACTTGATGCCATGTTTGACACTGATGACGCGTATGACTAGTCTGGATTTATCTTAACCTACTCTCACAATTAGAACTTCACATAACTTGCCTGATGTTGTGACGATCGCAATTTGAATATTGTAAACCATGATGTATTTTGCCTCTTGAATTGTATTATATGTGGCTGGAACGTTTGTATATTGTGTTTCATCTTGCCTGATGCTGTGATGATTGCCTCGCCATAGATGCGATGTTTTGACATTAACAACATGTATACTTTTTTGTTTGCAAGTTGAATGCTGTAAACCATGATATATGTTGCCTCTTTGAATTGTATTATATGTGGATCAAGCTGTTTTGCCTATTGTGTTTCATCTTGCCTGATGCTGTTGAGGATTACCTCGCCACATGTGCGATGTTTTGACTTTAACAATATGTAGAATATTTTGTATTGCAAGTTGAATACTGTAAACCATGATGTATGTTGCCTCTTGAATTGTATTATATGTGGATTAAATGTTTGCCTATTGTGTTTCATCTTGCCTGATGCTGTGAGGATTGCCTCGTCACAGGTGCGATGTTTTGACTTGAACAACATGTAGAATATCTTGTATTGCAAGTTGATTACTGTAAACCATGACATGTGTTTCCTCTTGAATTGTATTATATGTGGATTACGTGTTTGCCTATTGTGTTTTCCATCTTGCCTGATGCTGTGAGGATTGCCTCGCCACAGGTGCGATGTTTTGACTTTAACAACATGTAGAATATTTTGTATTGCAAGTTGAATACTTTAAACCATGACATGTGTTGCCTCTTGAATTGTATTATATGTGGATTAGTTTTTGCCTATTGTGTTTCATCTTGCCTGATGCTGTGAGGATTGCCTCGCCACAGGTGCGATGTTTTCACTTGAACAACATGTAAAATATTTTGTATTGCAAGTTGATTTACTGTAAACCATGACATGTGTTTTCCTCTTGAATTGTATTATATGTGGATTAGTTTTTGCCTATTGTGTTTCATCTTGCTGATGCTGTGAGGATTGCCTCGCACAGGTGTTCGATGTTTTGACTTGAAACAACATGTAGAATATTTTGTATTGCAAGTTGAATACTGTAAACATGATGTATGTTGCCTCTTGAATTGTATTATATGTGGATTCAGTTTTTGCCTATTGTGTTTCATCTTGCCTGATGCTGTGAGGATTGTCTCGCCACTATAACGAGATTATTAATGTTGTAGATCAACTACTGTTGCCGATAATGATCTAGTGCCCCGAAATGTTTGAATATTCGGATATATTTCAAAATCGGTACTGTCAATTTTTATTTGAGAAATATCCGTACAGACGGACGAAAACACGGACTCACAGTATATTTAGTAAGTATGGACAATAATGTTACATATTTGAGTTGTTTTCAATCCATAATAAGCGGTTATAATGTTGTTAAATTGCATAAAATTACATACCTGTTAAATTGCCATTGTAAAATGAGTGGGTGGGGAATGGTCGAAAATACGTTATATTTCACTTTGTATATTTTGTGGTAGACACTAAATAGTCGACGTATATACATTGGATATGTTCAATTGGCCCTACTAGACTACATTGACATTGATAAAATGAAAAAACGCCAACTTTTCATAAAGTTATTAACATGTATATTTTACCATTGAAATTGGGTGGGTGGGGTAATAAAACCTGTAAAATATGACTTCTAGATTGTCAAAATTTATTTAAATTGTATATTATTCTATTCCATGGTGTTCAAAATCTCGGAAAACGTACGAAAATACCATCTTATTCGAACAAAAGGATATAAGTTAGGCAATTTTTATTAAAAAATGCGATTTTTCAAGATACTAAAAATACCGAGGGTGACATACTTGAAAATGGCGCCATATGTTCATCCATCGGGTTACAGAGCGCAGACAACGGATTAACACTCATAATTGAATGTAGTTTCAGGAAATATATGAAAAATCCCACAGGGGGGGGGGGGAGGGTTTCGGTTATTGGCTCACGGGCTACATACAACGTTACCTGATAACTAGAATATATTGCTAGTTTCCTTTTATATCAAGTTGATCAGGCTCGGCTCTAAAACTGTAGGAATTCCTCGGCGAGCCTCGGAATTCCTACGCGTTTCCTAGCCTTACGTGACAAACTTGATACCAAACGTCACTAGTCTGGTATCCTATATATCAAAGCATTGGATTAAATTTGTATCCAGTGGTTTTATCATTTGTATAGGGATAATAGAGTAGGCGGCTGTCATAGCACGCTGGGCTGAGTGATTCCACATATAGTACATGTACCCAGTCACATATAGACATATATGTTGGTGTCAGTTTGATAACTGTGATACCGGTAGTATATACTGCATTAAAATAACTATTTTACTGATGAACATTTACGGAATGAATCTCGATACAATTACCATATTTTAAGACACTACCCCCAAAAATTTTCCGAACCCCATTTTGATGTAGTAATATATCCCCCGAAGAAAACCCTCTTCACGGGAAAACATCCTCTAGTAACAACGACATATGATATATAAACATGCTACAAGTATATTTGTCGCTCTATATGTACTACCGGAATTCTCCCATGCTACTGATCCAAGGGTCGTGGGTTCGAACCTGACTAGCGGCGTGCGTTGTGTCCTTGAGCAAGACACTTTATCCACACTGCTCCAGTTCACCCAGCTGTAACTAGGTACATGTACCGATAATTCGTAGTTGCTCTGTAAATACGAATTACCGGCTTCTCTCAAAAAAAAAATCTCTACCTCCGTTCTTTCTCCCATTCTTGGGAGACGGCATGCAAGGTCCTAGAGCCAGTGCCGCCGTTAAATATAAGCTAAAAAAAGAAAAAAAAGTAATCATATTACGTTGTTACTAGGGGGAGTTTCCCCGGGAAGAGGGTTTTCTTCGGGGGATTCATTGCTACATAAAACTGGTATTCGGAATGTTTGGGGGTAGTGTCTTAAAATATGCTATTTATATCAACATTCATTCCGTAAATTTAGGTGGGAGTATTCCGGTAAATACATATAGTACCGGCATACTCCCATTGGACTATTGTGATAGTATCATATACCTGTAAATGGAGAATGTCGGCAAAGTTTCGATTTAAATTGTATTTATCGACCATGTAGCATAGTTGTGGCTGTGACTGGAGAAATAGGGCGTATTGGATGTGAGATCAGTGTCATGGGCGGATTCAGGGGGGGGGGAATTCGCCGAGTAAAGATGTTTACAAGTTACAAGGTACGTTTCATGCCAAGTGCCATGTATTCCATGCATTTTTCTGTCGTTGTCTTATTGTTTCAAAATTTAAACGTTTTCAATCAAAAATCATGTCTAAACATACTGTGACAGCGTCAATATTTTTGCTCCAAAATGCGCCAGAACGCAGGAAATGCCATGTAGATTTGAAAAAATTCCCCCCTAGCGCTAAAGGTCGACTATTTTGCAATACGTGAACTATATTATCGAACGAGCATAGCTCCTTCGATAATATAGTCAAGTATTGCAAAATATTTACGCCCCTCCCCCTACCCCCCTAACCTGAAATCCTGGATCCGCGCCTGAGTGTGAGATCAATGTAGCCCCTGACCAATACAGGCCCGTAGCCAGACCTGTTTGAAGGGGGGTCGTTTCGAAGGCCCAATGGGCCTGAGGTATATAGGGGGGTCTAAAAATGTGGACCTCGATGCTAAAAAAGTGTACTTCGAGGCTGGACTGGGGGGGGGGGGGTCGACGACCGCTCTGAACCCCCACCCCCTGTCTACGGGCCTGCAATAGCACATTATTGTAGTCTGATAACGATCTATATTGCTTGATGCAATGATGTTTTATTGATGGAATGCCGAACAGTGCAGATTCTGAGCAGACAGCGCGATTGCAGAGACTCATCTGGATCTACATTGGTCGCAAAACCCATAAGCCCCTCTTCTCCAGCCACACCCACATGTATCTTGTGTACGTAGTCACTCTGTTTTCGCGAACAAACAGGACAGGGGAGATAAATATTGCTATTAATGTAAGGAGTATGTCTTTAGTTGCTTCCCTTTACCCGTAAATATATTCATCGATACGTTTGAGCAAATCGGACACTGCGCAGATGCGGTACACGCTTATAATAAAACACACTGAGCACACAAACTACTCACAATTAGAATATCAGAAATTGAGAGTGGTAATCGACCAATTCATCTTGGACTTCACTATTGTTTCATTATGTAGTGTTTCTGTGCAGTTGTACATGTTGTACATATGATTATATAACTGGTATTTTTAATAATCAACACGTAGACACATAGTGTGACTAATTACTTTTATTCATTCATACGCAGTGTATGCTACTGAAGCAGGTAAGTGAGTGTATCAGCGCCTGGCTGCGGAGGTGTATATATCTCTGGTATGGGACCAATAGTAGACTTGCTACAAGTGTTATAAGTAAACTTGCTACATCTCCTTTCTTCTGAATAAGTTCATGTTTTTATTGTTTCACGTTGTTCATGAATCATACACCCTGGTGTTGTGTTGATCGTCAAGTGTTAATTAATCCACGGAATTTACTGTTAGCTGGAATTTGTTATTTCTTGATAACGTGGATGTTTATGTGTTTATGATATCAGTACTTGTGGCACATGGCATTTCTCGCGGCTAAGATTACATGTACATGGCTGAAGTATTATTTTCACTTTCACATGAGAATATACGAACTACCAACTAGACATTGTACTAGTGATACGAATAAAACATACATGTTAAAAAACACAATATTATAATATCTTGGTAAGAGATTATATAGTTATGTTCAGTTTTGCAATGTGATCTAATACGACCACTGATAACCATTTATCCTACTACAACTTCACTTTTGCCATACATGGTCACTGAGGTATTTGTTAGGATGCATAGTTCTACCGGAATCTGTTGTGTATGCTGGTGGATAGGCTGCATTAGGACAAGGTACATTTTGTACTGGAGGTTGACGTGGTTCAACATTGTGTGTGTTATGTCGCGTACTTTGAAAATCGAAATCAAAGCTTTCGTTAGACTGGTCTTTCGTTCTGTGAATAAATCTACGATTGCGACGGTAGATGCGACCTTCATTAGTCTGTACAATGTAAGACCTATCTCTATGCTTGTCAACGATTCTGGCTAGTTTCCATTGTTTATCAAACTGGACACGTACTTTATCACCGATGCTCAAATCCGGTAATGATCGGGCTGTTTTATCATATCGTGTTTTCTGTTGGGCGCGGCTATGCGACATGCTATCGCGGATTCTCGCGCGATTAACGACTTGTGGCAGTAACTGACTTCGTGTTGTCGGCAAAACAGACCTTAATTTTGGACATTAGAAGCTGACTTGGTGATTTGCCACATGATTGCAGTGGACTCGTCCTGTATTCGAGAATTCCTAATAACGGATCAGATTTGCTTAACTTTGATTTACGCAATATTTGCTTCGCGAAACCAACGTAGCGCTCGCTGAATCCATTGGATTGACTGTACAGCGGGGAGCTAGTCACGTGTTCAAAACCCCATTCTTTTTAAAAGTTTTGAAAAGTTTCTGAAGTGAAATAACTCGCATTATCGGAATTCAATCTGGCCGGAATTCCGTGTCTGGCCATATTCGCTTTCAGTTTGCTAATAATCGTACTGCTTTTTGTGTCTGATAATTTATCAAGCTCAAAATAGCGGCTATAGTAACACGTTGTAACTAAATACTCGTCGTTTTCCAATGTGAAAACATCAGTACCAACAGTCTGATATGGGCCATCTGGGATATCATGTGATTGTAACGGTTCTTTCTGGTTCGCTGACCTATGGGTCAGGCATGCATCGCAGCGTTGTAACGAAATCGGTTATCTGCGCTGTCATTCCAGGCCAAAACATAACGTCGCGTGCTCTGTTTACAGACTTTTCGATACCTTTGTGTCCCGTGTGGACATTTTCCATGAGCTCGGCTCGTTGTGATATCGGAATCACAATTTTCTGGCCTCTAAATATGATATTGTCAGAAACTGACAATTCATCGCGGTGATTCCAATACTCGGCGATGATTGGCGGACATTCTTTTCGTAAATCCGGCCAACCGTTTAGTATTGTCGTCTGCAATATCTGAAATTGCGCATCGTTTTCGGTTGCACGTCGAACTGACTGTAATCTTCGATCAGCCATAGATATTGACGAGAGAACAGTGTGGACATGTTCATCCAACCCTTCAGACAATTCTGGAAATGTGTCTGGTAAAAATGATCTGCTCAAACAGTCCGCTAGTTTGTTTTCCTTGCCGGGCAGGTAAACAACATTGAGATCATATTTCTGCAGCGTGATTAGCATGCGCTGTACTCGCGGCGGCGTCTGTGATAACGGCTTTCGCACAATGGATGAAAGGGGCTTATGATCTGATTCTACGGTCACGCGTTTACCGTATACATACTGTTCAAAACGCCGTGCTGAAACCAATATCGCTAGCAATTCTTTTTCTAACATGCTGTAATTGATTTCAGCTTTGGTCAGTGTTTTTGATGCGTATGCGACTGGCTTGTTGTCTTGCAACCAATTCCATATTTGGAAGCGTCGACTTGCAGCGTTATGGGTTTGTCCGAATCGTAGTACGCAAGTACTGGACTTCAGTCAATGCGGTTTTTACTTTTCGAAATGCCGTCTCTTGGGAACTGTCCCAAACAAATTCGATATCTTTTTTCAACAGGTCTCTGAGCGGCGATGTTAGAGCTGACATATTTGGAGCAAATTTTGTCAAATACGTTACCATGCCCAAAAATGTTTCGAACTCGGCTCTACATGTTGGAGGTGGCATGTCATTAACGGCGGCGACTTTCTTTGGGTACGGTTTCACACCATCTTTTGACAAGACGTGCCCGAAATATGAAACTTCTTGAACTCCAAAAGTGCATTTGTCTTTGTTGAATTTGATGCACTATTCGCGTGCGCGTTTGAGTACAAGTTTCAAACTTGCGTCATGTTCTGCTTTCGTGCGTCCGTACACGAGCAGGTCGTCTACGATACCGGTCACGCTTGGTAATCCTTCGAAACATTCGTCAATTCTGCGCTGGAATTCATCCTGTGCAGAAATAATTCCGAACGGCATTCTCAGGAAGCAGTATCTTCCAAACGGACTGTTAAATGTTGTGTAAAACGATGATTTGTCATTCAGTTTTACACACCAGTAACCGCTGGCGGCGTCAAGTATGGAGAAATGCGTCGCTCTGGCGAGTTGTGACGCAACTTCTTCAAACGTACGTAGTGGATAATGAGGTCGTCTAATGGCCTCGTTTAGAGCCTTGGGGTCTAAACATACTCTGAGTTTCTTTGTCTTGGGCTTTTCGACTATCACTAGTGAAGTAACCCAGTCAGTAGGTTGTGTGACTTTAGCAATAATGTTTTGCTTTTCCATCCGAAGTAATTCATCTTTCAGTCGGTCACGTAACGCTACTGGAACACGTCGCGGTGGGTTTACTACAGGAATTACATCTGGTTTCAGATGTAAATCCACCGATCCCGGTAGAAGGCCTATACTTTTGAAAATATCGGCATACTCGTGCACAACGTGTGCATTTGGCCTAATTTCATCATCAACTGAGTAGATCAATTTGATGATATCGAAATCGAGAGATGATTTCAAACTTAGCAGAGGTGTTGCGTCCGTTTCGACAACATAGAATTGTACACTCTTTGATTGTGTTTTGTATTGCACAGGTAAGCAAACATTACCAATGACTTGTAGTGCGTTGCCTGTGTACGACGATAAACGATTTCTAGGTTGTGCGAGTGGGTATTTGAGTTTGAGGTCATTGAACTTACTAACAGGTAGTATGTTTACTTGCGAACCAGTATCAATTTTGAAATTGACAGGGGATAAGTTTGGGCCAACATGTAACATGGCAAAAGCTTGGTTGCAATTGGAAAATGGTATATTTACCGTGTTCACGTTGAAATCGTCATCACTGTAGTCAGTGCCTGGTTCATGTTCGTTTATTCCGTATACCACAGATCTACACACTGAACTAAAATGATTTAATTTTCCACACTTGTTGCAAGTTTTTCCTTTTGCTGGACAGGATTGTGTCCCTTTATGGATTGCATATCCACAATGTCCGCATTTATCTGGAATTCCACGTGTGTGTGGGTGTGTCCGTCTGGTCGGCGGTTTCGGAGGTGCGGCTGTCTGTGGTGTCTGATGCTGTCTCTGCTGTTGTCTGCTGTTATTCTGTTTTTTACGTACGGCATGTACATCAGTTTTGGTCATCTCGCGCATCTGGTGGCTGGCGTATTCGTGATTCTGCCCGATTTCTATCGCTTTGTCCAGTGTCAACCCGTCTCCCTGACTGATTAGCTTTTCCCGGATTGTGGGTGATGTGACACCGAATACGAATCTGTCACGTATCATGTCATCTGCTGCGGCGGCGAATTTGCAGTTTCGTGCGGCGATACGTAGCTTTGCTGTGAACTCCTCTATGGAAAGTTCATTCTGTACAATGTTGTTGAATTGGTAACGTTTAAAAACGGCATTCAACTTTGGCGTTACATGGTCTTGAAAATTCTTGAATATGACATCGAGTTTTTTATTGTCATCTGCACTTAAATCCCACGACTTGTGAATGTTTCGTCCGTGTTGTCCAACCAAAAGTAAAATGTATGTACATTTTTCTTCTTCCGATTTAGCAGATAACGGTCCTCTGAATATCAGTTCCGTGTGATCTTGAAATTGACTCCATTGATCCGGCAAATTGGTCGATTGCCAATCAACTTGCGGTACGGGAACGCTATTCAGTTCCATGATTGAGAAAATGTGATACAATCCAGTTAAGTTTTAACTTCTGACACCATGTTTCATTATGTAGTGTTTCTACAATATATACTTGATGGGCGTATGTCTATGCACGTACTGTGCAGTTGTACATGTTGTACATATGATTATATAACTGGTATTAATAATCAACACGTAGACACATATTGTGACTAACTAATTTTATTCATTCATACGCAGTGTATGCTACTGAAGCAGGTAAGTGAGTGTATCAGCGCCTGGCTGCGGAGGTGTATATATCTCTGGTATGGGACCAATAGTAGACTTGTTACAAGTGTTATAAGTAAACTTGCTACAACTATGAAACCGACAACCACGAGTACGTGTACGTGCCCACCTGTCTCCGCAACAGTAACGTGCGATATTTGACCAACATCAGCTTGCGGTTCAGGGCGATGAGGGCATAGTGTATGTATTGTGTATACTCTCAATAATATCACATGAGCATAATACTATGTTCCACATGATTTTATCGGATTCATACATAGTAAATAAATAATAACAGGGCTCCAGATAAGCTGCGTATTTGCGTAAATACCCAATTAAAATTGCCAAAACCCAATTGAAATCAGAAGTAGTGAGTATCAAAAAGCAATTAAAAATTTGTGGTATCTTTATCATGTTACAGAAAACAATAAACAGACCACAAATATAGCACATTTTCTTATTTTTCCATGAAAACATATCTTGATATTTCATAATAATTGTCTCCAAGGAGACAATTCTAATGAAATGCCAAGACATGTTTCATTTAGAAGAAAACTATTCAAGAATTGCTGTTTGTTGATGTGTAAACAGTAGTGTGATTATATTTTACCCAATTACAATTTTGAAATACCCAATTGCTTCAGAAATGATGGAGTAAAAATGCTCAATTACTAATTCCTTATATGGAGCCCTGTAATAAATTGCAACTATTTGTCAACATGTATACGTCCACACTTTATTATTTCCATTACCCTGCTGAATTAAAGTTTGTCGTCTGCCATTTGTGGTTTATTTCTCAGTAGACCCATTGGTTTCCAAGGTATATGAACATTGTCTTGTCACAAGCTCCATGATACATTAAGAACAGTTATTTTCAGTTGTGTATGTTGCTGTTATATTGTCAAGAACTGGTTTTACAAGTAAGTAATAT
This sequence comes from Conchocele bisecta, assembly GCA_029237695.1. Lineage (NCBI taxonomy): Eukaryota > Metazoa > Mollusca > Bivalvia > Lucinida > Thyasiridae > Conchocele > Conchocele bisecta. The sequence continues at coordinate 80,759,157 of CM055269.1, forward strand.
TTAACATATTGGCATATGTGTCTCGCCATAAGATAAAGGGGCTTGATGAGTTGTTGACCAGGGTAACTCCTTATTTAAGGACCCTTGGGGCCCCTGATCATGCATAAATGTTTCGTAAATGTGATGGGATACATGCATAACATACATGTAAACATTTTCTTCTTACTATATCCCACGCAGTGCATGGAGTTTCCATGTCGGCCATCTTAGTGTGTACCAGCCATCGGCTAGTTTTACCTCTTATTTCGTTTACCACACATACCACTAATAATATGACAAACACATGAATAGAATTTGGTCAACATGATGGGGATACATCAGACAACAGCATGCTATGCCTTGTTTTCATCAAATTTATATACACAATCTGATATCTGAAGGTTGTTTTTACCCTTTGTTAACATGTTTGAGAATTCAGTAAAGGCTGTATAACAATAAGAACAGTGCTGTAGGTATTACCTGTATTACCATACATACTGCATCGATTTCAGGGACTTGTAAGCAGTTAACTGAGTGTATTGTCACTACCGTCTACTTGCCTGCTATGCAGGTAAATACGGCTTTTACCTGTATCAGATGTATTTATAATAATAGACTGTGCATCAGTTTACACATTGAATAACTGTCCATTGTATATTTTGTGTGTGATGGTAGAAAAGCTCAGTTATCTAGCGTTTTGTGTAGTCTGCTGAAATAATATTTATAGGACGTTGTCATTCTATATATAAGGGACTTATTGTACCAACTTTTATTAGAGTTGCTGTCATATTATTGGCTGTACGTGTCAAACGCTCAAGTGGTGAAACTGTCCGATAGCATGTTCAAACTAAAATTTGTTGAGATGGCAACTCAATGCTCTAAGAAGGGTGAGATATACTTTGTATAGAAATTCAGTCACATGTATGATTCGACTATATTTGAAAGAAAATGTCATATTCTATATAGTCAGTCCGTAACCTCATAACAATCTGAAGTTTTGCTACAGGCTACGAGAATGGTTGGTTAATATAAAAGCGTATAATGTAGGTCCTGATCAGACTGCGCATATGCGCAAGCCGATCTGCGACTGCAGTGTTTGCAAACACAATACACCCCTTTATCTCATGGCGAGACACATAAACACGTAATCATACTATAACTGAAACATGTGACCTGGCCACAAGGACCACACTAGCAGTAACCATGAGTGGGAGCGGTCGCACTATATCTCAGGCTGGGCATTTCCGAAATAAAAGAACAGAACTTGATCAAATATCATTTTATGATTTTGAAAATCCGTGGAATTTTTATTTCCTATTAAATCACGATGATGCTACAGTTATCAACTGGTGTGTTTGTAATATAATGGACTAATAGCGAGCAACATACAATGCTGTAAAGAGAGCAAATTGGGCCATAGCAGGACGGAGCCGCGTAGCGGGCGTATTAAACTATCTCAACGTACAAGAGCATTGTGTGGTGTATGTTTGCGATGCACCGTCAATAACAACCATTAGAGGCACAAGTGCCATTTAATTCGTTCTTCGAAAATCCAAGTTGACCATGCAAGATATCTTCATGTTCTTAAATCGTACTAAAAATCACGTTTTATTGAACAATAAAAATAGGTTTGTAACTTCAATAAGAGCATCTTGGGTGAAACGGATATGTGACAAAATATAGGTAAATGGAAATCAATTTATGAAATAATAATTGAAAGATATGGTGGAACATTTATTGTTGAATGTAATTTAAAATCAGAAGATGTAAAACAGATCGCAGACGAAAGTAAGTTTTTGAATAATATCATGAAAGCGTAGGCACATGTTAGCTATTCCCAAAACAATGAACTAGTTTCGGAGGAAATAATTTGGAACATCTCAAATTTAAAACATCAAAATAAAACACTATTTTTAAGGATTGGTATGATAAGGGCATAAAGTATATTGAACACAATATGATTATCGGGTAAGTAAATTATTAAGATTTACTGATTTTTCAGCAATATTCAACATAGGAAATGAAGATTTTATAAAATATCAAAGTATATTAAGCAGTATAAGTCCATTTTTGGATAGAACAGTTTTAGCAGGGTCTCGAATAATTCTGATGCAACGCCTTGCAACATTAGTAGTATTTAAAGGTGCATGCCCACTCAGTAGGCACAAACTGTGCTTTATATCAGATACATCATCTGAGACATTTTCTGGCAAAATAAACGTTCATTCACCATTACCCCACGTATTAAATAGAGGATATTCAATCGAACATTTTTAATAGCGAGAAATAATACACGAGTGTGAGTCGGCTTCCGTGTAAGCAACTAGTGTATTATTTCCGCTATTCAAACATGTACGATGGAATATCCTATTTATTACACTTCCACGGTTGATATATATGCACATTTAGTCTATTTTTTAGATTATAATCAATGCATTGTGATGTGCGCATAAATAGTTATGTAATGACGTGTTTTCCCGCGTTTTGACGTTACGTTGTGTGACGTCAAATGTGACGTCATGTAACTTTTTGAAATCCAAATTACGCTGCTGTTTCTATGAACCAGATATATTTGAGTACATTTTGGAATGTGTTCAATCACATTAACATTCTAGATTAGTGGAGACCCTTTCTAAATGTTCAAATAACTTTATTTTGACTGTAATACAAATTAAACCTGTTGCATGGTAGCTCGCGGTTTCCAAGAAAACAGGCGCAATTACGGGTGTTCTCTTCATGGTGTATTATTTGTAAGGAGTTGATTTTCTCTCACAGCGAAACCATTGCAAATAATTTTCAAGAGTGTAATAATTGGCATTATTATATCAGACGTAAATGTCCACACTGGTATCAGGGGCGATAACCGTGTTTCATTAAAATACTAACGGACATTACTATTTATTCTCTATATTTATTTTTTGATGTGCAATCATACAATACATGTACTTTATAATCTGTCGAAAATATTATTTTTTTAGGTGACGCATTTAATTAGCATAAATAAATAAATAATTTGCATATGACAATAGCCTGATACCACCGCGCGTCTCCATCAGTAAAATAAATATTACTTAATGATTATATCTGTATAGCGGACACTCGTCATTTTTAGAACTAGTGAAATAGTGGCACAATTATACCCTTATTTAATTCCCATAAAGAACATTTTGTGCCTACTGAGTGGGCATGTACCTTTAAAGACCGGCAAATTCTGACTTTTTCAAACACGCAATAGATGGATGTGGATTTAGTTCAAGGGTTAGAACGCATGACAATGGCTAGTAAGAAGAGATCCTTTGGCTCGAGTAGAGAAAAGAAAGGACAGACTTTATCAAAACATGTTAAAGACGAAGGACAGAATACAAAACAACTTGAAAAACTGCGTGAGATCGAGACAGCACGATATGGCTAAAGCAGAGGCTGTGGGGTTGAAGGAAGTTCTGTCAAAGGGGCGAATGTGAACAATGACCTTATAGGGCGAAATGGCACAATGTAATTGCACCATTATTTGTAAATCAACGATTTGCCCTTGTAAATCACCAGGGGCCCATTTCACTAAACTTCTTACGCTACGAACTTTCTTACGTCTACGATACTTTTCGTACGAACTTCTTGCGAACTTCTTACGTGCGTTTCACTAACATGTGCGTACGAAATTTCTTAAGTTACGAACTTCTTAAAAATTCTTCAGTATTGGAAATCCATCAAGCCCTTTGAATGTAAACATCCGGTCCGACTTTGACAACCAGACGACAGCTGTTAAATCAACTGCCTTAGTCCAGCAAGTTGAAAACCAGGAAAGTGAATTGGACTGACACTGAGTGTCCCATCCACGGCGCCCAGGGTGTTCGGAATCCTGGCCACACAATAAAAGGTTTTTTTTACAGTTGGCCCGGTCTTATTCCTCGGTTGGAAAACTGATGTTGTCCAGTAGATTTTATTATCATTAATACACCGAGAAACCGAACTCATAGAGACACCGTAGATGTCGCCAGCCTCGGAGTAGAACTCACCATTCGCTAGGCAGCACAGGGTTACCAATGTCTGCAAAGTTTCAAGTGCTTGAGTCTTTGATGATCTCAAATGTGACCCCCCCCACCCCGAAATGCAGCAGGTTGAATACGGGATCGAACCAGTTGGCCAGGCCTTATATGACCTTAGCCTGTTGTATAGCTTTCTGGCATAATATTTATAGCACGATGTTGTCATATCTGTCTATAATGTATTGCACCACATTGTAATACTTTCTTTGTCATATTATTTGCTGTATGTTTCAAACGGTAGAAGTGATGAAACTGTAAGATGGCTGTACATACAAAGATGGCGGAGATGGCAACTCGATGTACCATATAGTATACAGTAACAAAACAAATGATATGACAACACATTACATACATATTACTTTTAAAACTATTTGATTCGTGTTTTAATTCATTTCTCCCCTACACCATTTACAATTATAGTGAATCACTCCTTAAACCACATTATATCAGGCTGCATTTGCTGGCTAACTGATCAGAAGGTAAAATTATAGTGAGTAACTACTCCATAAGCCACGTTATATAAGGCTGCATATGCTGCACTAACTGATCAACAGCTACAAGTATAGTGAGTCACTACTCTATAAGCCACGTTATATCTGGGTTACATTTGCTGGCTAACTGATACGCAGCTAAAGCTAGATAATCCGGTCTGTCTACGTATTATGGCCCATATAAGTGATTTGAGAAACTTACAAAAACTTCCAAAAAATAAACACACGAACAGACAGATGGACAGACCAACACTTAAAAACAAAATAAACAGACGAACGGACGTACGATCAGTAGTGAGGGTAATGTATTACTAAGTAATGCCAAAAATAAACGGACAGACAGACAGACGGAAGAATAGGGCGAAACCTATAGGGCGAAATATGCACGGCCGATTTTATGGCGATGTTATTCATGAAATACATGTATGGTGGCCGTGACACTTGCGCTAAAAAATCTTCGTACGACAGCCCAATACCTATCACAGACTTACGAGGAAAGTTACGAACTTCGCAAGAAAGTTCGCACGAAATTGACGTTAGTGAAACGGTAAAATGCGCCTAAAAAGTTCGTACGCTAATTTCTTATCGTAAGAAGTTTAGTGAAACGGGCCCCAGAATTCTATAAACCGCACTCTAAGTGTACACGGCCGGAACATGGGCTGGGAGCGGTTTTGGCCCGAACTAGCTGGTAAGTTCACACCCACCCCCCCCCTTGCTGTGCGCCCGAGCGGGTTTGGGCGGTAGGTGGGCTGGAAACCTCTCCGAGGCCCAGGAAACCGCACCCCACCCCGACCCCCACCCCCCTCCCTAACAATTTCTGCATCCTTGCTGCTGAAACCATAGAGGCCGCGGCCTGCGAGGGTTATGGGCCGTCCCTAGGGCTCTCTTTTGAGGGGGGAAAGGGAAGGCGCCGGGAGGGGTGGAGGGTATGCCGGCGAGGGTTGTGGGCCGTCGTTCGGGCTCTCTGTTAAGGAGAAAATGGCGTTGGGAGACGCGGAGAGGGGCGGCGGGCGCATTAGGGGCCACATGGGAGGGGTAGAGGGTGTTTCAGATGCCCACAAAAAAGTCTGCTCATCACCCCCCCCCCCCCCCCCCATGCTGAGCCCGGGCCGGCGAGGGTTGTAGGCCGTCGCTCGTGTGCTCTCTGTTAAGGGGGGAAAGGGCGTTGGGAGACGCGCGGAGGGGCGGCGGTGCATCAGGGGCCCCAAAAAACAAAGTATGCCCCCCCTGCTGCTGCTGCTGCTGGTGGTGGTATCAGACCCGCGTTGTAGCGGAAATCTCACTCAGTGGACTAGAGACTTGCTTATCTCATCACTCATCAAACCCGAGCCCCAGCGTATTACATGGCGTTATGGACAGTTGAAACTCGTGTGCGAAGAACTGCAGTGAAGGATACCATTTATCGAATTTGTAAGCGGTATTCCAGATCGTTTAAACGATTCCACGTACATTAATGTCAGTCAACAGACAATAAATTGCTACACTGGCAAGACGGATATATCCTTCGTCCAGTCAAATGTTCATGAGACGGTTCGAAGAAGCGACGAAGCATCCGTACGGTTACCTCTTGGTGGACTTGCCAGCTGGTATACCTGAACACAAAATACTGAAAAGTGACATTTTCGACATAAATATCGGCACCGGAAAAGCGACATGCTTATTGCTAAAAGAAGAAAACTATCTGCTGATTATGATAATGCTGCTGCTTATGATGATGATGAGACACCTGGGAAATTGACGGACAACGGGAAGCTTGTGACGATTGTGCACTTTTATTTGATTCTGCCCACGATGTGCAAAAACACATAAAGCGTGGCTGGTGCCCTGAATACAACGAACCTACAGTTAAAAAGATACAATTGTGGGAACAAGAACCCATGGAATATGATGACACCATATAATATAACGATGGATATCTGGCATTGTTCCACAGTGACAATGAAGATAAATATAACAAGTTCTGTAATCGGTTCATATCTGAAAAAAGCAAAGATGAAGCTGAGGAATTAGCGAAAATAACGCGCTAAGCCCTAAGATGAAAGTATGAATTTCTTAGGAAGTACGAGACATTAATTGAAAATTATTGGCTTCCGCAGGAAGCAAGCTTACTTCACCACACGATCATAAAGGAAGTGAAGGTGTAGGGCAGACTTCAGGAGAATTGTGTGAAAAAATACAAACACGAGTTTCAGGATTTGTTTGAAACGGAAATGTCAGAGGACGAGGACAATGACAAGGATACTGAAACCGAAGATGAATCGGAGATTGTAAATTAATAAATACCGTATACTGTAGATACACACGTCATTTCTCGTCCGCAATGGGTGTCTTCGCGACCGAACGGAACAGACTACGAACTATTATGAATGTTACTAGACAATGAATATGCACTTAAATGTATTTATTAAATAAATAATAAAACACCTATATATCCGTTTTAATTTGAGGCCCTATTGCTCCCGTATTCCGTATAAATCGCTTTTAGCCCCTTGTTGCCAAGGCAATATTATTATTATTGTGGTACACTGTACTGATATCCGGAAAGTATCAAAGTGGTATTAAAATAATTCTTCTGATCACTAACCGAATGAACCACGAATGAAAGCGACTACTGCTTTTCAAATACGCGCGTAAAATTTAATACAAAACAATTTATGCCTAAAATATCTAATTTTATTGTTTTCAACGTTATATTCTGAAATTTTCCACAATTGTATGATCGTTTAGACATCGTGTCTGGGTACACTTTAGTGTACATGTAGTAAAATATATACCCTGTTCGGTGGATATTTGTCAAGGTATAATACATTGGATATGTAACGTACATAGTTATTCTAAGTATACAGTGAGTATCTACACTATGTATAGGCTCGGGATAAATGATTATACGAACAGGAGCTATCCTGCTGGCTATTACGATTCGAAACTACCACTATGATATACGCTGTTCGCCACTCATTTTCTCTAGTAACGTACATTATTATACGGACGGACGGACACCGTATAAACTTATATATGTCTATATAGACGGATAATAGCGCAATCCGTTTCGCAGCTACCGGTATACGAAAGCACGGATCGTCTTGAAAAGTACACCGCGCGCACGGACAAGCGCCTTTACAACGCGGTAACAATACGATAGTATTACCCATATATACTACGATGTGAACTGACCACCAAATCCCTATGTAAACAAAACTAACATCTCGGACAATTTCGCTGGCTAAGGTACCCGAGGAACCCCGCTTTAAGGACCCGTGTGGCCCCTGATCAGCTAACGATTCATGCAGAATTGCATCGCAAATGTGATGGGATGTAAGCATAACATACATGTGAACATTCTCTTCTTACTACATCCTACACAGTGCATGGAGTTTCCATGTCGGCCATCTTAGCGTGTACAAGCCATCAGCCAATTTTACCTCTTATTGCGTATATATGTAAAGATTATATATGGGGAGACATCTGACTACAACAAGCTATGCTTTGTTTTCATTAAATTTATATAAAAAGTCTGATATATGAAGGGTTTGTTGACCCTTTGTTAAAATGTTTGAGAATTAAGTAAAGACTGTGTAACAGTAAGAACAATACACATAACAGTGCTGTAGATATATACCTGTATTACCATAGATACTGTATCGTATCCAGTGACTTGTAAGCAGTTATCTGTGTGTATTGTTACTACTGTCTACTTGTCTGTTATGCGGGTGGATACGGTTTTTACCTGTGGCAGATGCACTTCTAATAATAAACAGTGTGTCAGTTTTACACATTGCAAAAGTGTCCATTGTATATTGTGTGAGTGATAGTAGTAATGCTCATATATTTAGCTTTGTGTGTAGTCTGCTGAAATAATATTTATAGGACGTTGTCGTCCTATATATGTAGGACGGATTGCACCAAATTTAATTAGATGTTCTGCCATATTATTTGCTGTAGGTGTCAAACCTTCCAAGTGGTGAAACTGTCCGTTAACATGTACAAACTAAAATGACGGAGATGGCAACTCAATGCTCTGTATAATATACTCTAAGAAGAACAAGGTCAGATATACTTTATATATATATACAGTCACATGTATGATTCCATTACATTTGAAACAAAAGGTCATATTCTATATAGTCAGTCCTTAAGCTCTGGTTAAAAAAGCTTCCCCGTACATTGACTATAAGCCCTCTTTTACCAACAACTGGTAATATGCAAGGGGACGGAAATCCTCACGGATCAAGAAGGATAACTCTCGCATATCCCCCATACGTTTACATTGTATTTAACCATGACCATAGAGTGATATCTGTAGCAAATTTCATCAAAATTGCAAAGTATACTTATCTAGCCAAGTATACTTTCAGCGAGTAATAATTTATTTTCCCCAAAATGCATTATTTCATATAGAACTAACGACTGTAAATATTTGATGATTAAAAGTATGCAGAATTATTATACTGAATTTATTACATTATCACAGCCAAAATGGCTGTGATAATGTAATACATTCAGTATAATAAAAATTATAAAACATTGAAAAAAATTCCCTCAAAGTATACTTTGCTAGATAAGTATACTTTGCATTGTTTGTGAAATATGCTACTCATTCCTGTGCCATGTACCATTAAGTTGTTAGGTCATAGATAGATACACTTGACTTCGATGATAATTGCTTCATAAGAGTGATGTGATATATGGATATAACATATGTTACTGTATACTATATGGAACATTGAGTTGCCATCTCCGCCGTCGTACAGTTTTACCACTTCGTGCGTTTCACACATACAGCAAATACTATGACAGTAAACCAAATAAAATTTGGTGCAATACACAATAGACAGATATTAGAACGGCAAGCTATAAATAGTATGCCAGCAAACTATACAAAAGACTAGATATCTGAGTATTTCTCCCATCAATCTCAAAATAAATTTCAACGTGTAAACTTTACAATCTGATGCACAGCCTATGTTACTGTACACGTTAGCCATAGGTAAAGCCATATTTACTGGCATAGGAGGTGAGTAGATACCAGGGACAATACACTCAGGTAACTGCTTACATGTCACTGGATTTGGTAGCTAATAACATTACAGTAGTGGGTATATATGGTATGTGTTGTGTGGTTTGCCAGGTAAAAGTGATACACTGTGCGAATTTCTGTGTATGAAGCTATTTATAATGGTGGTTTGTGTTGTTAAAAACCCAGGCACAAACCTGTCCAGAAAACTGACATATTTTACAGTTTGGTGTAATATAATTGACAGGAGTCCGTTTTCCTGGCTTTTCTACATGTGATTAGCTACATTATATCATATGTTCTACTGCACAGTTTGTGTTTTTTTTTAAACGGCATAACAGGCGAAACTAGCTGATGGCTGGAACACACAAAGATGGCCGACTTGGCCACCCCAGGTGCCGTAAAGGATACAGTAAAGAGGCAGAGTTCACGTATATGTTATACACATATTCCATCACATTTACGAAGCAATTATCTTTGAAGCAAACGCTGATCAGTAGCCTATTTCACCAACATTGCAAATGTATAATTATCCTAGAAAGTTCTTTGAGGGATAAAATTAAATTTAAAGATTAAATTTATTAATTTGTATTATACTGAATTTTTTACTTTATAACAAGCATTGCAAAGTATACTTATCTAGCAAAGTATACTTTGAGGGAAAAAAATTCAATTTAAAGATAAATTTATTAATTTGTATTATACTGAATTTATTACATTATCACAGCCATTTTGGCTTTGATAATGCAATAAATTCAGTATAATAATTCTACATACTTTTAGTCATCAAATATATGCCGTCGTTAGTTCTATATGACATAATGCATTTCGGGAAAAATAAATGATTACTCCCTCAAAGTATACTTTGCTAGATAAGTATACTTTGCAATTTTGATGAAATATGCTACAGGTATATAGTTGATCTGAATCAACTCCCACCTTACATACTACTGTAGCTGCATGAAGTACGTTTACAAAATTTACAATAGTTTCCGTAAATGGCGTCAAAAGTTGACAACATTTTCAGAGTGCATGCAAAATTATATTGTACTCTCAAAATATTTTCAACCTTTGACGTCATTTATGAAAAAATATTGTAAATTTTGTAAACGTATTTAATGAAATTACGTAGATGTCCGAAGGTACAAAATCATATTGCGCGTCTCAATAACCAATGAAATCCCTGTATTCCCGTTTGTAAGAAAACATGTGTTCTCGTTTATTTACACGGTTCAAATCGTTTTCCGTGTTCTATTATACCATAGACTGTTAATATGACAGTTACATAATTAAATAATGGTTCCAAGTATATGGTACCGCTTTTAAGACCATCACAAAGTTAAATGGCATATGCAAGTAGTAATAAGACAAGTAATGATTTTGTACCTAGAGATAAGAAAAATATGTACATGATTTAAAATATTTTCCATAATTATGTGACGTCGACAATTGGCGAAATGTCTAGAATAAATGCGGAATAGAATTCAACATTTGGGATTCTAAACCAGATAAAATAAAATGAGAGACAATAACAAAAAGTTATAATTCCAGCACAAAAATATTTACACAATTCCCTAACATTTGATTGGTCCGTAGTAAGTCTCTGTCCAAAATTTATACCCCAGTAAACTCCATGCTGAACTACTTTCCGTAACCGTCAGGCGCAGTTAAAATAATTCTTAAGAAAACGGAAAATAAACACATTTTCTTGATGAATTTATTTCAAATGCTGGAATTATAAGGAATGAATGGCCTTTTTGTGGAATTTATCGGGGATATAAACTTGGAAAAGTCGCGGGAATACTGGACGAGGCCTTCCGGCCTTCGTCCAGTATTCCCGCGACTTTTCCAAGTTTATACCCCGATAAATTCCACAAAAAGGCCATTCATTCCTATAATGAAAATGGTGGAATAAATATGGTTAACATTATAACCTCCTTAAACGCAAGTTGGGTTAAACGAATATGTGATGAGAAAAATACCGGTAGATGGACAAATATATTAGAACAATTAAAGAGGTATGGTGGAACTTTTATCTTTGAATGCAAAAGGACGATGATGTAAAACATATTCACCCACAAACGTTTATAAACAATATACTTAGGGCATGGTCGAAAATAAACACGTATCGCACTGTATTATAAGAATTGGCATGAAAAAGGCATAAGGAACATTGAACATCTTTACGATTTCAGATAAAACAGTTTTATAGATTCCAAGATTTTGCTGATCTTTATTCTATTATAAATACATATTGTTTTAAAATACTACATTTAAATAAGATGTATACCGACACGATGGGTTGAAGAAACGAGAACAGAAGATATTAATACAGCACAAAATAAACAAATGTTGCTAGATAAAATAAAAAGTAATAAATCTACAAATAAAACATTATATAACATTCAACGGGACAAAATGAAGACCAGACGAAACTCTTAACTGGAAACAAATATATTTAAAGACTATACAAAGCACAATAGATACAAGACTTAGGATTTTCCAGTACAAATATTTAATGAGAATTATAGGAACCAATAAACATATTGCCAGATGTAATGTAGTAGAATCAAGTGTCTGTGATTTCTGTAACATGCAAATAGAAACATTCAATCATCTCTTTTGGGAATGTACTGTGATTCAAAGTTTTTGGTCACAAATTAGCAGGTTTTTAACAGACAAAGGTTTAAAAACTTATTTCGGTATAGTTGAGATAGGTGCACATGTCCAACAAACGCAATTTATTATTCTCTTAGCAAAATATTACATATTCAAATGTAGTATAACAAAAACGAGCTGGCCTTTAATAATTGTGTGCATTACTTGAAGCAGAGTATCAAGATTGAAGAAATAATAGCGCAAAGACAAGATAAATTGGATAAACACAACAATAAGTGGGAACACATTAATATCTAATACGTATATATATACATATGTGGGTGTGTTTTAAGCAGGACTGTCAAAATTAAGAAAAAAAATGTATTAGTCTTAATATGTTAAATCGTAGCATCGGGTGACATGGGGCTGCATCATGTGTAAGGGCAAATCGTACATGTACATGTATGTACCACTTGATTGTACCGGGCTGGACATTCATCAATATCAGTCTTCTTATTTATAGGGACGTAGAAATTTTTTTATCTTATTATTTTTTTTGCTTGTGTTTTCTTTTCTCATATCACTTAGTTTTCCTTTATCTCCCCCCGGCCCCCATTTTTTCTCATATTTCTATATTTTTGGATGTGGTTGGAGAAATGGCATTTATGAGGTATGTAACCAGTGTGGCCCCAGATCATCCTGCGCATTCGCGAAGCCTGATTAGGGACTACGCTGTTTAGCCCTACAGACAATAAAAACATCCATCATGTCCCCAGCATACTATATCTGCCATGATTAAACCACAGGGATACGTTAGCGTAAGATCCTTTTTGCTTCCAAAGTCCCATAAACCCTTTTCCTCCAATCGCTGCCACATATGCTGAATATATTGTTATTGTTTTTTTGTTGTATATGCACTAATTGTATATGCACTATACAAATTTCTCATGCCATGATCATATATGTAAATGAATAATTGTATCTTTGTTCTGTAAAGTATTGAGAAATAAAATATTGAATGTCAAAAACAAAAAAAAGAATTCAACATTTTATATGCAAATTTAATCAACTTTCGACGTCATTTACAGAAAATATCACAATTTCCGTAAAAATCGCACATCATCTAAGATAAAAAGCACATGACTTGTTTCATATGTTCACGTTTCAACCAAAAATATTCGGACAATTTACGGACATCAGGTCTCTAGATAAGGAATTAGTAATTGAGTCTTTTCACTCCATCATATCTGAAGCAAATGGGTATTTCAATATTTTAATTGGGTAAAATCAAATCACTCTACTGATTTACTGATTACACATCAACATACAGCAAGTATTGAATACTTTGCTTCGAAATGAAAACATGTCTTGGCATTTCATTAGAATTGTCTCCTTGGAGACATGGAAAATAAAAAAATATGCTATATTTGTGGTCTGGTTATTGTTTTCTATAGGTACCACAAATTTGTTATTGCTTTTTGATACTCGCTACTTCTGATTTCAATTGGGTTTTTGGCAATTTTAATTGGGTATTTACGCAATTGTAGATGCCACTACGTACATGTATATATGTTCTCGTTTCAGCAAGTTGCAAGGATATACACCCACAATAAAATGGCCGCCGCACCGAAGACACTTCTTGACACTGTGTTTGTAGCAAAGTATACTTTGAGGGAGTAATCATTTGTTTTTCCCAAAATGCATTGTTTCATATAGAACTAACCACTGCATATATTTGATGATTACAAGTATGCAGAATTATTATACTGAATGTATTACATTATCACAGCCAAAATGGCAGTAATAATGTAATAAATTCAGTATAATAAAAATTATATGTTCTCGTTTCAGCAAAGAGCAAATAAATACACCCGCGATAAAATGGCCGCTGCACACAGGAAGATTCTCGTCACATGAGGGGCCGGGTATCTGGGGTCCACCATGACGCCGCTATTGCTGGAACAGGGCCATGACGTCACGATTTAAGACCTCTTCTTCTGGGGAATCAATTCGCTGCTTCCTATCGCCACCCATCCCAATCTTCATGTGATAAAGGTAACACCGAGTTCACCCTTTCATCTCTACTGTCTGTTTCACGAAAGCTGCTCAAACTTTACGGCCATATAAACAATTCAAAAACAATATTTTTTTCGATAGTATTAAATTAAAGGAAAATTTAAGAATGAGCCTTCTTTTTATTTCGTGAAATTCGGTCAAATATTGGTTTTATTACGAAAAATTGATTTCTCTATGGGAATTTAACATGGGGGAAAAAGAGGTAAAGGAGTGTGGGATGAGTCAAAAAACGAAAAGTTTGGAAATTGACTCCGAAACCTAGCTAGATAGCTTGGATATGATCTAACTAAGAAAACAAGTTAAATTTTAAAAATCGGTCCAGTATTTCTAAAATTCAAAAAAAATTCCCCATGTTAAATCCCCATAGACATCTTCACTCCGTGAAGATGTCTATGGGGATTTAACATGGGGAAATTGTTTTTTCGCAATAAAATCAATATTTGAATAAATTTCACGAAATAAAAAGAAGGCTCATTCTTATTTTTTCCTTTAATTTAATATTATCAAAAGAAATCTTGTTTTTGAATTGTTTATATAGCCATAAAATTTGGGCAGCTTTCGTGAAACAGACAGTAAATATATACACTACCGCCTGCACTAATCTTTCCAATATTTGTTAATTTCTTTATTTCAAAATACTTGCATATTTTATTTGAAACCAATCCGCTTGATTGGATGAGCCTGAGCTATGCCGATATTTATAACCAACGAAAATGCCAAAAAAAACAAAAACACAACACAACTGCCTATAAAGTTATGTCGCGCATCCTGTTAGTATTAAAATAAAACATGAATCAATAATAAATTAACTTAACGGTATTTCTGCTTGTATGTAATACACTTTCGATTAAGCGATTATTCCATTTCATAACTGATAGACAAATGCATGTAAGTCTTCTAGCTCAAGTTTGAAGCTTAGAAATCAAAATAAGAATAATTTGATGTAGTTTTAGTTGGCTTGAAATTTAACCTGTCAACAGTTCGCATTCCAGTAGCCTAGTTCACCAACATTGCAAAGTATACTTTTCTAGCAAAGTATACTTTGAGGGAGAAATATTCAATTTTAGGATAAATTTATTAATTTGTATTATACTGAATTTATTGCATTATCACAGCCATTCTAGCAAAGTATACATTGAGGGAGAAATATTCAATTTTAGGATAAATTTATTAATTTTTATTATACTGAATTTATTGCATTATCATAGCCATTTTGGCTGTGATAATGTAATAAATTCAGTATAATAATTCTGCATGCTTTTAATCATCAAATATATGCAGTCGTTAGTTCTATATGAAATAATACATTTCAGGAAAAATAAATGATTACTCCTTCAATGTATACTTTGCTAGAAAAGTATACTTTGCAATGTTGATTAAATAGGCTACATATTTCCTCAGGGCGAGTCATACTTACAATTACCTGTATAAATTACCTGTACCTGTATGATTAGTACTGTTGTTGTTGTTGATGTTGTTGAAATTTTAATAATAATAATAATTATTATTATTATTTTTATTATAATAATAATAATAATAATAATAACAAAATGATCATGCGTGGCTGTTACTCGAGAAATGTGGCTTCGGATTATTATTACAGGGCGACATCCGGGATCGTGCCCACCTGGCCCGCGTAATGACCGACAAGGATGTGATTATCCACCTGGCGGCGATCGTCGGCTACCCGGCCTGTGACAAGGATCCGGAACTCGCCATCAGCACCAATATCGCCGGCACGAAAAACATTACAGGTCGGTTACCACCAATGTTCGTGGGGATAATATGAGACATGCCATGTGATTTTGTACCTTCGGACATCTACGTAATTTCATGAAATACGTTTACAAAAACTACAATATTTTCCGCTAATGGCGTCAAACGTTGACAAACAATTGTCAATTTGTGACTTGATTTATGAAGAATATTGTAAATATTGTAAACGTATTTAATGAAATAACGCACATGTCCGAAGGTACAAAATCACATGGCGTGTATAAATTATGTGGCTGCGACTGCTCTTATTGTTTGTCCTAGTTTCTCGACCAATGAAAGCACCGCCTTCCGTTTTTATTAATCACACATTATGACTCGCTCGGTGGCAAATCGCCAATAACGTAGTATCGCAATTCGAAAGCAAGTTTTCGGGCGGACTACATTCTAACAGACATGTGCACGCGAAGGCGCGGGGCACTATATGATAGTCATAGTTCAGATATTGAATTTTGAATAAACTAATTTATTAAAAATTCAATATATGAACTATAAATATTACTTGTAATTCTGATTTTTAAATATATTTAGGGGAATTGTAACCATTTTATCATCCATGGTACGTGTTATTTACCTGGAAGTACCAAATCCTTTGGCCGGTTTGAGGGGTGAACCGCCGCTATCTTGATTTGAACATTTTCAGAATACCGCAACCCTTTTTTAAATTACCAAATGTGTGTATATATGAGCAGGGGCGTCGGAACAGGTCCAGCAGGGCGGGCGACTGCCGGACCAATAGTATTGACAATAACATAATTTTAATGAGATATTTAGAATTCACATATACAAAAAAATATCGGTCAGGCATGTGTTTTTATTATTATTAATATTACATACACATGAACTATGCATTCCCCATGCTGCTGACCTGAACATGAATTTTCGGTTTTGTTTGTCCTATCGGCGAGATCTCGCTTTTCCATCAGTCATAAGCCGATGCATAACAGTTTAAATATTGTTCTGCTTTTTTATCAACGAAAATGTTTATGTTGTTACCACTCGGTTAGACTCATCCAGACGGTTCAACCAATGGTAACAAAATACACTTTGGGTGGTGGTCAGGGCGGGGTGAGCTGGATCTATCGCATGGAGCTTCCAACGCCAGTGATGAGTATATATTATTGTGAAAATGTGTATTATAATACTTACATATTTCAAGATGCCGCACCAGGTACTCGTCTACGCCAGTACGGGGTCGTGCTATGGCGCCGTGACCGGTGTCTGCAACGAGGATACTCACATTAGTCCGCTCACACTTTACGGGAGCAGCAAGACTGACGCCGAGCAACTCGTCCTATCTGTGGGCGGGATCGCTCTCCGACTCGCCACCGTCTTCGGCCTTTCGCCCCGTCTCTGACTCGACCTTCTCATAAACGACCTGACATACAAGGGTCTCACGGTGAAGTAATTCGATTTGTACGAAGGCAGTTTCCGTCGCACGTTTCTTCACGTGAAAGACGCGGCCCTCGCTTTCCTGTTTGCCGTCCAGCACGCGGGTGAGATGAAAGGACAAGCTTATAACAAAGTCACAAGTGGCGTCACTTATCCAGAACAACGTGGAGGAGGGGTGCCTTATTACCGAGTCCAACTCAGGTGTCGACAAGGATAAGAGAGACTATGAGGTGTCGTACAGCAAGATACGGAAACTTGGGTATCATTCCACGATCTCCGTGGAGAACGGAATCAGAGATATGTTGAAGATCCTTCCCCACTTACCAGCCACCGAGATCAGCAAGTACAACAACGTGTAATGGTTCCCAGACGGGTTCGCTATAATCAACGTACAATACCGCCTGCGATAATCTTGTCAATACAGTTATTCCATGGTAATTCGGGGAACAGTCAAAACAATTGCCACGAGCTACTATTGCCCGAGGCCGAAGGCAATAGTGCACCGGGTCATCCACAGCACCGAGGGCAATGTGTTTGAATGTTCCCCTAATTACTATTAAATAACTGTTATATTACTCAACCTGTAAACGGTGATGTGGCAGACTAACGTAAATTTGGCGCGTGGTGCATCGATGGACCGATCTAAATCACTTTGAATTTTATGACGTAATCTTCGACTCTAATCATGACATCATGATTTTATTCAGGAGTGAAATAGTTTTGACTATTGCCCAGGCACGTCAGACCCCAGAGAATTAGTCAAAACTATGGAATATCAACTTATATAGGGAGTTGGGTAATACTTGTCATTGTCTTTATTTCAAAATAGTTGAATAGTGTGTTGAAACCAAGCAGCCTGAGCTGTGTTCAGACAATCAAATTGTTTGATGGCGTGTTGACATTGCTAATGGACTGTTCAGAAACGTTGATAATATGGACAAGATTAACGCAGGCGGTTTTGTATTATTGCGTGTATAAGTCAATGCAGTCATCATTGGCGGTTGATAGAGTGGAGGCCACGTGTATGTGCCCAGTGTATGTGGATCATGGCCACCATGCATGTATAAAAGAAGTAGTATATAGGGGATGAGTTCATTACCGCGATTGATGGAATGCAGATTAGGGGCTGTCTAAGCAACCACCAATACAAACAATTATTTATGGTTTATATGGCCGCCACCATCAAATTTCAACATTGTTGAAGCCAATCCTCCAATCCGCTCGGGAGCTGATTGGCGGAGCTGATTGGAGACTTTGGGGTGGATTCATTTTTCCGAATTTTGTAAATTCGAAAAACTGATTAACTCGTAATTATTAGATTCTTCAGAACTTAACTGGCAGCTGGGTGTCAGAAGGTACCGCGAGAAGCTCTTCGCAAACAAACCCACGCGATGGACCATCATCCAATGGACCATCATCTCACGGCGGCGACCACCTTCGAGCTCTCCCGGTTGATAGAGGTACCGGACGGCAACATCAGATGGAAGTCGTTTCTCCGCTAAACCAACGGGTCGCGCGCGCGAGACGGCAGATGGTTTGTGCGACACCGTTTTTGACTTGATGGCATCTACGGGCTTTTTACCAATCAATCTGGTCACCTCCCCGTTCAGTGCGGAGACCACGGCGGGCAGCCTGCTCACCCACTCGGTCGATCGCGAATGAGGGTCTACAAGCCCTTTGGCATATTGGTGTCCGAACAGCCTCTCAGCCAGGGTTCGATTGAACCACTCCACGATCCCCTGGTCCCGGTGGATGTTGATGCGGCCGCGTCTAACAGAAACGTTGTGCTTAGCCAATAGATGAGAGACCTGGAGAATATTCGGCCATTTGAGAGGACTCCTCTTATATATTCGGGAAAGAGCCTCGGCCACCTCCTTAGACTCTTTAGTGGCCAGCGGCTCAGCCCCCTTATACCGACTCGCTACGTCAACGATTGCCAGTGCGTACTTGTACGTCTTGCGACCGACGCGATCGTGAGGGAGAAACAGGAGGTCAGCTTGGTGGACTTCGTTCGGCACCGGCACGTCGAATTTCGGCCGCGGAATATTGTGAGGCGCGGGTAAATAGATTTGCCAGATGGTTTTGCTTCTTGAGCCATTCCTTGGCTGCGTTTTCGGAAACCTTGGTCGCCGCCGCGAGGTTCTTGATGGCCGCGAGTCCCTTCCAGTAGCCGCGGGGGCTGTAGTATGTGTTCGCTAGCTTGCGCGTTAGGCGAACCGATATTTTGGTATCAAGCTTGCGCGTGTCCATCATATGCGAGGTATTCTAGTAGGTCGAACAATCTCCAACATGCCCTCGCCAGATCGTCCGGTAACTGCGTCGTCGATACTAAATCTTTGTTGGATGTTTCACTGCAGCTGCGGTTAAGGTCTCAAGGAATCTAACATCCGCTTTGCGAAAAGGGTGGCCGCTTTTTCGTCCTCGCGCCACGTCTCTAGAGTCTTGGGCCAGACTGACCTGACCTTTGCGCCAGCTAAACGGTGTTTAAGGGCCGTGTAGCCTACATCGATTAGAGCAAAATAAAGCTCGTCAACTAACATCGTTCTATATATATATATATTATTTAAAAAAGTTTTTTAAAAATAATTATTGCTTATTGCTTTTG
Organism: Conchocele bisecta; assembly: GCA_029237695.1. Lineage (NCBI taxonomy): Eukaryota > Metazoa > Mollusca > Bivalvia > Lucinida > Thyasiridae > Conchocele > Conchocele bisecta. The sequence continues at coordinate 80,779,128 of CM055269.1, forward strand.
CTTATTGCTTTTCCAATATAGTAGCTGACGAGACCCACCACACCCATTCCCACGACGACGAACGCGATCTCGCGGTCTTTTTGGGCCTCTGACGGTACATAGAAATCTGAAAGTTGGTGCTCGGGATCCAGCGGTGCGAGAATTTTCTGCGAATATACCTGCGCGTATTCGCGCATGGCTTCGTCAATGTTCCGGAAAGTTTGCACGGCGTGACTCTCGCGGCGAAGCTCTTCGTTGATCCAGTCCACACAGTTGGTTCGTTTTTCCGACCATGCTTCCTTTGCGCTATTAAATTATTATGTATCTAAATTGTGACGCTTTTTCTCATCATCCGCGTCCGGTCCTATTAACGAGAATAAATAGTTGCTAGTGCCGAACGCCGCAGTGCTCACGATTGCGCCACCTACTATTACTGCGAGCGTAACCATTTATTTCCATATATTAGCAGGTAGAATTCCAGCTTTAATTAGATAATCTCGAGTCCCAACTGCGGCCGCTACATCTAAGGTCACGAGCCCTACGTCTCTCACGGTCATATCCAATTTGGGAGCGGACCCTCCGAAGGCCATCTTTGATAGTCGAGCAAACCCGATACTGAGACCCGATATCACCACGGCGTGATAAAGCGCGTTCACTATCAATTTACCATTGTTTTCAGCCATTACTTATAGTGATTATTGCATATAAAAGGGATCGCGATTAATGTTTAAATGGGCCGCAATCGGTTTCGGAACCGCGGCTGGTTGCCTCGAAAGGTATTTCCGCACACACAGGGTGCCAACAACTGCCAGACCACCACCAACAACCCACGGGATGATCCACGTAGGAGCTACAGCAATCCACGATTGCTCCGACTGTTCCCGCTCGTGAGCTGGAGATTGAACCGCAGCTGTCTTCGGGGGTTTTGGTATTTCTGCCCCCAAATCCAATTGCGATTGGCTTGGGGGTGGGGCTGGAACCGCAATCCCCGATTGCAACGACTGTTTGGCCTCTCGAAGCTCGGCGAGTATTTTATCTTGTTTAGCTTTTCGGGTGGCAGCCGCTGCCCGCCCAGCTGCCTGTCATTTTGGGTTTTTGTGTCGTGCAATCGGGTTCAACCGCACCTGTGCGTTTGAGGGTTCATCCAACGTGCTCTGGTTCAACAGTGTTGAGGGCTGTTCCGTCACTCTCGCAGGTGCTTTCGCTCCAGTTCCTATTCTTCCAATTTCAACATTGTTGATGATTGGATTGGGGTGCGTCTTGTATCATCATTTTCTGAGCTTCTAGTTCGTGGGCATATATGTCCAAATTGACAGTGCTTAGCCGTGGTCAACGCGGTTGTCAGCGGAGCTAAGTACATTCCAAACTTGTGATAAATTGAGCAGCAGGCCGTTCTAAGAGTGTGTCCTACAAAAGGGTCAGTCTCTAAATCACCAATCAACCCCGCGGTGTCAGATATAGGGAGAATTGCACTGACAGCGGTAGCGTACAAATGAATAGCCGCCGCCCCAAGAGTTTTCGTCATCTCTGCCCCAATTTAGATTCGTATCGCACATACATTTTATCAACCTCTACATCTGACATCTTGTCCACCTGACAAACTGAGAGACGTCTACCGAAATACTGCTCCGACTTTATAGGTCCTATCCGACCGCTGTACCAATCGTGATTGGAGTATTGAAAAAATATCGGTTATATCTTTATAACTGACTTTCTTATTTGAATTATTACTAAACGATAATGCTTGCGAGCACGTAATTCCTTGTTAACCAGTCGATGCTAGCCTGAGTGCATTTCGGTTTGTACGAATACACCATATTGCAATTTGTCATATTTTCTCATAATTTGTGATAAATATGGCAAATTGCCATATTTACGCCATATTGAAGAAGAGACACAATCTCTTTATAATTAATTAATTTTATTAAAATTAATTCCCAGGATTGGGAAAGAATATTTACTAGTATATAGAAAGAGATTATGCCGACTGTCATAAAAAATACGAGACGGATGACGAGGAAATCTAATTTATCTCACAAACTGATCAGTGAGTTAGTAGATGAAAAACCCCCTAACAAATAAATCTCCAATTCCAGGCAACTAGGGCTTGAAAGCGGCAAAAAAGTGGTGACCCACCCCCGTAAAAAATCTATTAAAACCCCTGTAAGGTATTCTCTAACAGCTTCAACGGAGTTGAGGGAGCGTATTGCCCCGCCACAACGGCGGGTACCGAAAACTGTCATCCTAAGAAAAATAATAGAAGAGAGAGACGACATTCTGGAATACTACGCACAAACGGAGAGAAAAATTGAGAAAGGCTGTCGTGTGGTGTCGATAACTCTAAAACGAGGCGTTCAGGGGAACATATCGAAACGAATAATGGATGAGGTTGCGCCGACATTAACGGGAAGTTTCTATTTGAGATATTCCTTTTCATATAAATTAGCGCACATCGAAAAGAATGGCCAAACATAATAATATTTCATGAACAACTGCAGGGAAGTCCCTGGCTTAGAGAGTATGAGGAAGCTGGTAAGTGGGTTAACGAGCAGGAGGAAACCCGGCTGTACATCGACAAAATCGTACGGCCGAACACAAACTGGACGTTTGTTAGGTGGGTGGGTGTTACGGTTAAAATAATTCTGGCCTCCAAGCCCAACATTGTTGGGGGTATGGGGATGAAGTCTTCAGAAATAGCTGGAGGGCTGCTCCCAGAATGGTTGCGGCACTGTAAGGGGATGAAACCATTGGACACATTCAGCGACGACCATTGTCTATTCAGGTGCATAGTTCTCCACACAACTAAACTCCGGGCGGACCGATGCTTAACAACGACGCAAGTTTTAGCGCAAGAATATTTAGATTTCTGTAAAAATAAAGGGTGGAAGCGGCCGTCCGGGCCTATACCGTTCGATGACCTTAAAAAAGTGGAGGAGTGGTGTAAGATAGGTGTATGAGCCGGTTGAGGGCGGTACATGGTATTTAAGGAAAGTGGCGGCGCACTATGACGAATTCTGGACGAAGAAAATGAAATAGGAATTTACAACAATCACGCGTTCTTGATTACCGACATGGACAAGGTCACCAAGACATATTGTTGTGGCGCCTGCGATCAGAGATTCATACAATCTAGTCATTTAAAAAGACACGCGAGCACATGTATGCGAGGGGTGACGAAGCTCACGTGCAAAGGTGCTCAGATCGACAGACCAGCATCTGCGTTCGAAAAGGCCTTTTACCCCAGATCTCACGCGAGTAAGAAGGCGACAACTTGGTTAAACTCGTTCACCGGACCCCATATTCACACTGCGCATTGCGGCCACGGTGGTGAGAGACTTGTGGCAGGAGCGCCAGTCGACGGATTTTGTGGGGAAACCAACACGGCTTACCAATTTCACGGGTGCTATTGGCACGGGTGCGCTGAGTACTTTCTGTGGAGGGATGGAGAATGCTATAAAAGCCACAAGAGAGACGCTGAAATCGCGAAGAAGTGCAAATTAGTTAAAATTTGGGAGTGCGCTTATACAGGCGACGTTGATCCCAATATGGAGGCTCACCCGACAATAATTTACCCGCATCAGATTGTATACGATTTTGAGGCGTATTTATCGAAAACTAGTGAAGGCGATAGTCGATGCAGGAGTAAGAAAGGTAATCTCGAGTTTGTAAGCGAGCACGTTCCCATAAGCGTGAGTATCGGCGATACGTTATGCACCCCAACAGTGTTGGAATAACTCACATATGTGAAACAGATCTCGCCAAATTGGCGGCGCTCTTTATGGAGGACATACAGAAACGGGGTAAGAATATACGAAAAGTGGTTGGGAAAGAATATATGCCAACCTATATAGATAAACTCCCCGTTCCCCAGCAACGCGAGATCAATAGGTGGATCGATCAAGTTCTCGTAATTGGGTTTAATTGTAGCCGATACGATATAAATCTCATAAAAAAACATTTAGTCGGAGTATTGACCGACACCACACCAAAGGTTCTAGTGGGCAAAAAGGCAAACATGACGATATTCCTATTTACACCCGAGTTCAGATTTCTAGACGTAAAATTATACCTCAGTCCAGAAACCTCATACGACAAATGGATAAAGGCATACGATTGCGAAGGGGAAAAGTCCCACTTTCCATACGAATGGTTTTATTACCCAGATAAATTAGATTATCCGGGGCTACCAGATATCGATCACTGAGGCAACCAACTTAATCCTAAAGAAAAAATAAATGAAGCGCAGCTGGAAGAGTGTAATAGGATTTATAACGGTAAAAATATGAAGACATTCCGGGATTGGTTGAGATATTATAATGATTTGGACGTATCCCCATTTGTAGAGGCGATAGGTAAGATGTCCAATTTTTACAAGGATAAAGGTATTGACATGTTTAAAGACGCAGTTAACCTGCCCGGAGTTGCACTACAAATCTTATTACGAGGCACAATAAAAGAACACGTAATATCTTATAGAACTAAGGAAAGTGCGGAGGCTGCCGCAGAATGTGAACCGCTGTATGCACCTTCGGCTGAGGCGTATGAAATGTTGAAAGGGGCGCTGGTCGGGGGACCGTCAATCGTATTTTCCCGATACGCGGAAGCCGGTGTCACAAAAATTAGATCAACACCAGAAGGTGAGGGGAAAAGTTGTGCCGCGGTATTGGGGTTGGATGCTAACGCTCTGTATTTATTTTCATTATTGCAGGTGATGCCGTGCGGTAAGGAAATAGTTTACCCGGCCCCACAAAATCCCCACGATCCTGATGGCATAACTAAAATTACCAACTGAATATTAAACGATCAAATCTTCGGGTTTTTTTAGGTAGATATAGAGGTTCCAGATAACTTAAAAGATAAATTTTCAGAGATGTCCCCATTATTTATTAACCGAGTAGTTGAGGAGGAGGAAGTGCCAGATCACATGTTAAAATATTTGAAAGATACGGGCCGTAAACGAGGAACAGGTAAAAAACTAGTTGGGGCTATGGAAGCTAAGAAGATGTTCATATACACCCCCCTACTGAAGTGGTATTTAAAAATCGGACTTGTCCTTACCGGAATATATCGGTGTATTGAGTACAAAAAAAGGCACGCCGTTCACGTGGTTTGTAAGAGAAGTTAGTGCTGCGCGGAGAGCTGCCGATGTTGATAGTAGTAAAGCCCCCATTGGGGACATAATGAAATTAATAGGCAACTCGTGTTGCGGGAAGATGATAGAATCTCCCGAAAAACATTTGAATACCACATACACGAAAGACGAGAACCATGTAGACAAAGCTTTGAGATCCGCGTTCTTCCACGATATGGAGGAGATCGGTGACTCGTACGAGATATCTTCTAGAAAAGTTAATGCGGTTATGAATAGACCGTTCCATTGCGGGATAGCCGTGTACCAACTAGCTAAAATGTCAATGTTGGAATTCTATTACAGCTTCTTAGATAGATATATAGATCGGGCAGATTTTGAATTAATACAAATGGATAAGGACAGTCTATACATGGGAGTAAGTGCGAAACCGCCGGAAGGAAAGGAGAAATACGAAGTTTGGACTGTCTGGTAAAACCCCACCTGCGCGCCGAATACAAGAAATCTAAACCAATATGGTTGGTGTGCAATGAAAAGAGTAACAGACGCTTAGGGGTTTTCAAGGTAGAATTTTACGGAGATCGGGCCATTGCTCTATCGAGCAAGTGTTACTTTGCGGAGAAGTTACCGGAGAAAACGGAGGGAAAAATAAAACATTCTGCAAAAGGGTTGTCTTGCAGACAGAACGCGTTAACCTGGAACCGATATAAGAAAGCGTTGGAGAGTGGGGACGCGCCGAAGAAGACATAGGGGAACGAGACATGGGTAAAAACCGCGGATTCCGAATGAGGGACGGCGTTATGAAAACATATACGCAGCAAAAGTTAGGACTATCAGCCTATTACGACAAGAGGCGAGTACAACCCGACGGTATACACACGGACCCACTCTACCAGCACCAATCCGCTCGGGAGCTGATCGCTCGGGAGCGGGTTGGAGAATTACCTATACTATTAATCGAGAATTGGAGGGAAGTGGGGATAATGGGACTTGATGGGTTTATGGGGTTAATTAATTGTTAATCAGTTTTTCGAATTTACAAAATTCGGAATAATGAATCCACCGCAAATTCTCCAATCTGCTCCGCCCAATCCTCCAATCAGTTCCCGAGCGGATTGGAGGATTGGAGGATTGGGCTTCAACAATGTTGATATTGAGGGTGGAGGCATTTGTTTCATATTTCTCGCCATATTCACAGGCTATACTTTTTGATACATGTGGGAACATAAACACGAGCATACGCGCTTACCATGGGTCGCGGTAATGAACTCATCCCCTATATACTACTAAAGAACAGAATGTAAATATTTTTCTGCAATTGTTCTCATTTCTCATCAAAAGTGTATGTTGTTACCACTCAGTTGAACAGTCTCGGCGAGACGGTTCAACTGAGTGGTAACAACATACACTATGAGTTGATACCGGGGACACCAGTAGATTCGCCGGACCAATCTTATGATGCTTCTGAGGCCCCTGCATCATGCACGCTTACAATTTCAAACTTAGTATTCAAATGCGCAAATCCGTTTCAATTGTCATAATGGCGAACAGCGTAGGTCCAGATCAGACTGTGTGGATGCATTGGGTGATCTGGGGCTACGCTGGTCGCACACGTTGTAAGGTACCATACCTCAGCCGAGTGGAAATTGTGTCTGTGACTGGACAAATGTGGCTTATGGCATTTCTGGCCAATCTAGCTCTCAATTAGCTAGTGAGCTCGTTCAGCCGGATACGGACCTTTACAAATGGTTTATCCAGCCACAGTCACAAAGAGCGATGGTGTAAAACAGCGGGCGTATTACAATTGCGGACATCTGCGTAATTTCATTAATTGCGTTTACAAAATGTACTATATTGTTTCATAAATAAAGTCAAAAGTCAAAAGTGCATGTGCGTAAAATATTGTAAACACATTTCATGAACTTACGCAGATGTCCGAAGGTTCAAACTCACATGGCGTTGTCTCAATTATTATGTATATTGTTCGTCAATAAATCATTGTCAGACTCGGTCCTATGTCCCAGAAAATGTTCAATCCCAAACATTACCCCACCCACCAATGTCCAATGTAAAACGGATTACGATGTTTAGCCTACGGACATTGGTGGGTGGGTAACTTTTTGAAATTGGCCATTCTCTAGGACATAGGTCCGAGTGTTCCACCTATGTGTCGGACTAAACATCAGGTGATCAGTGTAGATAGTGACCAGGGGCTCGTTTCACTTAACTTCGTACGATTAAAATGTTCGTAAGTGCAAATTTAGGATCGTCTGGAAATTTCAATTGATGAATTTACATTTATTGAGCATATGCTGCATATGCAACCTATGCTCAATAAATGTAAATCCAATAATTGTTTGCAAGAAAACATTGTTAATGTGAAATTTACAGACTATACTAATTTTGCAATTACGAACATTTTAGTCGTACGAAGTTTAGTAAAAACGGCCACCAGGTTGTACAAGTGTATTAAACTTACTATGGTCTATAATGGCTAATGGAATAAGTTATTTATTAATAGAAGACACTGTTACCTGGTTACTGTTTCTAAAAAACAAAACTCACACATCGAAATCGTATACATGGATATCGGTGCATTGTTATAAATATAATCGTGAGTTTTAGTGTTGTTTTTAGTGTTGTTTTTTTGTTTTAATACGAATTTCCCCCACCCCATCCCCCAATCTTAATAAGGTTGTCCGGTTAGCGCAATCGGTAACGAGCGTATCTCCTTAATACGGTCCCGGGTTCGATCCTCAGCCGGGGCAGTATGTGGGATGGTATGGTGGTCGCAGATTGGACAAGTGGGTTTCATCGGGGTACTTACGCCTTTATCTGTGCCAACAAAATCCTTTGTATTTATAAGTGCCTTCGCGCTTGTTTGTACTCGTTGTCGACTTAATAAAGTGTAAACCCGAATTACCTACTGAATGACGCTGAATTATGTGGTTGTGATGAGAGAAATGGGGCATATGGCTTTTGCGACCAGTGTAGGTTTTTTTGTTTTTTTTGTTTGTTGGGGTTTAATGGCCTATCAACAGCTAAGGTCATTTAAGGCCGGGTCAATGGGTTTAGTACTAAATCCCATATATTACATGTGCATGTACATGTTCAAGTGCATGTACAAATGTGAGGAAAATCCCAAGATCAGAACTGAATATTTACAATAACAAAAATATATATTCAGCCCTGAAATCAGAATAATCCTGATGTGATGCCAGGTCCTCGCCACACCAGAATCACTTGGCACCCTCCCAAAAGCAGTAGGATCAGTAATAAACTTACTACTTTTATAATGGGCAATAACCCAATTCAACTCCCAGGTAACATATGTGCCAACGATAAAAACGTACCTGAGGGCCAAACCAGGCAAATCGTGATTCCTATAAGGAAGAACCCTACCGTTAATTTACGCCATCGCGTTCGCCCGACCACCACCCACCCATTGTATGTTAAGATCAGACTGTGCAGCATCTGCATAGATCGTCATTCAATTAATGAAACGCCCATCATACATATGCTTCTAACAGGCAATATAGATCGTTTTACAGGCTACAGGAGTGTGATATTTGGTCACGAGCTACAATGGTCACAAAACCAATTTCTCCCAGTGGGAATTCCTCGGCAAGCCTTGGAATTCATATGCGTTGAATCCTAGCCTTGCCTGATAGCTATAGTTTAAACCATATTGATTCCATATAATACATGGTACATCAATACATGTGAATTGTACATGGATTTGAAAACAAGCTAATATCGTATATGAATTCATATTCATACGAGATAATTACAACTTATTTACATACAAGAAAAAGGCATGCGTGCAAACAACATTACAAGTATATAACATATCATGGATTAGTTATAATTTCCATTATTTGTTTTTGACAAGAGTATGCACATGGTGTAGGTATATGACATATATTTGGTATACTAGTATGTTGATTGTTTGTTGTTTTTTTGCAAATTTTGTGATTGTGGTGGTGGATAAATCTCGAGCAACATCGCTAAATGGTATTTGTATTGACCCCACGAGGACTTGTAGTACATAAACATTAAATACATCTGTTCCTGTGAGGGTCAGTACCGTGAACTGCGAAGAGCGGCGGCTCGCCAACGTGAATTGTTTTGTTACGGTGCTCGACTGTACGTACTTATTAGGAACGAAATTGGGCACTATATAATACATATAATATGCAAGCGTATACGATATACGTTGTATATTATCAAGAAACGCTTTGTAGATGCTATGAATGGTGTACTTGATGTACATATGTGTGTCACAGTGCGGCCTAACGATAAACCATGGTATGATTCCCAAATTCGCTAAACAAGCAAGCTAAATGACAAGTTATGAAAGAAAGCAATACAGTTTGGACGGGTGGAAGATTGGAATAAATACAAAACAACTCGGAATAAAGTTAATAATATGAAAAAACATGCCAGAGAAGCATTTTATAATGACATAGGGTTTGATCTAACAGAATCATTTTCGAATAACAATAGATATTTCTGGAAGCTAGTCCGACACTTTGTGAAAGACAGCAAGTCAAGTGGTACTATTCCTCCTTTAAAAACCAATGAGGGTAACAACGAACATTTATATTTGCTGATGTCGAAAAAGCAACCTGTCTTAACAACTTTTTCGTTTCAATATTAACTGTTGGTGATAATTACTCTACTTTACCACCGTTTGAATTAAAAACTAACCAAGTACTTGATACGATTAATATAAATGTTAAAAGGAAGTATTACATCTGTCTCAAAACCTCTGGCGATCCTCTTCAATATATCTGTCGATGAATGTAAATTTTCGATGGCGTGGAAATTAGCAAGTGTAATTCCTCTATTTAAAAAGGGGTCTCCACAGACGCCTTCAAATTATCGCCCGGTGTCGTTATTAAGGTAAGGTAATTGAGAGAATAATGTTTAAGCATATTTATGATTACTTGCACTCACAATAATTGATTTATAACAGGCAATCTGGTGTTTTACCAGGCCACTCAACGGTATATCAACTTATAGACATTCACCATCAAATATGTCAGGCATTTGATGAACGACAAACTACATGTATAGTGTTTTGTGATATTTCTAAAGCCTTTGATAGAGTATGGCATAAGGGGTTCATATTTAAGCTAAGACAAAATGGTTGTATTTTACACTGGATCGAAAATTACAAATTAATTACTGCTGGCGTACCGCAAGGTTCGGTACTCGGCCCATTAATATTTATAATATATGTCAACGACATAACTGACCATCTATTAAGTGTTGTTCGATTATTGGCAGACGACAGCTCTCTGTCCTTTTCCTCAACAAATGTTGATGATCTAGAAGGCATAATAAATCATGACATGCTAATTATTTCTGTTTGGGCTGAACAATGGTTGGTTAGTTTCAATCCGAACAAAACTGAAGCGATACTTCCTACATTAAGACAACTTGATCGACCCTTAAACTTAATATTTCAGAACACGTCCATAACTTTTGTTGACGATCATAAACATCTTCGTTTAACACTGAGCAACACTGAGCAATAACGGAAAATGGCATACACATATACAACATATAATTAATTCGACTACGAGGTAACTGGGAATAATGCGTAACCTAAAATTTAAGATAAGCAGATAGTCTTTAAGCCAAATATATATATCTTATATGAGACCTATACTAGAATATGCTTCATCAATCTGGGATTGGTGTACAGAATATGAAAAGGATTCGTCGGAAAAAATTCGGAATGCAGCCGCGAGAATAGCAGTAGGTTTAACACGGTCAGTATCACTCGACACCTTAAGGCAAGAAGTTGGATGGCAACTTCTATCTGTTCGACGTAGTATTCAAAAGCTTTCGATCATGTACAAAGCCAACAATAATCAACTACCTAGTTATATTTCTAACCTGATTCCACCCACTGTTAATAATGTATCTCGTTACAATCTAAGAAATCTAGTTGATTTAGTTGTCCCCACTACACGACTGGAAGTATACAAACAATTGTTTATACCATCTTCGGTACAACTCTGGAATGAAACTGACCCGTTGCTGAGAAATCTTGATAGTCTTAGACACTTCAAAACATCATGCGCCCAACAACTATATACTCAATATAATATACCACCATACTATTTATAGGGAGATCGATTGTTATCAGTTATGCATGCAAGAATTCGAAATAAATGTAGCAGTCGTAATTGTGATCTTTGCAATAACCATATCAGAGAAACTCCCTACTGCGAATGTAGTGAAGTTGTAGAGGATGCTGAACATTACTTCTTTGAATGTAATTAATAGCATGCTGCAGCGTTTAATTTTATGCCAGTCACTGGCGACAATTTTATCCTCTAAACGCGCATTTACTTTTGCATGGCATACCTGAAGAAAATAATGAGTGCCTGTTATTTTTAAAGTTGTACAAGATTTTATTAAAACTACGAAAAGATTTGAGTAACACCATTGGTGGATGCCTGGGACGCCAGCTCTATCGGATGATTTCCATTTGCCAACATCATACACTACCACCGGATAATAACGAACACTGAAAGCAGTACACATCTATCGATGAATTAGGTTATATATTATATGTACATTGTGACACATAACTCTTTCATTATTTCTCCCAATCTCCTCTCTCACTACCTTTAAACTCTCTTTCTATCCGAGTTTTCTTTTCGTACATTGTGCAAATATATACCGCATGATTATTGGTCTGTACCCATATACATATACCTGTATACTTATCGTCATTGCTGTTAATTTGCTGTATTGTTCAACTACTTGGGTAAGGGCTGTAACTAATGTTGTGATAACTTGTAGCCCAGGCCCATTGTACTTATATGCAATAAACTATGTTTAAACTAGATGTGTGTTTTGTTCAAACGATAGGCGTGCATTTCCGTTCAGGAGATTGCTAGTAATGTTATGTCATTCGAGGTCCGTGAGATATTCTTGACGTTGTCGTTCGTATTTTGTGCAAGAAGCGATCCACCGTCTCTTGTGTTCCACAAGTAAATAGGGGGGGGGGGGGGGGGACTCTACTATTGATTTTCGGTATATATCATAATTAAGCGAACTACATGATAGCATGATAGACAAAGACGAGCGTGCATTATTTGGTCTCTCTTATTGCCTATATTGAAGAGCGGTGATGGTTTTGACATCGTCGTATTCATTCTATGCTTAAATGCTGATAAACTAGGTGCGTTCCTAATGTAGTCACGTAAGTTGTTCCATTCACGAATTGCTGATGGTAAGAATGAATATCTGTACATTTGTGTCCCGCAGAGGGTCATTGGAACGTTATCTGCATTTTGGAGATCGTAGCGATTTTGAGCTTGTATAGGAACGAGAGTAGTTAGATAGGATGGGCTGAGTACTATAAGTTTATGCCTTTTTCTCCTAGTTGCTAGAAATTCCAATTTTAAATCGCAAAATAAATTGTCTAAGCTACAAATGTAACATAGTTTTGTAGCCCCTGTAACAATTCGCGCAGCTTCGTTTTGAACAACTTCAATATAGTTTTTTAGTTCATTGGATCAATTGTCCCAAATAATGTCGCCATATTCAAGAAGCGGGCGGATACATATAAGATAAAGGCGTTCTAAGCACGACCTCTTTAGAAGAAACTTAAGCGAACGTAAAGTACCAATCCGTTGCCAGGCTTTATTTAGGCAGCCATATATGTGGGTGTTCCATCTACCATCATCTGAGAAAGTTACTCCAATGTGTTTATGCTCAGTTATAGGGTATACAACTACATCATTCTTTACCAGATTAGGTTGTTGTGGTTTGTTTTGCTTTCTTGAAAATATCATGGTTTCTGTTTTAGATGGATTAAATATAACCAACCATTTGAGAAACCACTGATGAATAGTTCTAAGATCGTTGTTTAGAGAAGTGGCGACAACGCTTGGATCATCGACTACTATGTACAAGCTTCTATCGTCTGCGAGAAGTCTAATATTATATTTAATTTCAGTCACAATGTCATTTATATATACAAGGAAAATAAGAGGGCCTGATATAGATCCCTGCGGCACACCGGCTGTTACAGTGGACCATTGAGACGATGCATTTGCGTAAACCACTCTCTGTTTTCGAGAAAACATGCATGATGCAAACCATGTATGAAGGTTGCCACTAATGCCAGCAGAGGACAGTTTGTATAACAAACTACGGTGCCAGACTCGGTCAAATGCTTTATAATTATCACAGAAGACTGTTCGGACTTCGTTACCATCGTCTAAAGCTTTACATATGTCGTTGTAAATGTAAACTAACTGATTGACTTTTGAGTCTCATTTGATGAATCCAGACTGAAATGACGTTTTCGAAAAGTGTTGGTATCTGGGATGATGTAATAGGCTTGTCAGTTAGTTGTTTTGCTATCTTGAACCAAGTTTTTGCTGGGATGTTATTGTCGTTAATTTTTTATATTAAGTTGTTCCTATGTTCCAGTTTACATTTACGTAACAGATTTTTGTAACTTCGTTTCTTGTGTTCCTAAATTTTGTCCACGTGTATTCGTTGTTGTTATTTTTAGCTTTTTTATATATATTCTGTTTCCTTTTCTAATTAATCGGCGAAAATTATTATTGAACCATTAGTGGGTGAGCCAGACCCATGAACACAGCGTTGTCATTACCACTTGGGAGGGGCAGGGCGGGGTAAATTGCTACTATATTTTATTGAAAGGTATGTATCTCTAGATATGAGTGTATGCCCCTATAAGTGGACCCCCTTAACAGCAATATGTTCTGCTAAAAGAATAGCTGGTTTGAGACCAGTCAAGTAACAACAATGCAAACTCACATTCACACATCGAAAAAGCACTGAAAACGTGACAGCCGGTAATTATAATTTACATGAAATCGAAATTGACCATTTTCATCCAAAATGGCTGCCAAAATTCAAGATGGCGTCCAAAACCCACACACATTCCCCCACCACACTAAATATGTACGAACTACATCAATTATTGGCAAAACAGAAGTCCGTTTATGGTTGAACTATGTTCTAAAAGTAACATATAAGATGATAACATGTCTATAAATGCGTAGCAATTTGGAATGTATGTAAAACAAATCAAATATGGCAGCCAATTATCATAGTTGCACATCCAGACCATTTATGTGAGTTTTAAAAATCCTGCAGCATCAAAGCAAATTTGCATTTTCACATTGTAAAACGGTATGAAAACATGATAATCAATGGTTGCATTATATAGAACATCAGAACTTGCAGTTTCCTCAAAAACTGCTACCAAAATATAAGATGGCTGCCACAATTATAACAAGTTCACCCACCAAGCCAACCCACCGCTAATACTATCAAACTCTAGTTATGTTGCATTATCAAAACCAGCTTTCATTTGAATATTTAATGGTGATACTTATATAAAATGAAGATGGCTGCCGAAATTAGTATTCCACCATGTATCGGTGTGTTGTCTACCATTTTCAATTTGTGTGTTAAATTGGTCTCTTCTGAAATAAATGATGTGTTATCATACAGAAGAAAACATATCTGAATGTTGGTGTGTCAAAGTCAAATACATGTGTGTATTTGACACGCGACGCGCTTGTCAATTAATCACTGTGTATTATGCTTCACTTTTGAATAAAGCCATGCATTTCCGAAACCATTTATATGTACAAGCTTACTGTTTACTATGTTCTTAGTGAAGTTGTTGTGTGAAGTGATGCATGTATGTTTTATTAATCTGCGATGCTATTAATATCAGTATGATTTCATCTGTTTGCATCCAAATGTATCATTTATTATTGTAATTTCAAGGACATAGTGTACACGTCATACAGCTGTGATAGTAGTTTAATGAAACCCGGCCATGCTACTTGTTTCAGAACGACAGCTACGTTTAATGATCGGCATACTCCTCGCCGACAAATTCCTATATGTTTATAGGCCACTAATATTTAAGCCAAGGCATGGGGAAAATATAAAGTGGCATAAACATGGCATTTTCACGTTTCATTATTCCATAAACAACATTATATTAGGATTACAATGCTATATTACCTCCAAGTACATGTATATGCAAATTGATAAACACTTCAGATTGTTTATAGAAAACTGTAGCTACATGAAAAATACGTCAATAAAACGTTGGCAATATTAAATAATTATGTTACAGGCCCTGAGAAATCGGACGTCGTGTAAGTTTGCATGTCCTACGTCTTCTTATTTGGTACATTTGTTATGCAAAATCGAACATATCTCGTGATTCTGAACACGTATATTTTCAAAACCCGCAGTCTTTGATCTTTGTACGTGGCTACCATACGCATAAGTGTGTGTCGGCTGCGTTGGCTCCACGCCATATAACGTTATCGCGCGTTTACACCGTGGCATAGCATTTACCACGCCAATGTTGGAAATGTCATGGACAGGTCCATTTATTCGGAACAGTTCGTATTGTATTCTATCAGACAATAGTTTCTCGTGCTCACCGAGCATACATAATTATACAAATTCAAACCACTCTGAAACCCTTGCGACTAGTATTTAACACATACAAGATGCATACATTTCAAATAGAACCGTATCCGTTTCATAACATACGACACAATGTTATGCGACAATGTAGCTACATACATTTTACACCAGTCACACATATGAAACATTGCAACTGGCAAGTGTTGCAATAATTGTCTAGTGTCATACCGCTAAGCACTTAATTAACCATATTAGCATTACAATATGTACTTTCCATTGTAGCGTGGACGTTAATAATTGCCATTTTACACCTTGTTGTTTTCAATCATATTTCCTTCATACTAAATTCAAATGATATCGAAACATCTAATATCCAATTCTACAACATATCCTGGAAGTATTTCAACAGACCATTCAATTTTAAAGGATAGTATTAACTTAAAGTTAATCACTGCCAGACATATAGTCGACGACAATATTTACCTATGACAATCAATGAAGTGTATTATATAAACCAAGCGGGGTTGTTCACATGATGTTCGAATTGGCTATCATTTACTTACTATCAGGACATTCTAGATGGCGCCAACTAGTGCTGAGGGCGGATGCTGTCAAATGCAGTTATGAGTAGTATTTAACTATATAGGTAGTGTAGTGTTTAAGTGCTAATGATATTAATTTGAAGTAAAGTGTTGCTATGACGTGCTTGTAATTACATGACATGTGTAAAAAGATGTTGTCCATCAGAGCTGGCGACAGCTTTCACAATGCTACTCAATTGATGATAATGCCCCTTCTTTTGTAGCATTTGCTTTGTTTCATTGTACTTATGGATGACATGTTACATGATTGTCGCACATTACATTACAATGTTGCGGTTTGTCACTGTCAGTGTGTTACCTTATTGGCTGTTTTATTTCGTCGCTGTATATTTCCTCTATGCTACTCTACTGTCTCTTTGCGCGATAATAAGATGTTAAGGAGACAATGCGGACGTTGTAACCAGGTTTAACTGTCTTTTCGAACTATATGATCAATGAAGATTCGACATGGTACGGTTGTGTGCCTCCTTGGAATGTACGTGAGTGGCTTTTTGAAACCATACGCAGTAGATATCCGTGTTTATATACATGTATCATATGTGTGGTTTAATTAAATGAATGTTGAAATAGTGTGAAACCTATTGGTATATGAAATATGTAGTAGTGGTGCCTGTCAATGACGGAACCACACATTAAGCAACACGACGTATATGGATGTTCAATATATATATATCGGAAGATTATAATCGTCTGGTGTAAATAAGATCATGACTAGTGATGAAATAGCATAGTTATTGCAGCATTAAAATGAGTTTCACAGGCAGCTTATAATGAACATGTAACAGTACAATACTTTATGATATTCGAAAACTGGGTATTGGCATGCGATACACGTACATGTATGGGAAATCCGCTCAATGAAAAATAGAGAAATGGTATGATGGAGTAGAGTAGTTTTAGACTTAATTATATATACTTCGCTAACAGTTAAGTGCGTATGAAGCTATATCTGTAATATTTCTATGCCAGTGGAACAAAACAACGTTTACTGTTTTATTTAAGGAAATATACTGGATGTCATATCGCCCAACTTATATGTTGAAGCTCAGAAATATTAATATGAACAATATGTAATTGTATAATTGTAAATATTTCACCATCCCTGCGTAATATTACTACTTTGGGAATTCAAATATACCAAAATCAAAGTAACAAAGTGGCTATGTCTGTTTCACACAAAGGCCGTACTTACTCAGGTATATTATACTACGTTCCAAATGGTGTTACAATAGAAAAATAAACATTACGGTAACCGTCTTATCCAATAGTATATAGCCCATACAAATAAATTGCTGCGGTACGATGTGAACTTATGGCGATCATCTTAGAATTTGGTGAACTGGGCATTTATCCAAGTATGTGTTACATTAGTTTTACTGTGTCAATATAATACTGTTTACTTGTTTTAAATGATTAATGCAATCAAATAGATAACACGATGTAAATGTATGAGAAATCGTGATATTTGGCTGCCATCTTGGATTTTGGTACACAAAACAGTTATCCAAGTATGTTTTTCTATTGTCATGGCCATTTACTGTGTACGTATGATCGTACGTAAGTATGTTTTGAAATGTTAAATGATGATATATAAGTGACACGGTGACAAATTAACGGAGATTGTGATTGTTGGCTACCATTTTGGATTTATATACATACTTTCTCAAGTAATAAATATTTTTGAAGTAGCATGAACATTTATTTCACTTATAAAATATAATTAAATACGAATAAACCAATAACTGGTCATATAAAATAGTTTTATATATGGTTTAGTGTGGTGGGGTAAGGTAGTGGTGTATTGGCGACCATCTTGGATTTGTGCGGCTATTTTGAATGAAAATGTTCTAGTTTGATTGTAAGTAAATGACAAATACCAATTGCAATGTTCTCAGTATGTTTTACAGCGTATACATGTGAGTATGCGGTAGTTGTATGTGAACCTTTGCAAAACAGCCCTTCTATGGGAAGAAATGTTGCTCTGAGGGGGGTCCACTTATACGGGCATACAAACTTTAAACGAAGATTTATAAATTGCTATCATGCGGAAATGATATGCTGGGATACATACCTTTCAAGAAAATATAGTGCCAATTTGACCCCACCCAACCCCCCCAATTAATGAAGACGACTGTTCCGTAAAGGGGGTTGGTGTAGTGATTAGTTGCTCTGCGTTATTCGAAGATATAGGTCGATTCATTTTGCTATCTGCAGAGTTGTGTATGTTACACATGGTATTACTGCGAAGAAAGCTGTTATTGATGATGCTACTGTGGTCGAGAGAAGTTTAATTGTCATTGACTTGTTTTGTTGAACTATTGAATAGTTTGGGGTATGTCTTCGTTTTGTGAGTTTACTCAATCGGCAAGTGTTTAAAGAACGTGTATGTGATGTATTTATACTGTATACGTTCATAGCTGATTGAGCATTAATACATATAAATATCACCGCTAAGATTAGCAAGACTTGTGTCTGAGTTTGGCTTTTATGTCGGGCATCGTTCTTTTCATAGTTTAGTTTAATGCAGCGGCCCCGGACTGAACTCGAGAAAGTCATTTGGTAAGACGTGATAGTGAATAATCATCGAGTTTACGGAAGTATATCAGTAAGTGAGGCAATCAGAACCCACCCGCCACATAAACGATGGTTGAGGAGTAAGCCTTAACGTGAACTGTAACAATAGTGTAATACATGTAACAACAAATTGGGAATTTGTTCCACAGTTTCGATGTAATTCTTCAAAATGGCTGTTGATTTGCTATATCAAGAGCGGCGGTGTAACGTAATAGTAAATTGACATTCGCATACATATGTCTCCCAGGTGCTGATGCGTAAAAGGGTCTGAATATGCTGCACGTGTAATGTTACAGTAATGTGTCTTGTTATCTCTTGTTTCCTGGATTTATGAGATGCTGCGCAGTGTTTCAGACATGTAGCTTTCACAGCTCCTACTTTATAACAAAACTATATTGTACATGTACTCTGTAGACATCAACCACAAACACTGACGGCACTGATGGCGGGCTGTGTATAAGCTGAGCAGCATAGCAAAATGTGCGTTCGTAGCTATATAGGGCTACCCTGTATTAACACTACATATCAATGTCATGTTCATAGAGAGCAAGGTATCAGGGTATACACTTACAAATGTTGTATGACTATTCACTGGAGATACCAGCGGTGTATATTTACTATTCATTAAATGAAGAAAGAACTGTACAGATCCTGAACAGATTTACAAAACGCCAATCTGGAATGAAAGGATGTGCGATCAATCTAGGTAATCTCAGTTTAATCCTTACAACACGACATACCTCTAAAGCGGTGTTCGTAAAACAGAGTAGATCAAGACGAGATGGCTACAAACCAGCCGTCTCATCCGGATACGCACCCTCTGCAAATTGTTTTCATCTTTTCCTTAAACAAACATAATTTATATACTATGGTAATACGCCCCGGTTCGTGGACACATGCTGGCTCTTCTTGGAGCTAGTAAGAAAACGTATTCTGTGTCCGAGAGTTCAATCATAGCTTGTGACACACAGTTATAACAATTATACAATATACAAATTTACATGTATTTGAATGTACATAAATCGTCACAGATCGTCCCGAACACTCGAGCAGCCTGATTGGGCTCTATCATGTTTCTCATTTTATTCACGTTTCACCTTGATCAATAATGCAGCTGCAGCTTCAGCATGGTCAGGTCCCGACATGACCCATAAATTAATGTTAAAGAATTGCATACAAAAATACATATGCTAAATGTGCAGGACGATCTGTGTCCATATATATCAGTAGTATATAAGAGTCAAAATGATACCACCACCCTCTAGAAGGCACCGGCTACGCGCGGTGCCCCTCACCGCATGGTGGTATCATTTTTGACTCTTATATACTACTTGGATTTCCCCCCACTGTTCGGTGGGTATGTATGAGAAGAATGGAACATATTTTTCATCAACCACGAGACCATATATTTATGGCATGAGAAGATATGCCCTATTAGAGATAAGAAATCCATTGATTATACTCAGTATATATAATCACACAATGGTTCTAGTTAATTGTGCGTGGTTGAAGACAGGTAGTCACGAGAGATGTTTTCGTACCGGTATTTACGAGTATTGCAAACATCACCGGGCATGGATGAGAAGAGGGTCCGTTTCGCCTCGCCCATGTCGGCATTGTGGGGTAGGGACCAAATCCGAGTCACTGCTATGTCCACCATGTGGTGGCACTCAGGCTACGCATCGACTGGTTAGCAAGGAAGTACGTGCTCGCAAGTATTATCGTTTAGTAATAATTGAAATCGGGAAGTCAGTTAGAAAGATAGAATCGATCTGATGTGTACTTTTGATAAGTCACGGTGTTTCAACACATAAACGCCGTAAAAAACATTATCAAACTAATTTTATAAAATTGGAAATGGAACAGAAAAAACACTACAAATATTATTAGATAAAATGGAAAATAAAATACAATGTGAATTGAAAGCTTATAATGACTGTGTTGAAGAAGTTTACGAAGAATACGGGGGTTATAGTCCTATATATAAATTCTATAAATTGAAAACACTAGGCGATATCGAATACATGAAACATCAGCGTAATTTATTACGCTCTGATAAAAACGTTGCATTTACAATATTATACCGGCAATTATGCGAACTATACAAGTGGCAAATACAAACATTAAGACGGATAATGCGTATCGGATATGAAACTAAGGTGTATTATATAAAATTGTTAAAACCCAACGATTCGTTTACGAATATACATTTCTACGATATCGCTTATAAAGATATTGAAAAATTATTATTGAACAGAAAAAAACACTACTAATTAATTTATGTTGTAATCACAACACCGAGTTCGAGCCTCGGTGGGACCTATTATTTAATTATTTAATGAAATATCACAATTTCGGTATGGTGGTGCTGTAACATTTTCTCCGACTTTATTTCCAAGTTTTACCCTAAATTTATCCCAATCAGTACTCTCAATCTTGGGCATGGTGGTGCGCGCTTTGATTCTAATATCATTTTTTAATTCTTCATATCTCCCCATTTCTTCCACCACGGATTCAAACTCTAAATTTGATATTTCATTATCGGTCAACGCTTTGGACACTATAACGTCGATGCTATTTTTCTTAGACCTGGCGAGAACGGATATTCTATCATGTTTTCTACATTTTTTCTCGAGCTTTCCACCCGCCGCCCTAATTACCATACAAAGTATTCCAGATAAAACGGTAATTCCACTCAAAACCCCTGCAAGTGGAACCGTTACAATTGTAGATAGTGTTGCAGCAGTCCCCGCACGACTCATTACAGATAAACTTGCCAGAACCTTACTAGATGCTTCAGCTATATTTGCCGCACGTCTATATTTGTTAGCGTTTCTTTTTCTATTTGTACATTCTCTAACTAAAATATCCTGCATAGCGACGATATTATCCAACCTAAAATCTAAACTTCTTTCGTGAATTGGATTGGTATTGACAATTGGATACAGTGTTGGTGGATTGGTATTGACAATTGGAAGCGGTGATTCGTTCATGATTTTCAATATATTGGTATTTTACAAATCAAGTTCAATTAACAATGTAACAACAGTGGAAGAACTTGCTGGGTCAGCGATTTTCGTAACAAAGTTAATAATACTACCTTCGGAAAGTCTAATTGGATCGTCACCGGCCCTGAAGGTCGTCCAGCGAGTATATGGGCTCCAACCCTCCGTTCTTCCCCATCCACTACAATATTTACGACGACCGCGCCCACAGGTTTACCATTAGCATTAACCGAGCAGACCGCCATTCGGAGAAGTGTACCTGGAGCTGTCATGGCGTATCCCCCATATTTATTGCTCGCTTTGGCACCGAATGAATATTCATAGAGCCCCTCATTCAAGGGGCCCCGCTTCTCAGCCCAAACTGTGATGACACGTTTTTGCGTTTTCAATGTTTTCACCAATCCGGCAAGCCCCCCGATAGAGGTATGGGCCTCAGCACGAATCTTTTCAGAGGTCTCCTCAAGTGCTTTGGTCGCGGCTCTACGAACACGTTTCAGTTTTTCGGAAACTTCGGCTATTTGTCCACCTAGTTCAGTAAGTGATGCAGAGTCCACTGAGCGCAACACCCCATAAGCCTCCGTAAGGGCCACCTGGTGGTCTTCTCGGGCTTTCTCAATACCCGTTCGGACTCCCTCAATCCCCAACCAGGCCTCTTCCCGAAATTCGGTTATTTTTTCGCCTAGTTGAGTAAGTGCTGGAGAGTCCTCTGAGCGCAACACCCTATAAGCCTCTGTAAGGGCCGCCTGGTGGTCTTCTCGGACTTTCTCAACCCCCAACCGGGCCTCTTTCCGAAATTCTGTTATTTTTTCACCTAGTTCAGTAAGTGCTGCTTCTCTGTTGGGAGAGTCCTCTGTCTGAGCGCAACACCCTATAAGCCTCCGCAAGGGCTGCCTGGTGGTCTTCCCGGGCTTTCTCAATACCCGTTCGGACTCCCTCAACCCCCAACCGGGCCTCTTTTCGAAATTCTGTTATTTTTCCACCTAGTTCAGTAAGTGCTTCATGATCCTCTTCCCCAACTTGGATTATTTTTCCACCGAGATCCCTAAGTCCTGTATGTGCCTCTTCGCGAACTTGTGCAGTCGCCGTCAGGACGTCTACTCTAAGCTGTGCTATACTCCTGTGAATCCCGTTTGTGGCCTCCGATATAGTTTTATTGATCAAGGCCTTTGTTTTTTTGGTAGTTAAAAGTCGCTCTCTGTCGGGATGCCGGTTTCAAATTCTTTGAATCTGTCACCCAATCCCGATTGGAATTGGAAGAACTACCTGGTCCGTATATACTCATAATTTTCTTAAAATTATTAAATTATAACATTGGGCACCTATACTCAATTGGAAATTTCGAGAACGACCG
Organism: Conchocele bisecta; assembly: GCA_029237695.1. Taxonomy (NCBI): domain Eukaryota; kingdom Metazoa; phylum Mollusca; class Bivalvia; order Lucinida; family Thyasiridae; genus Conchocele; species Conchocele bisecta. The sequence continues at coordinate 80,802,189 of CM055269.1, forward strand.
AAATCGGGTAATAGTTATTCAACTCTCGCCCTTTATCATCAAGAATAGAGACCGTAAATTCGTGGATGTGCCCCGTTTCTAAAACTTTCATCTCGGTGTGTGGGAAGTTTAAGGTCACCGTCTCCCCAAAGAAACAGTCGCTGGCTTGCACGGTTTTCAGTAATGTGCTGGGGGATCCGTCTACCATGTTGTACGATGTGTTCACCCGATCCAAGTGCACCCTGAGAGTTTTCGTGAAGGCGAAGTCCACCGGGTTATCACCGACGTACTCACCCGGGAAAAAACACTCCTTTATTTGCGGAGTATGTCTCTCTAAACCCGAGTTGAATATTCAACATCGGGGACATCGTTACCTTATTATCTGGGCCGATGGTCATTGTTGCAAGTCCGGTAGCCTTCGATACTGTGAGGTTGACTCTACCGTCAAGCTCTGAGGTGACAAAGTCTATGAGCTGTCTTACTCCCCACAGTCCGTGAGGCAGCTTTACCCCTATTTGTTGTTCATCCTTCACACAGTAAAAACCTTAGCTCTTCCCCACATTCTGCCACCCAACTGTGAAGGTGATTGATCTAAGGCCTACCCGGCGTTTTCCGCAACAATTGTCGATTGATTTTTGAAGTTCACAACTCTCTTTTTGAACATTAGTGATAGTAGCAAACATAATAATATCTTTCAATGGATACCAAAGCATTTAGCTTTAATTATAATGCAAAGTACGTGGTCGGAGGTAACTACACACAAAAAGACGTTGTTAACCACCTTGTACACCCAACTGTAACAGTTAGACCGGACAGTGGCTTTACCACCAATTTCCCTAACATGTTTGAGAAATATGTAGTTCCAAAGACTACTAGTCAAGATGTAATACTAAGATGGGATTTTTTCCATATGAACTTCTGGCAGAACCAGCTAAATTTCGCTGTATGGTGTGCAACGGCCGGATGTGGAGTTTCACATCAAGACCATCTGACATCCAAGAATGTCATGCTCCGAAGTATCTACAACTTGCATGTGTATTACACCATTAGGAGGATTCTCAAAGAACTAGGTATTCCACTACCTCAAGACGACGGCTGGGATCCCATTTCCAGCACATACGACCGTAAGGTGTTAGAAAGATTGTGTAACGAATTTGGGGTACCAAAAGATGCGGACTGGAGACAGAAAATATACACCCAAACCAACAGTTTAGGGTTAGTTCACCTTAAAGGTTTAGTTAGTGGTGGGCATCTTAATAAAGTCCCCGCATATTTCTCAGGGTTGTGGAGTGCTCGCGGAGCTACCCCACCACCAGTTAGAAAAATGGCAACATGGACTAAATATAATTATAAGTTGAATAAGATGACGTTCGGTGATAAAATGCTGGGTGGGCTTGCGTGTATAGACGGTTATTGTCATTTGCTACCTACTAAAGTAGCCCACGTGGAATACCTAGACCTGGGTGATACTCCACAGATGCGAAATGCGTGGACAACATTTATGTTAGATAAAAGCACTGGATTTACGCAGGGCGGGGTTATTCGCCTCAACGACTCCATTCGCATATACGTATGGGCCATCCTCGCCTCACAGAAGCAAACTCGCAGTGCTATACCGGGCATGGGAACGGCCTTTGACGCACAAAAACAGTTCTTGGCACTTGTCGAGGACGCCATCTCAGCTAAGGTGGACCTCCAGAAGGCGATCCAGAATTATCAAGACGTTTTGCAGACGGCCCGCACCCCGGTAGACTACGCATTTGGAATAGGTCTTTATATGGCGCCCAGCAATATGATACTACGAGACGACCCGGTTGACGGTTAAAATAATCAGATCGTAGTCGCCACCGCCAATCAAGAAATCGGCCGCAACGGGAACGTGAACACGGGTATTATCAAGCTCCCACCCAAGATGCCCGGGCGCGGAGTTGTAAGTGGAACCTATTACGTAAAACCCCAAAAACACAAAATGGATACACCTCCCTCAACTCCGTTGAACCCAGTACCCCCAATTCGCAAATTGGATGCATCATCGAGTTCCCCCAATCCAATCTCGATTGGAACAGGAGTGGAAACACCAATCGAGATTGGAACCACAACACACGAGGAGGAGAAATTAGGGCTCGTCGTTGCCCTCGTGGCGATTGGACTACTAGCGCTTTGGTATTAGGAACTCTCGAGAGAGTAAAAGTAGGAGACCGGTGATTGCAACGATTAAAGCCCAAGTATTTTTGGCGAGCCATTCGGCCGGTTTTGCTAATATAGATAGCAAGTAAGAAACGATACTTCCGATCAGTCAAGGTAGTGCGGCAGCCGTCTTTTCGGCTAATTTAGCCAGGAGACTGGCGAGGGCTTTTAGTTTTTTTTTTACCCACTCCTTGGCTCCACCGGATGGCGCGGGTGCTGGTGTGGGTGCTGGTGCGGGTGGTGGCGCCGCGCCACCAGTGAAAGCTAGAACTATGGTCGATATAGTCATGCCGATAGCAACGAGGATGCTTGCTATCGTGACACCCTGCTCTCTGAACAGAGTGCGAAGACGCTCACGACTTATTTGTGTGCGGAGAGCCTCACGGCAAGCCGGTGCAGCCTGCAAGCGAGCTTCTCTTTCGTCCCGCAACGACCGCATGCGTTCGGTGATCCGCTCGGTGGATTCTCTATCGACACCGGCTTCCTCCAGTTTTCTTTCTTCTAGCGCGATATGTTCATCCAGCGACGAGAGCTTGGAGAGGTTAAGGACCAGTTCGCCCCGGACCGTTTGCAAAGCCTTATCGAGTCCACGGAGTTCGCGAAGAGGTAACGATGGGTCATCGTTAGACCCTTGGTCGAGGTTGAGTATTTTGTTTTCGCTGAACGTGGTCTCCATCGTGTTAATAGCGTCGGTGGCTACTTGAGGGACTTCGCTGAGATCGACCGTTTCTATCGCGGAGGCCGTCTTCGCCATCGTTTCGTCTGTAGACTGTAGGGCCTCTAAAGCGCGGGTCGGCATAATTGGTTTACCCCTCTTCCAATCTGGGAATCTGAGTTCGTTCCTTATGATTTGGCCACCGCCCGGGTTTCCGGCAATGGTGCTCAGTGCTAGGGGTTTACCGGTCCTCGTGTTGACTATTGGAAGATTTGATGCTGCTTTTAGTCGCAATCTACCGTTCAGATCAAATTTGAACTTGGAGTAGTCGCGACCGACAGATGGGACCAGACCTTTTTCTGCCAAACTGTTGTAGTAGTCGTTTACAGCTCCCTCGAGTAATTCCCGACTTTGACTAGTGGTAGCGCCACCTAATCCCCCCAATTGTGATTGGATTGGAACTGGAGTCTCTATGAAGGGCGTTTCGTTATCGTTATCATCATCGATTTCATCATCATCCTCATCGACGTAATCGTCTCAGCCGATTTCATCCATGTCAATATCGTAATCAGCCATCTTTATAATTATATAATTATGTATTAAAGACAAAACCATACGAGTTGAATAGTTTCACTAAATTATGTCTTCGAGTCAATACGGTCGCAAACTCAATCCATACCGCAGACTCCGTGAGCCCCTCGGGGCGAAAGGCGTGAGACAGAGTGTCGTTATTACGAACAACCCATCGACGATCGACCAGAACCAGCAGCTCTTAGTCCGCTTCCCCAACCTCGGAGCTAACGACGTCATTGTGCCAGGGACTGTTCGCCTCGCTTTCACTATTTCGCTGACGTCGACGGACGGGAACCGAACCGTCGTTCAGAACCTGGGTCGCGCCATCGTCAAGAAAACCATGATAAAGATTTCTGGTAATGAGGTGATGTCGATCGATGACAGCGACGTCTACCATTGTTATCAAGACCTGTGGAAAGACGACACGATAGCGCGAAAACGCCGTCTATCAGGGTATTGACACCAGCAAAAATAAGAACATAACCAAACTTAGAATCGGGGCTGATAACAAGGCAGATAACAACGCGAGTGAAAACTCGATCGCGGCCGCTTACGGCAACCGCTTCTACATCCCGCTCGACTTTGAGTTGCTGGAGAGTCACATGCCCTACTATCAGAGTGCTTTGGCTGACCGCCTCGAATACGAACTAACGTTCAACGACTACGGCCGAGTTCTCATAGCCACCGACATGGCATCGACGTATGCGATCGATAATGTTTCGCTGGAGTACGACATGGTCACGATGCCCGAACTCGCGCAATTAATCAGATCCCAGTACGCTGGGCACGTTGCCATACTTTACGACCGAGTTCTTCGTCACCGCAAGATGACGAAAGACAAAAGCGACACATTGTAGAATATTAATGTCAACGTACTCGCCCGCTCGATGAAAGGTATACTGATGTTGTTTGAGGATGTTCGGTTCGCGCTAGGGGCGAGAAAAACCGACAAATTCTATAACCCCAAAATCACAAAGGTAGAGGTGACGAGCGAGGGAATACCCAATCAACGATACAGCACGGGTCTTCGCGCGCACCAGCAGTGGGACGAAGTAAGAAAGCACTTTGCTGCCGGCTCTAAGCGCTCCCCGGAGGTTGCCGCGGTTGCCAAAGACCTGCAGCTCTCGGCCGTCTCCCTCGCGGAGTTCCTGATTACCAAATACGCGCTATGGCTAGACATGCGAGCCAGCGACGACGACCAAATACACGGCAGCGGACGCCAAGTTGAGAACGCTAGTGAGGGTGTGACGATCCAGATAACCAAAGAGGCGGATGGAAATTGGCCATTGAACGTGTACTTATATATAATTACAGACGCACAACTCAACACTCTACTGATTTAATTAATTTTAAGAAAATTAGCAATCATTCTAACGATTTATTAATAAAAAATCAATCTAAAGATGCTCACTCTGCCATAATATGTGGGCAGACAGGATGTGGAAAAACGGTTTTCATCATCGATTTGCTCGAGGGGTCCTACCGCGATGCCTTTCGTCACATTGTGATCCTGTGTCCCACTGTGCGGCACAACGATACTTATCAGCGGCGCCCATGGATATGGACCGACCCTGAGGTATACGTTATTGACCCCGGTGATAGGCTTCACGCGTGGTTTATACCAAAGATTCCAGGGTGAGCCCACCCTATACGTGATTGAGGATTGCTCGGCCAAGGCGGCGATGACCAAAATGAAGGACATGCTCTCCGAGCTCGCATTTTCTGGCAGCCATGCGGGGCAAAGTGTATGGATCTCCACTCAAAAGTACAACGCCGTCCTCAAGGATCTGCGCGAGCAAACGAAATGGGTCGCCCTCTTTCACTGCAAGAACCGAGACTCATTCGATGACTGTCTTCGAGAGAATGACGTTATCCCAACCCGCGAGGAGCACCTGGAGGTTCGACAGATGCTTTCAGAAACTAAGCACGCCAAGTTTCTGCTAAAGACTGATCAACCAACTGCTTATAAAGTTTTCAATTAATTGCTGAGCAATTACTCGTTAGTAACTGCTGAGTAAATGCTTAACAATGCTTAGCAATTGCTGAACAATGCTGAAGAAATGCTTAACAATTGTTGAACAAATGCTGAACAATGGTTAACAATGTTAACAAGTTGGTACTCCGCTGCGAGCTTTGTTGCGAGTATAACGGTGATCATAAGTATCGGGTGGTGCGCTTGGCAATATGTTAAAGTTATGAGACTTGTTAGAATAGTTAAATTAATTTTAAGAAAATTAGCAATAAAGAACTGCGACGAACTTCTCGATCAGCTAATGGAAGAAACCTCAACTCCGACTGCCGACACGGTATCTTTCCTGAAAGATAATGAAACATCAACTCCGACAGAGCAATCGGGATCAACTCCAATTTCGATTGGGTTGAGTGCAACACCTGCCGATACGAATGAAAATGCGGCGCGACGAGAGCTGTTAGCTGCGCTGGTTGCTGGGGGACAATCGGAGCATTATCTTGGTAGGCGTCTCTCAGTTTGTCAGGTGGATAATATGTCAGATGCGGAGATTGATAAAATGTATGCGCGATGCGAATCTAGGTTTAATAGGTGCGGAGATGACAAAAACTCTTGGATCAGCGGCTATTAATTTGTACGCAACCGCCGTTAGTATACTTCTCACTATACCAAACACCGCGGGATTGATTCGCGATCTAGAGACTGACCCTTTTATAGGACACACTCTTAGAACAGCATGCTGCTCAATTTATCACAAGTTTGGAATGTACAACCGCGTTGACCACGGGTAAACACTGACAATTTGGACATATATGCCCACGAACTATAAGCTCTAATATTAATATTATAAATGATGACACAAGACACACCTGCGAGAGTGACGGAACCAAAATCTCTAACTTCAACACTGTTGAACCCGAGCACGTTGGGGATTCAATCGGAGCAATCGGGGATTGCTGCAGCTCCACAGGAGCCCTCAACACCCAATCGAGATTGGACGAATCCGGTTGCACGACATAAAAAACCAAAAAGACAGGCAGCTGCCGCCGCCCGAAAAGTTAAACAAGATAAAATACTCGCCGAGCTTCGAGAGGCCAAACAGTCGTTGCAATCGGGGACGGACACAGCAAAACATCTGAAGACAGAGCAATCGGGATTTGCAACAACACCTCCAATTCACGAATTGGAAGCACACTCAACAGTGTTGAATCCGATTGAACTCCAACACCCCCAATTCACGAATTGGAGTTGGGTTGTTGGTGGTGGTCTGGCAGTTGTTGGTGACCTGTGTGTGTGGAAATACAACCAGCCACTGTTCCGAAGAAAGTTACGAAATCGATTGCGCCCCATTGATCGCGATCCCTTTTATATGCAATAATTATAATTATCAGCAATGGCTGAAAACGATGGTAAAATGATAGTAAATGCGCTTTATCACGCCGTGGTGATATCGGGTTTCAGTATCGGGTATGCTCGACTATCAAAGATAGCGCGCTCCCAAATTGGACTTTACTGTGAGAGACGTAGGGCTCGCGACCTTAGATGTAGCGGCCGCAGTTTGGACCCGAGATTATCTAATTAAAGTTGGAATTCTACCTGTTAATATATGGAAATAAATGGCTTCGATCGGAATAATGATAGGTGGTTCAGCGGTAGCAACTTTATATTCTCGAAAATGAGAAGCTCGAACGTGGATGAGGAGCGCAAGCGTCACGATTTAGCTGTAGAACAACTCAATAGCGCAAAGAAAGCATGGTCGAAAAAACGAACCACCCACCTGAACTGGGTCAACGATATATTAGAATACTTCGCATACGATGAACACGCGCAAACTTAATACCAAACTATCGGTTCACCCAACACGCAAGCTAGCGAACACATACTATAGCCCCCGCGGCTATTGGAAGGGACTCGCGGCCATCAAGAACCTCGCGGCGGCGACCAAGGTTTCAGAAAACGCCACCAAGGAATGACTCAAGAAGCAGGCCATCTGGCAGATCTATTTATCTGCGCCTCACAATATTCCGCGCCCGAAATTCGACGTGCCGGTGCCGAACCAAGTTCACCAAGCGGATCTCCTGTTTCTCCCTCACGATGGCGTCGATCGCAAGACGTACAAGTACGCACTGACAATCGTTGACGTAGCGAGTCGTTATAAGGGGGCTGAGCCGTTGGCCACTAAAGAGACTAAGGAGGTGGCCGAGGCTCTTTCCCGAATATATAAAAGGAGCCCTCTCAAATGGCAGAATCTTCTCCAGGTCGATCCCGGCCGCGAGTTCATGGGCGCGGTCTCTCATCTATTGTCTAAGCACAAAGTTTCTATCAGACGCGGCCGCGTCAACATCCACCGGGACCAGGGGATCGTGGAGCGGTTCAATCGAACCCTGGCTGAGAGGCTGTTCGGACACCAATATGCCAAAGAACTTGTAGACACTCATTCGCGATCGACCGAGTGGGTGGCCAGACTGCCCGCCGTGGTCTCCGCACTGAAAGGAGAGGTGACCAGATTGATAGGTAAGAAGCCTGTATATGCCATCAAGTCTAAAAAGGTGACGAGCAAGCCCTCTGTCGTCTCGCGCGGGCAACCCGTTGGTTTAGAGGAGCAACGCCTTCCATCGGATGTTGACGTCCGGTACCTCTATCAACCGGGAGAGCTCGAAGGTGGCAGCCGCCGCGCGACTGATCCCGTGTGGTCTCTGAATGTATATCATCTGGCTGGTGGTCCATTTGGTTGGTGGTCCATCTCACGGTTTTGTTCGCGAAGAACTTCTTATGGTACCTGCTGACACCCAGCTCCCCCCGGATCGAGTCTTTAGTATTCTCTCCTTTTTCAGAGTTCTTTATTTGTTTACCTATCCTATAGGCTCGGTGTGTAACCCGTCTTCCATCACTCTCCTCGTGTCGTAGTACGCCGACAACCCCAACTTCTCCTGCTTGTACGTCTTCATCACCCCGTTAACCATTCGGAATCTGCTGTTCTCCGCCATATTCCTACCCCCTTCGAGAGCACTCTTGTACCTTCCCCAAGTCAGATCGTTAGATCTCTTCGACATCCCCTTGGCCGAGTGCTTAGATTTTCCGTCACCGCTCACGTAGTAACACTTGCTACACAGAGCGATGGCTCTATCTCCCTCGAATTCCAGCTTGAACAGTCCCGGAGTTCTGTTGCTCCACGCGTCCCACGCCAACCACTCGGCCTTCTCCTTATTGAACTTGCTCTTCATCTTCTTTCTCACCACCTTCGCCAGCGTTTTCTCCGACAGCGCGAAGTACATGCTGTCAGTGTCCATCTGTATCAGTTCGAAATCTCCGCGATCCACGTACTTGTCCAAGAAGTCGTAGTAGAACTCGAGCATCCGGAGCTTGGCCAACTGGTAGACCGCTATGCCACACTGAAACGGTCTGTCGATAACTCGTAAGCCTCCCCAATCTCCTCCAGGTCTTCGAACCACGCCGACCTCAGTGCCCGGTCGACAGTCTTCTCATCCTTCATATATGTGGTGTTCGGGTGTCTCTCTTGTGCCTCTATCAGCATGCCACAACACGCGTTGCCAACCAGTTTGAATATCTCCGCCAACACCGCCTTGCTCTTGTCGACGTCCCCCGTCCGTCTGGCAGCGGTGACCTCTTCCACGAACCATTGAAACGGTTTGCCGGGCGTGTAGTCTATCACCCTATGCACCGCCTTGACGATCAGACCGTGCTCCAGATGCCACTTTATCAGTGGGGAGTATATGATCATCTTCTTGGCGGACATTGCCCCCACGAGCTTTCTGTCCTTCGACCCTTTTCCTCCCGGTCCCGGCCAGGTAGTCATTCATGTGCTGTGGAACCTCGTTCTCATCGACTTCTCGATTAACAAACATTGGTGACATTTCCGAGAACTTGTCTCTCAACGTTTCCGGGACCTCTATATCCAACTCCGCAAATCCGAACCACTTTTCACTCCTGACCTTCCTCACGAAACAATCTATATACGACTGTCTTTCCGGGTCGTCACACGTCCATATCGTCTCCTCCCCGCACGGCATGTCTTTCGACAGGGTAGACAGATACAGCGCATTGGCGTCGTACCCCATCACCGCCTTGCACATCTTCTCCTCCCGACTACCTACCTGACCCCTGATCGTCGACCTGCCAGCCTCTGCGTATCTGGAGAACACTATGGACGGATCACCGACCAATCCCTGCTTCATCATCTCGTAAGTTTCAGACTTCGGTGACCACAGCTCGGGCGTGTCCGCCTTCCCATCGATCGACCCGTGGAGTAGGTACTGAAGGGAAACACCGGGCAGAGACACAGCATCCTTGAGTATATCCACACCTCTTCCCCTGTAGAACTCCGTCATTTTAGTCAGAGCCTCCAGGAACGGTCCTACATCCAAGTCGTTGTAGTGTTGCAACCATTCATTGAACGTCTTCATCCCATTTTCTCGGAATACCTTCTTACACTCTTTCCACTCGGACAACGACAGTAGGAACTCACCCTTCAACTTCGAGTACCACTCGGGATAGTCTGGCAGCCCCGGATGGTCGAGCTTGTCCGCGCTATCGAACCACTCATACGGGATGTGATACCATATCGTTTTACAGTCGTACGCCTTAACCCACCGGTCGTACGTGGTACCGGGTCCCAGATACTGGATGATATCGAGAAATCTAAACTCCGGGGTTAACAGAAACATCGTCGTGCTGGCTCTCTTTCCGACCATCACCTTATTCACGGTGGCCGCCAACTTCTCGACAAAGTACTGCTTGATGAGGTTCAGGTCGTACCTGCCACAGTTGAACCCCACCACCGGGACTTGGTCAATCCAAGAGATAATCTTTGCTTGCTGAGACTTCGATAACATATCTATGTCGGCTGGCAGATACTTCTTCCTAACCCCCTCCCTGATTGTCTTGCCTCACATCTGTAGCTCGGTCACGAACTTCTCGACTAGCGTGTCGGGATCTCGTTCGCAGATGTGTGTGATCCCTTCATGCATCGTATCCCCCAACGACACCGATATAGGAACGTGCTCGACCTCGAAGGTCAGGTCTTTGGTGGGTCGTGTGGTTTTCGACTTGTCGAGATACGCCTCGAAGTCGTATACTATCTGGTGAGGGTACAGAGTTGTCTCCTCCTCCTCGCGCGGCGCTTGTGGATAGTAGGTATTCACCTCATTCAACTATTCGCACTCCGACATCACCACCAGCTCGTAACCCGCATTCCTTATATTGGCGTCTTGAATTTTCGTCCTCTTGTACAGCGATCTCGCGTTACCTCTCATGCAATTCCTCGGACACCCGTGCCAGTAGCATCCGTGAAACTGAAACACGGTCTCGGTCTCGTGACAGTAACCGTCGACCGGATCGCCGGCCACCCACCTCTCTCCACCGTGACCACATCTCGCGTGATGTATGTGCTTTCCCACCCTCTCCTCTTCTCTGTTCAACCATTGAATCGACCTCTCGCTCGCCGACCCCTTGGGATAGAACGCCTTCTCGTATGCCGACTGCGGTCTCTCTACCCTCTTACTTGGACATGTCACCACGGTTTTCCCACCCATGCAGGTGGTCGCGTGCCTGTGCATGTTACACGACTTTGTGAACCGTTGTTGACATCCGGTGCACCCGTACTCGTTCGTCATCTTGCGGAGGTTCATTATGAGAAATGAGTGACCTCCAAACATTCCTATCGTCATGATCTTCTCCCCAACCGCGTCGTAATTTGCCGGAACCTTCATGAGGTACCACACTCCTTCGTCGGTGGGCTCGTAAACGCGAATGCCCATCTTGAAATGCTCTTCGACCTTTTTAATATCTTCCAGGGGGATTCCCTTACTGTCCGGTCACTTATCCTATCTGCTATAGCTTTCTTGAGTCTCAAACCTCTTAGGGAAATTCCCAAACTCTTAGCTTGCTCTCTCATTTGCTTTATGGTAGGCATTATACTGAGTATAACCAATAGATTTTTATCTTTAATAGGGTGTCAGTTGTTATTTTATTTTTAATAAATGTATGACAAATTGCTGTATTTATACTGAGTATAACTTATGGATTTCTTATCTTTAAAGGTACATGCCCACGCAGCAGGTTACACTGTACTACTACTTTTCATTTTCTGTCATGCCTTATATGAGCCATTTGTCTACCCACTAACGAGTTATTTTTATTTACGGCGCGTGTTAATTGGTGCTAAATCGCATTTTATATGCCAGAAAGGGTATTTTCCGACCTCGTGCTATTTTTACCAACACGCGTCACGTGACACGGTCAATCATATCACATCTTTGACATGCGCAGTGAAGTATCGGAAGTTGAGAAGAAAAATCTCTGATCTCTTTCTCTCTCTGTACTGCCTGTCCCTCAGACATTTCGCCTTTTTTTTGACCGACGCCGTTTCATACAATTTCCGTCCTGGACGTTTCGACATGTTGATATTCTTGTTTACATATTGGGCAGCCTACTGGCGCGCGTAGTATACTGCACATGCGCACCGCAAGCCGTGATGTGAAAGTCGTCGTCCCCGCACATTATCAAAATAGACTGTTACCGCCACGCGTCGCTAACAGTAAATTGATAATTAATAAATGATTATATTTGTATAGCGGGCACTCGTAATATTTAGAACTGGCGGAATAGTGACATAATTATACACTTATTTAATTCCTATAAAGAACATTTTGTGCCTACTGCGTGGGCATGTACCTTTAATAAGGTGTCAGCTGATATTTATGACAGATTGTTGTAATATACTGAGTATAACTTATGGATTTCTTATCTTTAATAGGGTGTAAATTGTTGGTATGTATGACAGATTGTTGTAATATACTGAGTATAACTTATGGATTTCTTATCTTTAATAGGGTGTCAATTGTTATTTTATTATTTATTTTTTTGCTCTAGGAAATATATGGTCTCGCGGTTGATGAAAAATATGTTCCATTCTTCTCATACATACCCACCGAACAGTGGGGGAAACTCCAAGTAGTATATAAGAGTCCAAAATGATACCACCATGCGGTGGGGGGGGGGGGCACCGCGCGTAGCCGGTGCCTTCTAGAGGGTGGTGGTATCACTTTGACTCTTATATACTACTATATCTGTAAAGAAAAACAAAGAAAAAAAACGTCGAGCTCGGCCTTTGTGGACCCAGGTCGACATTAACAAGTCGCCTCCATGTTCATACATTTTCAAGCCACAGCTTATTTACAATATTATCAGAACAATAGTTGTTTACAGTGAATGGTCGTAGCTATTAGCAAGTTATCCCCACACGAATCTATTTATAGAGGCCCGGTCCTTTGGCTTATATTAGCGTTTATTTCTTACTACATAACTGGCGGAAATAAACACTGCTAACCAGGTGGACAAAAGTCAGACTGCACATATCTGGGTCTACACTGATTGCAATTACAATTAATAAATGTGAGAATATGAATATGGCAAATAATGCAGTTACGGGTCAGTTTACGCAGATATGTAGGATGATATGTATCAACACTGGTCGACAACACTGTAATGGTTCCTTTACACAGTGCAATATTCGCCTTTTTCCAAGCAACTATGCCATAAAATATACAGGTCGGACCGGATATCTATAAATAAACTCAAAGGGAAACAACTAGCCACGATCGCCCATTCAAACGTCTGGTTCACTAATAAGCAATAGTAAGCAAGTATATAGGCTTTACGTAACTAAACTAGTCTTGTTCAACTATGCATGAAGTGATTATCTAGCCCACGCATTTGCAATTTACTCACGTCCACGCCGGCTAGCCAGTGGAGAACATTCGATCAGAAACTTGATGACACGACCAGTCGAAAATGGCGGGAAATGGTCGCAAACCCTATAAGACGCATTTAGTGGGTTTGGGTAATTGCGGGGGACAGATAGACGAACAGACATAGAAGCACCAGTCCAACAGGCACGCAATACATTTTACTGTCGGTACATTGCCTGCCGCCACAAGTACAATGTCACGTTTGGATGTTATTTTGAATGTGTCGCCACCTGGAAATTTGGCAAATATTACCCCTCCTGTACCGACCCATGTCTGATCGAGTTTCTTTTCTATGGCGAGTTGGCGGGTTTCAAAAGCCAGATTTTGTCCATAGCGGGATAAATCTTCATTTATATAGATTCCACCTTTTTCTCGCGATGTTCTCGCATCGAGTATTCTGTCCCTGGCTTTGGAGTTAGTGAACATTACAATAACAGTTCTGTTGAAGCTCAAATCGACCTGTGGTTTCCCCAGTCTGTGTGACTTGTCAATGTCTGATTGCAGGAGAGGGATGTTTGCCGTTTCAGCCATTTGTAGGATGTTTTCCTTCAGCGAGTTGTTTTCATTCCGAAGCGTGTTTACTTGCTCCTTCAATGACTCAAGCTCGGCCACTTGAAGCTTCAATTTGTCGTTGTCTTTGATAATTCTGATGTGTCAAACGACAGTAGCCTGGTATTATTCGATGCAGCACTCCAGATAAGGAGCGTATTGGCGCATTTTACGCACTTATTTTAGCAGAATATGCATTGACTATCATACGTGGGAGTAAAAAATACTCACAGCAATGTGAAAATACGCATTGATTTTCAAATTGCGGAGTGACGATAGATTAATAAAGTTGAACATTTACTTACTGAACTGTTTGCTTGTTGGAGCTCAAATATTAAATGAATCTTTTAAATTTGTTTTATTGTTTATCATTTGTTCCCAATTTAACAGGGAAGAAAATCAATGATACATTTGTAAAAGTAAAATACGCATTGAATTTGAAATCTGGGGTATAGTACTCTTTAGATACCAAACTTATCTGGAGCTCTGTATATGTATCAGTCATTTACGCTGAATTCCTACGCATTTCACAAAATTTCCTGATACTCTTCTATCCGCAGAAGACACTAGCTTGGTTTTAGATCCTGTCTGCACTGACAAAACTTGCGCAGTATGGAGTCTGAGATGCAGTCCCCATGATGTCCGTATTTATTGATTCTGGAGATATCGCTAACAATTGCGTATGTGTCGGTTAACGTATCAATTCTGACAGTGGCTTCAAACATGGCAGATCCAGGCGCGGTCACTATCACCACTTGTACGTCCTCAAATGATTTTGTCTCTTCCCCAAAGTATAGTGTCTGGTTAATAATTGTTCTCGATTTTAGCACGTTGTCTGATCCTACAAGTCTAGAAGCTTCTTTTATTTCTAACACCCTCAAATTCTCACACTTATCAGTGAACTTCCTTAACGCATGGACAATTTCAGACAAAACCGCTCTGCTTGCGTTTTGAGCAGATATGTCGGTAACGTTTAGTCTCGCATAAGTATGGCATGTACACCAGTGGGGCAGTATGCCGGCTTGATCACATGACCTCGTAATAGGAATCTCTCGGAACCAACTCACCCCTCTGGCAGTAGTAATTGCCTGTTCCTGCACACCTTTAAAGTGCAAAATGTCCATCAGTGTTTCGTAAACATCAAATGGTGTAGATAGTCTATTTCTATTAACATTCAAGTTGTTTCTTATCAATCCGTACTTCTTTCGGAGCAATCCTGGAACAGCGACAGTCATAAATGGTAAACGTTCTTCTAGTTTTCCGATATGCGTTTCTCTGATATTACCAAATCTCATCCCGTGATCGCTGAAGAAAAACAACACGGTGTTTGTCAGTAATTCATTATCATGGAGTTTCTTAAGGAAATTATAATACGGTTGGTCGGCCGCGCCAGCGTTATTAACATAGTCATGCGTAAGTCTTGAAATAAATGTTAATGCAAAATATGGAACATGTCTAAAGGTTTTTACAAACGTGAAGAGGTTGTCAAGGAGAATTTCTGTCTCCAATCGACCCTGAAAGCAATGGTGGTTATCAGACCACAAGCGATGCATATTTTCCATTGCTAAACTCATTGGCCTGTTGAAATAATCAGCTGGTGGTGTATTAAAACCCGATTTCACATAATCAAATATCGCTATAGCTGGGGCATCCTCGGAATAGTATGTTTTGTAACCTTTCGCTGAAAATTGGCGCCAGATGAAGTTGAAGTCATCAAAGGGTTTTCCAGTCTTATTCCATGGCATCTCGGCAACAAATTTACCGAGCATCATCGGCACTATGTTAACGAAGGTATTATCGGCGACTTTGTTGTATCCCATCATGTCAACGGCGTCGACTGTTTCCGACAAAAACTCACTGGTCTTTACCATCTGTCTCAGGAAGTTCAGACGAGACACCGAATCAACACCTGTAAAGGAGGACAGGAAAACCACGTATTGTCTGTTTCACGAAACTTGCCCAAATGTTAAGGATAATGCAAAAACAACATGTTTTTAGATACTATTAAATGTTATCAAGATTTAAGAGCGAGCCTTCTTTTTATTACATTATTAAAATTTGCTCAGACACCTATACAGGCATTATCATTATTCAACCCCATTTTAAAATGGATTATTTACTGGTAACACTTGTATGATGACGCAAATGTAAACCAACTACGCTGAATGTGCCATCTTTTCACACGTTTCCGCTCTTTTCATATTGATCCCGTGGGAGGAGGGGAGGGGTGACAAGTGGCAAGTGGCACTACCATACTTTTAGTACTTATACATGTACGTAGAGATCAACAGGCTAGTGTATCAGGTAATAGCTATGAAATTGCGAGCCACACCGAAAACTATGCTTAGTATTTGTGGACCGATTTACATCTACATGTATATGCTTTGTATGTGACTGGAAAAATGGAGCATATGGGTTTTGCAATCAGTATATATCCAGATCAACCTGTGCATCCGCACAGCCTGATGAGTATCTGCACTGTTCCCCAGTCAAACAATGAAACACCCGTCGTCTAACAAACAATATAAATCGTTTATCAGTTCACAGCTAGGAGTATGCGGATCAGGATCTACACTGTTCACAAATCCCACAAGCCCCATGTCTCCTGTCACATCCACCAGTACTTACCGAGCATTATCACATTCAGGTGCTCTTTATTATTGTCCCTTAGTTGATGTTCTTTGAATCGTTCCTTCAATATATTGTCATGTGTTATATTAGGCTGTATGAAGGTATGGAAGTTGGTATAAAACTCTGTACCTGTTGCGTTATAACAAGACACCCGCACAAAATCATCAGTGATCACGACAGAGTCGTTAAATGGTGCACTTATGTTAATATATTTCCAATTATTATGAGAGGTAGGAAGGTATTTCGGTCTGTATATCGGGGTATATTTGCATTGAAATCCGCTATACGATATTTCATTTTCATTCATAGCGCTCCTGTTCACTCGCAAGTGCAGTCCGTCCTCGTATGTCAATTTCGGAGTTCGTTTGCAGGTTATACTTCCAGTTTTATGAACAATGTGTCGAACCGACTTGTCGAACGGATCCACCTTCGGTATTTTGCACGAAGGTGTATCAACGAGATATGCTGTAATGAGGGGTTGTAGTTAGTTATTTCCCTTTGATGTTATGTATAGAAATCCGGTCCTTATTGTATATTTTAGGGTCTTATTGCTTGTAAAAAGGGCGAATTTCGCACGATTTGTTGTGTGAAGGAGTATGGTGGCATATATTTGCCATCTGATTGTCGAGATGTTGACATTATTTATCGCAACATGTCGACTTAAATATCACGACATGTGTATTACAAACGGACAAACGGACGGAAAGACGGACGGAATTACGGGGGTATCATAAACACTGAACTAAATCATAGTACCGGATCTCTATAAATAGATTTGCAAAGGGAAATAACTAGCCATGATCCTTCAGTGTCGTGGTATCCGTGTCTTCGTGTCGCATGTATATGGAAGGCGGGATCAACAGGTATATTGCAGTGTAGCACATCACCAGAATTATTAAGCCCGTTACGCAAACAGTTGCGTGCAGCTTTCGCCCCTGTAGATCATTAAGTAGGCTCATTCTCAACCTATGAAAGAAAGCAGCGACAATGTACAATGCATGTACTTTAACGAACGCACAGGAGAAAAGAACGCAATGGAGATGGTCAAACTGAACTGGTTAGAGTTTCCCAATTAAACCAGGCTGTGGGAACACGTGGTTTTCAAACGGCGTGACGACATTATTTCTACATGTGTTTACAGTAGATTTAATATCTTTCTAACGGAATAACTATTTTTATGAAACATAGCGCAGCACATGTTGAACAGATTGCCATTTATTATACAATGTGCGTTAATCGCATAGGCTAATTATGTCGTTATGGCGAAAAATCGGTGCGAGCTTACAGTACAGTTAGCACGAGAAAATCACAAAACCTTTACATATGTGTGACGTAATCCCTTTGGCATGCGTCACGGCAATCATAAGCATATTCGCAATGGTGGATGTTTACCATCACAATAACATTTCTTCAAATTGTGTTTAGATTATGCTTATGTATCTACAGTGAAACCTCTATAAAGGGTCCAAATGGTGTCCGGTTTAGAGAGGTTCGACTGTAAATCAAGTATATGAGCATTCTGAGATATATTTGTCAGTTTTGCAATCATGAACAGACAATATCTGAGATAAATGACCCAGAAACCCATCAAATCACATATATTTTCTTGGTGTCCGGTTTTCATGGTTGTTCCTAAACATAATTTGAGGAAATGTGTACCTGTGGGATCAAAGCAATCGGAATAGAACTATTTCAATGGATAAAGGATAATTCATATCCAACTTTCGCGGCCACCTTACCGCTATTACCGTTTCTTACGTAACTTTTAAACTACACAACCGATTTAAAATGCACTAGTCACATTTTAAACTTCAATTATTGTACTTTATGATGATTTTTCGATCGTGTTTTTAAAATAAAAATATTTTGGTCCTTTTTAGCTTTAAACACAGTCGGTAGTTTTTATATGATTTATATAGCAAATTGTGATTGTTAATACATTGAAAGATATTATTATGTTTGTTAATATCACTAATGCTCAAAAAGAGAGTTGTGAACTTCAGAAGTCAATCGACAACTGCTGTGGAAAACGCCGGGTATGCCTCAGATCAATCACCTTCACGGTTGGGTGGGAGAATGTGGGGAAGAGCGAAGGGTTTTACTATGTGAAGGATGGACGCCAAGTAAGTGTAAAGCTGCCTCCCGGACTGTGGGGTTTTAGACAGCTCAAATATTTTTTCACCTCAGAGCTTGACGGTATAGTCAACCTCACAGTATCGAAGGCTACCGGGCTCACAACAATGACCATCGTCCCAGACAACCGGATAAAGATCTCCCCGACGTTGGGTACTCGACTCGCGTTTAGAAAGACATACTCCGCAAATGAAGGATTGTTTGTCTCTGGTGAGCACATCGGTGACGTTCCGGTGGATTTTGCCTTTATAAAAACTCCTGTGCGCCTGTATCGGGTGAACACATCGTACAACATGGTAGACGGATCTCCCAGCACATTACTGAAAACCGTGCAAGCTAATAATTGTTTGTTTGGGGAGACTGTGACCTTATACTTCCCATGCCCCGAGATGAAAGTTTTGGAATCGGGACATATCCACGAATTGACGGTCTCTATTCTTGATGATCAAGCGAGAGAGTTGATGAACTATTACCCGATTTCGGCCGTCCCAGAAATTTCAAATTAATTCAAAGAATTAGACTCAAGTTCGTAATGGAATTTATAACAACCAACATTATGAGTATATACGGACCAGGTAGTTCTTCCAATTTATTGACACTTTCGGATATAAATTCAAAATCCGAGTAACAATGATGTTCCAGACGGGGACTCCGGAGCCAACCCCACAGGTGATTTTTTAACTACCGGAAAAACGATATCACTGATCAATAGAACTATGTCGACGGCTGCGAACGAGATTCACAGGAGTATAGCACAGCTTAGAGTAGACGTCCTGACGGCGACTGCACAAGTTCGCGAAGAGGCACATACAGGACTTAAGGATCTCAGCGGGAAAATAATCCAAGTTGGGGAAGAGGATCATGCAGCACTTACTGAACTAGACGGGAAAATAACCGCATTTCGGGAAGAGGCCCATACAGAGCTTATGGAAGTTTCCGATAAACTAAATCGAGTTCGTAAAGACGCTCATAAAGCCCTTGATGAAGTCTCTGGGAGGGTTCGGTCTGAGGCCCATACAGCGATTTCGCAAGTTGGTGAAGGGCTGGGTGCAGTGGTTGCGCAGGTACGTCTATTGCAACCACACTAACGTGTCATAACAATTTGGGCTGAGAAGCGGGGCCCATTGAATAAGGGGATCTATGAATATTCATTTGGTGCCAAAGCGAGCAATATATATGGAGTATACGTCATGACAACTCCCGGTACGCTTCTACGAATGGCGGTGTGCTCGGTTAATTTTAAGGGTAAATCTGTGGGCGCGGTCACCGTAAATCTCGTACTGGATGGGGAAGAACGGGCGATTGGAGTCACTAAGCTCGCTGGACAGAGTTCAGCGGTGGTTTTGTTCGCCGTTGACAATCCAATTAGAGTTTCCGAAGGTAGTGTTATTACCTTTGTTACGAAAATCGCTGACCCAGCGAGTTCTTCCACTGTTGTAACATTGTTAATTGAACTTGATTTATGACGAGTGAACATTTAATACCGTCGAACCTACAACCAAAACCTGCCGATCCTGTTTCAACACCCAATCGAGCATTGGAATTAGGGGATAGGAGTTTGACCCCGTCAAACTTCAGGTTGGAAAATATCGTCGAGATACAGCAGATTCTAAAACAAGAGGGGGAAACTCGGAGGGTAAATGCTAAAAAATATAGACGAGCTGCAAATATAGCGGAGGGGGTGAGCACCTTGCTATCGTCGGTTTCTATAATGGGTGGGGCTGGAAGCGTGGTCTTGTTATCTACAGTCGTGGCAATTCCTATTGCCGCGGGTTTGAGTGGTGTAGCCGCTGGGGCAGGACTGCTGTGTATGGCGTTTAGAGTAGTGGGGAGAAAATTCGAAAATAAAAGTAGAAAGCACGACAGAATATCGGTTCTCACGAGGTCTAAGAAAAATAGCATCGACGTTATCGTGTCCAAAGCGTTGGCCGATAACAACCAGCCGCAGTCAACATTCTCATATATAGTGTCTCTCGATAGATTGGTGCATATGGTTAAACCAATACACAAAACAAATACACCGGTGGTTTGTGAACAGGTAATGTTTATCTCCAGGTTTATGTTTCATAACTGTCTTGGTGGTTGTGTGTGTGGTTTAAAATTAAATCCATACACGAAACCAAAATACACTCGGCTATAAATACACATAACCGTGTAATTGGAACATTGTCATCTGCTGATAGATTAAAAAAATAAAATAAAAATAAATATGCTGGTCCAGTTAGACATGCCCAGCATATTTTTTATTTTTTGGGGTGCCCGATATAGACAAGCAGCGGTCGGGTAGGAACGCCATTGATAATGTAAACAACCGACATGACAACGGCGGTCGGATGGGAACGCTGTTTAACATTGAGCAAATATCGGGCGTGTTTATTCACTGAGCGTTGTAATAGTACGCACTCTGTTAAACTTTATAGGCAAGCAGCGGTCGGGTAGGAACGCCATTGCTAAGGTAAACAACCGGCATGACGACGAGTTCTCCCCCGGACAAATGGTGGTTGATCCTAACGCCTTTCGAATGACAAGGATCGTCGAGATACAACAGCTTCTCCTCCAGGATGAATCTGCCCGCGCTGGCCTTGCCAAAAAATATCGCCGGGCTGCCAACATGGTCGACGGCAACGGCACGGTACTGGCCTCAGCAGCGGTCGTGAGCGGGGTTGGCAGCGTTTCTTTACTGTCGACCGTTGTGGTTGCGCCAGTCACGGTGGGTCTGAGCGCTGCTGCGGCAGGGGCTGGGCTGCTTTGTATGGCTGGGCGGTTCATCGGCCGGCGACTTGAACACCTGGTCTGATCAGCAAAGCAGAATAACCAGGTGTGAAATGACCGCCCGAATGTAATTTGTATCATAGTGCGTTGCGTTAGGCATGGGTGGGGCCTGCTACTACTGTACCTGGTATCCACTGGTAAATCAAAAGCTGTTAACACACTGGCCGGAGGTTGACACGTGTAATTAGACGGGAATTATACCTAGTGACAGAAATATTGACATATGTATTAAACTGCAGATAAATTTGGTCATGATATGGTGGGCATTTTTTAAATTCGAGTTGAAAGGTGGACTGGAATTAGAGCAGGGTGTAGCGTCCTCCTATTCCTACATCATGTACATAGAAGAAACACGACAACAAATATTGGCCTGGGCTGTTAATACAAATATGTACGTTTTGTGATTGGCTACATGTACCCGTGCCACAAACCATGACACATTTTCCCAATTTGCAGACAACCTACAGCCAAATAATGTGACCTATTTAATAATCAAAGTATCATACGACCCTCTAACTTCGAGAGCCGCAAACATTCGAGGCCATTTTTATGTTCTCGTTCTATCGTGAGATTTACGGGTTATGTCACTTCCATTACACGTGTGCGTTCAACCAAAGCCAGATGAAACATCACAACTACCAAGTTAGAAAAATGCGATTTAAACAGGACTAATACATTACCAGACAACACTACAAACCTAATTGTTTCCACGAACCCCATTAATCCCCTCCATCAAAATCCGGATTGCGTTAGGAAAACTTACACATAAATGAGTCAGCTTGAACCCGTATGTTGTTGACAAGTTTATCAATGGAGGTCACGCAATATTTGTAGATAGAAAGGCACTAAGAATGTAGGAATATGGATTTTCATACGGTCACAACCTTATCCTATTTTTTTTTAAATTATCACTTTTAAGTTCATCCACATCAGTCCAATGCTTCCACTTATCAGCAGATATATGCAATTTGGTCTCTCTTTTTTATTATTCCCATTGTGGACGAGTACCACATGCAGATGGGATTGAAATTTCTTACTCCAAAAATAGACATTACCACTTTAAACATAATATTTGGAAAATATCTATAACTCACAACAACAAAAGGACTTGACGATTTTTACTAGTGCATTTCCAATTCGGCTGACAGAGTAATAAAGTTGTAAAGTTTCTGTTAGATACATCAATACAGCAGGCATGCACATTTCTCAACATAAATGT
Organism: Conchocele bisecta; assembly: GCA_029237695.1. NCBI lineage: Eukaryota > Metazoa > Mollusca > Bivalvia > Lucinida > Thyasiridae > Conchocele > Conchocele bisecta. The sequence continues at coordinate 80,824,625 of CM055269.1, forward strand.
GGAAACTGGTCTGGAGATACACTGGTCACAAACTATTTAAGCACACTCCCACCACCCCTTCCACATTTCGCCATAGCAAGTCAGTTACTTTTTAAAAACATGTTTCAATTTTCTGCCTTGCTGTTCAGCCAAATAATATGTATGCAATAAACTATTGAACTATAATTCCAGCACAAAAATATTTACACAATTCCCTAACATTTGATCGACCCGTAGTAAGTCTCTGTCCAAAATTTATATCCCAGTAAACTCACACGCCGAACTACTTTCCGTAACCGTAAGGCGCAGTTAAAATAATTCTTAAGAAAACGGAAACTAAACACATTTTCTTTTTGATTAATTTATTTCAAATGCTGGAATTATAAGGAATGAATGGCCTTTTTTTTGGAATTTATCGGGGATATAAACTTGTAAAAGTCGCGGGAATATTGAGGCCTTCGTCCAGTATTCCCGCGACTTTTCCAAGTTTATTCCCCGATAAATTCCACAAAAAGGCCATTGTAATGCTATACCATTATTCCCCGCCGTAAGGGTGTATTTCTATCGACATCGATGACAGAAGCTGATTTCCAGTGTGTCCAGTGAATCCGGAGAAACAGAGAAAACAGAACGTACGAACATTTTAACAAAATATTTCAAATTTTAAGTGACGTTTACAAACCTTTATGACTTGGTGTATAGTTTTAATTTTAAGTAACGTTTTCAAAACCTTTTAGGACATTCCATGACTTTGTGTATTGTTGTAATATTGTATTGCTTGTTTAGGTACATTTCGGCTTACATGTATTTATATGGTTACGTAAATAAGTTTGTTTTTATTGTTTTTTTTATCGACATTGATAGGTAGACGGTCCGTATCGTCAAAGTTCGAACCTTTAGGACTTGGTATATACCATTTTAACCTACAATGACGTTTCTAACCCTTAGGACTTGGGGTTTATTGTTTTACCATTTGTTTGTATATTCATGCGTTTATCACGTTTACGTGTTTAACCTACCGTTTGGTTGTATTCATGCGTTTATCATATTCACGTGTTCAACCTTTTTTTTTATTCTTTTTTTTTATAAGTAAGGAAGGTGTGTAATGCTATATCATTATTCCCCGCCGTAAGGGTGTATTTCTATTGAGTTGCCTAGCTACTTAACATGTCTAGCCAATGTCACTAAAATATATCATGTCATAACCTAATGGTGTACCATGTAACAATGTCACGTTCCTGTCAAATATCATGATAGCTAGGCAGATATAAGGGCTGGGTAGACTCTAGAGAAAAAGAGGAGGGAGGCCAGAGGCCGGGCGAGGTAGCCGTGGTTTACTGGGCCGTTAGGCTCTGGGCCAACAACCGACATGTACACTACGATCAGATAACGTCTAGAGATATGTTGCTATACCAAGTTACTATAAGTGTAAATGAATAAAGTTAAGAAGTATAATATAAGGCCGTTCCTGTCTTTGACTATGTCTCCAGTGAGGGCCTGTGAGTGTGGACACTGCCGAACTGGTGATGTTAGGGTATAGCATCACACCATTCATTCCTATAATATATGCTTTGTATATCCAATGTATGTAGAGTACAACAGCAATATTAGTAGATTTCATATTGGTAACTGTTGAAAAAAAAGTATTAAAACCAAGAAGTTTAAAATTCATATTGTTTAATTTGTTTCATCTAGCAAATTATATTTTCCAAGTTGGCAATCGTTTGTCTCATCATTTAAGTTGGAAACCATATGGGCCGCGCTCTGTGAAAACCAGCCTTAATGACAACATTTTCGATTTGCATTTTTTTACATTTGTTGATGCCGACACCTTTCAAAAACAATATGCTGAAAAGAAAATGCAAATATGTTTTATAGTTTTTGTTTTATCTCACTTTTTGTAGCACCATGTGAATCACGCAAGGAAAATGACGTTATTGAAACGGCGACGTTTGTACAATGCAACTCAACAGCCTACAGTACTTTGCTGATAAGTTACACTAAATGTATTTACAAGTGTTAGTATGTATACTATCAAACATTGAACAGAATAAAACTATGATATGCACATGTAGTGAACAAAACAAACGCATCACTATCGATTTTAAATCTATAATGAGCCGACCTGTGGCTTCGTAATTTGCCACCATCGCCATAATAGATTCATATCCATGTGTCGTCAGAAAGATACATTGCACTTATTTCAAAATGTAGGCCAGAATATAATTGACGTCATTTACAGTTAATTGTTACGTCATTTACTGATGTAGATATTACGTCACCAAAGACCAAACAACTAAACGGCATTCCTGGTGTTTGAAATTGTAAATTATATGCACATCCTATCGGTGATTGAAACAAATTCATTTTTTTTCTGTAGAAATGAATGACCAGAATTTGGATAGAATTTGGATAGGCCTATATGGCTGCACACAGTGCCGTAGCCAGAGGTTCGAAATAGCCGAGGCCAACATAAGCGGCGGAAGACGATAATTATTGGGGGTGGAAGTGTGGAGGGCCCGAAGGGCCCGAGTTTGCTAGGCGGGTCCGGGGGCATGCCCACCCTGAAAATTTTGAAATCAAAGTGGTCTGAAACGCCATTTCCTGCATTCTCAGCAAAGTCTGAGCACATACTATGACTCCCATTTTTCCTATATTGGAATAAAAAAAAAAAATCAAAAAAAAATCGTGAAAAAACGGACGAGGCCATGGCCTCGTCTGGCCTCAACGTGGCTACGGCACTGGCACATATCAATGACTTTGAACTATGGAACGCCAAATCTACATAAACTCAAATATATATTGCTAGCTCTAAATATTTAGAGTTAACAATATATATTTAGAGCTAGCAATAAAACCTTTTGAGCTATCTCCAATTCATTTGAAGAGCTCTCTAATTCATTTGGAGCTAGCTCTAAATCAATTAATGATATCTCAAATTGATTTGTAGCGAGCATTTTATAACTTTGATTTGGAGAGCTCTCTAAATCATTTGGAGCTATCTCTAAATCATTTGGAGCTATCTCTAAATCATTTGGAGAGCTCTCGGAATCATTTAGAGAGCTCTCGAAATTACTTAGAGCTGGCTCTAAATCAATTAATGATGGGTCAAATTGATTTGTAGCGAGCATTATATAACTTTGATTTTGAGAGCTCTCTAAATCATTTGGAGATATATCTAAATCGTTTGGAGAGCTCTCGAAATCAATTGGAGAGCTCTCGAAATCATTTCGAGCTAGCTCTAAATCAATTAATGATAACTCAAATTGATTTGTAGTGAGCATTATATAACTTGATTTGGAGAGCTCTCTAAATCATTTGGAGCTATCTCTAAATCATTTGGAGAGCTCTCGTGGGAGAAATCTCGTGGGATTTAGAGCTAGCTCGAAATGATTTCGAGAGCTCTCGAAATGATTTAGAGATATGATTTAGAGAGCTCTCCAAATCAAAGTAATATAATGCTCGCTACAAATAAATTTGAGATATCATTAATTGATTTAGAGCTAGCTCGAAATGATTTCGAGAGCACTCCAAATGATTTCGAGAGCTCTTCAAATGATTTAGAGCTAGCTCCAAATGAATTAGAGAGCTCTTCAAATGAATTTGAGCTAGCTCGAAATGTTTTATTGCTAGCAATAAATCATTTGGAGCTAGCTCCAAATATTTATTGCTTTAGATCTAGCAATATATATTTGAGTTTATGTAGATTTGGCGTTACATATTTATCAGGGTCGGACACCCCCGGGGATTTTTAAACAAATTGAAAATCGTCTGTCAATTCCTGTGTAGCCAATATGACTGACGGACGGGCTAATTTGCATGTACCCCGTACTAGCAGGTAGCAGGTCTATGGGAAAATGCTGCGTTGACCCCCACTCACTCGGCTGCCCACCGCCGCCGCTGACCCCCCCCCCCCCCCCCCCCCCCCACCCCTACACCCCGAGGGAAGATATTGTTAGGTGTGTCCTCTTAAACAGTTATTGTGCGGGATACCGGTCTCGACCCTGTCTATGAATTTACTGCCGGTACTGATTTCTTTGTGTAAGTTTTCTTCAAATTTTATGTTCGCATTTATCAACTGTACTATGCAGACTCCTTCATATATTTGTTATTTCCGTGACTGTTGCCCGCGCAACAGCATGCGTATTTATTTAGAAAATGGAATGTATTGTGTTAAAATCAAAAGTGGCCAACAGAACATTCGGAGCAAATTATCCATTACTGTGTATTTTTATATTTGTGTCGGTTTACTTTTTGATGATGGGTTTACCATGTGAATACAAAATATTTTCATAAAACTGCAATATGTATACATCAATGTCGGAAAAATGTGAGATGTAACATACATTATTGTATAATTGTTACAACATGTCCTGATAAAAATACCGACAGTATAACCTCTCGTCGGGAATAATTTATTTGAAAAAGAAATGTGCAATTTAGTTTTGTTGCGGTTAGAAAAACAAAGAAACAGCCATGCTAAAAAGGACGTGGCGTACGTGCATGTATTTTTAATTCATACCTGCACACTATAATCCAGTCAGTGACTAAATTTGTCCCGACCACATCACTGATTTCGTTGGAATGACGCTCCGCACACCCTGCGAGATTTGTTCGAAGTGACTCATTTCAATTTAGAGGCGTTCAATCTGCAAATATGTAAAGTGTGTGCATTTGCTATTTACACGCCTCCGATAAGAAAAACAAAGAACGCAGAGATGCAATGTTTAGTACACTGTACATGCAATCTGATAAAAAAGCATAGCACACAGACGTGAATTGTTTAGTACACTGCAATGATTGCAAATATACTAGTAAAATTGCTATACATTCATTTAAACAGATTTACAAGTGGTAATTTTAAAGAATATTTACATTGTTATCAAACGGTAATCGTACGGCTGATTTAATGTGATCTTGTTTAGCTCACCTGAGCGAAGCTCATGTGACCTATTGTTACTGCAATGTGTTGGTCCGTCGGTCCGTGAACATTTTCAAACGTCTTCTCCTCGGTAACCATTGGGCCTATAGTCACCAAACTTGATGGGCATGGTCCTTAGGGAGGGGGATTACAAAATTGTTAAAATAACGTCATTACGTAATCCAACCGGATTTCGACAAAACATGGTAGGAATGATCGATGTACAATGCTCTTTCAAAGTTGTTAAAATGGTGACTGCGGGGTCAAAAATGGGCGTGGCCCGTGGGGTCAAATTGTCGTCAAATTTTATTTTTTTACCGAACATGGTCATGTCATATATCAAATCGAAGGTATCAACGAGGTGATCACTCTGGTTCATTTGGCCGCCGAAAGATGGCCGCCGAAAGGTCAAACGGTCGTTCTTTTATTATTAGAGATTTCAAAATTCTTCTTCACATGAACCGTTTGGCCCATGGTAGCCAAACTTAAAAGTTGTGGTCCATGGGTGAAGTCTTTTCAGATTTGTTAAAATAGAGGTCATCGCTATTCCAAGATGGCCGCCGTGTAAAATAGCATAAATTCTTAAAAAAATCAGCTTCTCATGAACAGCCAGCCGGATTTCGACGAAACTTGGTAGGAATGATCGATGTACAATGAATGCTTTTTCAAAGTTGTCAAAATGGTCACCCCGGGGTCGAAAATGGGCGTGGCCAGTGGGGTCAAATTGGTCAAATTTTATTTTTGACCGAATATGGTCATGTCTATATCAAATCGAAGGTATCAAAGAGGCGATCGTTCTGGTACATTTTTTTGTCAAAATTTGATGGTCATGTCATCCAAGATGGCCGCCGAAAGGTCCAAATGCTGTTCTTTTAATAAAGATTGCAAACATCTTTTTCATTTTTGTTTAAACGGTGGTCATCGCGAAATTGAAGATGGCAGCTGTTGTAAAGTAGGTCAAATTTAAAAAAAAATTCTTCTCGCTAACTGCAAGGCCGATTTTTACGAAACTTGGTATGAATGATCGATAGTTCGGATTCCTTTAAATGGTGGCCCCCGGGTCAAAACTGGACGGGGCAGGAGGGGTCAAGTAGGGATCAAAATTCACATTTGACCGAATATGGTCAGGTCATATATCAATTCGAAGGTATGGACGAAACGATCACTTATGAGCATTTTCTGTCGAGATCAGATGATTAGTTCATCCAAGATGGCCGTCGAAAGGTCAAAAGGTCGTTCTTTCATTGGAGATTTCAAACGTCTTCTTCATACTAACCGCTTGGCCATTGGTAGCAAACTTCGCAGTTATGGTTCATTGGTAAAGCCTTTTCAATTTTGTTAAAATGGCGGTCATCGTTAATCCAAGATGGTGGCCGTCTAAAAATAGAACACAATTTTAAAAAATCTTCTTCTCACGAACCACCTGACCGATTTCTACGAAACTTTGCAGGAATGATCGATGTACAAAGCTTTTTCACATTTGTTAAAATTGTGACCCCTGGGTCAAAAATGGGGTCAAAAAGGGGTCAAATGTCATTTTTGACGGAATATGGTCTTATAATATATCAAATCAAAGGCATTGATGAGGCGATCGCTGTGGTACTGTTTTCATCGAATCGGATGATTACATCATCCAAGATGGCCGCCGAAAGGTCAAAATGTCGTTCTTAGAGATTTCAAATGTCCTCTTCATGCAAACCGCTTGGCCATTGGTGGCCAAACTTCGGAGTTATGGTTCATTGGTAAAGCCTTTTCAGTTTTGTTAAAATTGCGGTCGTCGTTAATCCAAGATGGCCGCCGTCAAAAAATAGCATAAATTCTTAAAAAACAATTCTCACGAACCACCAAACCGATTTCGACGAAACTTGACGGGAATGATCGATGTACAATGCTTTTTCAAATTTGTTAAAATTGTGACCCCTGTGTCAAAAATGGGGTCAAATAGGGGTGAGGCGATCGCTGTGGTGCTGTTTTCATCGAATCGGATGATTACATCATCCAAGATGACCGCCGAAAGGTCAAAAGGTCGTTCTTTTATTAGAGATTTCAAATGTCTTCTTCATAAAAACCGCTTGGCCATTGGTGGCCAAACTACGCAGTTATGGTTCATTGGTAAAGCCTTTTAAGTTTTGTCAAAATGGCGGTCGTCGCTAATCCAATATGGCTGCCGTCAAAAAATAGCATACATTCTTAAAACAATCTTCTCACGAACCACCAGACCGATTTCGACGAAACTTGACAGGAATGATCGATGTACAATGCTTTTTCAAAGCTGTTAAAATGGTGACCTCTGGGTCAAAAATGGGCATGGCCCGGGGGTCAAATAGGGGTCAATTTTTTTACGGAATATTGTTATATAATCTATAGATTGCAATAAAAAGTAGGCTGGAAGCATCCTGTTGTGGTCTCCAAACCTCTCAAAGTTGTGTAAGATATATCTGTATATATCGCGAGACAACTCCTACCCTGGTTTTTTCTCAAGTTTGTCGCATTGACATGTTGTGCCTGTCATGGGCTTATTTTGATGTATATGTAGTGACAACTTTACATACCAATATTTGCTTGATTGTTGTGACATTGCGATATATGGCCATCATGGCCCTCTTGTTTAAGGTACATGTAAGTGGTAGCAGATACATATACAAATCAGTAGGCTACGTCCCTGGTGGCTACACTTATGTTCGCAGTAAGTATGCATATGAAAAAATACCAACACACTAAATACTAAAACATGTTTGGCCCAGTGTCAACCATGATGCGATATGCCAGGAGCCGTGTATATTTGGCACTACCATAATTTTACATCTATGATAAGCTTATTCTGAATTTGCACTTACGAACATCTTAGTCGTACGAGGTTTAGTGAAACGGCCCCCAGATGAGCCGGCTCGCAACGAGCTGTCTCATCAGGATCTGCAGTGTTTGCCATTATATGTTTAGAGTTTGAAACAATACCCAGTTGTTGGTGAGTGTAATAGTTCAAAATTAGCGTGGAACATAACATGGTATATGTTTAAGGGTGAACGGGATACAAATACAATGGAACCTCTCTAAACCGGACACCCTGGGAGGTCCCCAGGGTGTCCGGTTTAGAGAGGTTCCGCTGTAGTTCAGGCATCTGACCATCCCAATACATACCCGTGTACATTCCTACGGAGCCCCGCAAAATCCATGTCCCCTGCGGGGCTCCGTACATTTCAACCCTGAACATACATTATCAATGTAGACAGATGACAGGGAACCCCATCTAATCAATGCCATTGGGATTCCCTGGGTGTCCGGTTTAGAGAGGGTACACTGTATATCTCAAAACGCAGACGATTCCGTATGAGCTGTCAAAACAAGTTGTTGTCATAAAATAAAATGTGGGTGGTTTGTCGGGCGATCGCGAACGTTCCTCCTTATAGGAATCACGATACGCCTGGTTTTGCCCTCAGGTACGTTTTTATCTTTGGCTCTTTTGTTGAATTGTACGGAAGCCCTGGAGGGACTTTTTGACTTGCCACTTATGACTTACTATTTCTGACTTAGCACTTGCCACTTACTACTTATTACTTGTGACTTGAAAGATGGCGCGAACAATGCAGAACAAGTCGTGGTTATCAATGGTGGTGCGTGCATATCGGTAGACTCGAAGACTTTCACGTCGGCTTACAAATACAGGTACGAGATTTATTTAATAGATAATTAAAGAAACTTGATCACAAATGTCCACTTGAATTACGTATTCCAAACATATGACTTATTCCTGTATATTTTGTACCAGGCTAGGGTACCTTGTTTTAAGGTGTGTTGGCTCGGATAAATGGCACTATATTTGAACCGATAAAATCAAGAAAACGAGTACAATGTATATTCAATCAATATACATACATTCTATATAAACAATAATAGTATATATCACAATATGAGTTAGACCGCTACGTAAACCGCGAGGGAGTTCTTAATTTGGCGTCCAAATCAAGACAGGGTTTGAAACATTCTCGTTTCAGGGGTGAGTTGAGTCGGTGAGAGTGGGGTGGGAATGACCTCAGATAAATTGATGCATTATGAAATCGTACTTGCTCGTTCTGTCTCAATACTTCGGACTTACTGCTTGCGACTTACAACTTACTAGTTGCGACTTATGACTTACTACTTATGACTTACTACTTGTGACTTGCGACTTACTACTTGTGACTTATTACTTGTCACTTACTACTTGTGCCTTGCGACTTACTACTTATGACTTACTACTTGCGATTTATAACTTTCTACTTGCGACTTACTACTTGCGACTTACTACTTATGACTTACGACTTACTACTTGCGACTTATAAGTTTAAACTTACTACTTGCAACTTACTACTTACTACTTGAGACTTATAACTTACTACTTACGACTTACTACTTATGACTTACTACTTGCGACTTACTACTTATGACTTACTACTTTGCGACTTACTACTTGCGACTTATGACTTGCGACTTACTTTTGACTTCTGACGTACTACTGACGTTATGGCTACTAATTCCCTTGGGAACGCAACGATATGACGGACATACATATCCTCAGATATTATTGTTTTTTTGTTGTTTTTTTAATTGTCAGTGGACAACCCGTCGGGATTTATTGTTTTTGCAGAGATATAACCGATTGAACTGTGGACAGACTGCAGATGCAAGCTGTCTGTTCGAAGTAAAATTTGGTATTTTATATGTGTATTCTTATGCTCATTCAAAGATATTTATTTTGTAAATGTACACGTTCAGTGGAAACTCTCCAATCTCGGACACTTTGGGATGTTCCACTTTAAATCAGACATAATAGTGCTTTATGGGACATTCTAGTGTTTTGCAGTCATGAAACTTCATTGTAATCAGAGATACATAACAGCAAAAAACATGTAAATTAAATATCCATTTTTTTCGAGTGTCCGGTTTAGAGTAGTTGCACTGTATATATAGTATGTAATAGTATTGTTATGTATGTACATATAGTATTGGGTTATACATGTTTACAAAAAAAATAATAATATGATGAACAGTGTGGATCCAGATCAGACTGTTTAATAATATGTGTATATTATCTCAAGAGTCACTTTTATCAGATATGTGACTATGTTTTGACAGACAGGTATGTGTTGATCATTACAGTAACTCTTTCAAATTATTTAAGAACTTATTGAATGTGTCATATGTTTGTGAACGATTCTCCATGACTTTTGAGACAATCAGTAAATCGTAATACATCATTTTTAACATATTCGATCCATGCAACATGTTATCATCAATAAAATGTGATTTATAAATGCAGTATGCTATTTGGCTAAGTATGATATTAATGAATTCATATTCTTTAAGTTGAACTTTATATCCTATGATTAGAAATTCAAGTGACTGGAAAGATTTGTTAATTCCGATTTTGCTGAAAACATCTGATATTTTTGTCCAAAATTCATTCAAATATTTACATGTAATGAAAAAGTGATCATATGTTTCTTTTCCATTACAGTATTTACAATTTGGACTATTTGATATTATTTTCCATGTAAACAGATTCTCATGTGTTGCTAGTATTCTGTGAATAGCTTTGTAATTAAATTGTTTGACGCGGTTGTCAATTAATATATTGTTTAATACAAAATAAAATGATCTCCATGGTAGTTTGCGGTTAAAGGAATTCTCCCAGAATTTGTGAATATATGTTTTTTCAACCTTTTCTTTCAATAATATATTATACATGTCTGTGTGTGTTATGTTTTCAAAGGGCTTGTTATTTGTGTGACTCATAGATAGGCTTGTTTTAATTGTTTGTTCTAATTGAATCAGTGGTAATTCAGTGGTAGTCTTCCAAGTTCTTGGAATTGACTGTGTAATTAAGAGTATATTTGTATTATCAATTTGTCCTGTATTAGAAAGTATATCATTTACGAAAATCAAGTCTGCTTCTATCCAATGTTTAAAAACTAGAGTCTTACCTTTATGTTTAATATATTTGTTACCCCAAATATTATTGTTTTATAGACTACTCCGACTCAAGAAGCAGCATGCAACCTTTTTTCTCTTGCATTTGGTTAAGATGCTTCTATCTTTTCAGGTCATGATGGCTAACAACCACACGCGCTGTGTACTGCTGGCAGTACTTCTGCACATTACGGCCACCTATTCCGTAGTACCTAGTAACGTTCCGGCAGCAGATTCATGACTCCCTCGAGTAGACCTGATAGAACACTACTTCACGCAAGGTTTTGCTTACGTAGAAATCGTGTGTTTCTTGCTAATTCGGCATGGATTAAAAATCAGTTTACGTCAACTAAAACGGATTCTGAAAGCAAATCAGTTGGTAAGACGGGCAGCACCGTTCGCAGAAGTAAATGATGTGCTAGCTGCTATAAGAAAAGAAATCGACTGCAGCGGACTGTGTATTGGATATAGAGCAATGTGGCGGCGATTGGTTAGGGATCATGGACTGCATGTTAAACGACACACCGTAATGACCGCAATGAGACTGTTGGACCCAGATGGCGCAGCTTTGCGAAAAGCAAATCGATTGCGTAGACGGCAATACGGGGCGGCAGGGCCAAATTGCATATGGTACGTCGAGTGTTATGACAAACTGAAACCTTTTGGATTCTGTATCAGTGGGGCAATTGATGGATACAGTAGGCGAATATTATGGCTAGAAGTTTCCTCTAGCAATAATAACCCTGGTCTCATCGCAAAATATTATTTAGAAACTTTGAAGCATATTGGGTGTGCTCCAAGGCTTTTACGGTGTGATGCAGGTACTGAAAAAAAACTTCTAAGCGTACTTCAACCATTCTTTCGTTATAATGCCCCGGACTCCGTGTCCGGAATTAAAAGTTTCATGTTCGGAAAAAGTGTTTCTAATCAGCGTATAGAAGCATGGTGGAGAATCTTAAGAACACAAGGTGTGCACTGGTGGATACATTTGTTTAAAGACATGAGAGATTTGAACTTGTATAAAGATACAGATCCCTTGCATTTTGAATGTTTAAGATTTGTGTTCATGCAATTAATTCAAGCAGAATTGGATAGAATTGCTCAGCACTGGAACTTGCATACAATAAGGCCGCACAAAAATAATGAACTAACTCAAGGCAAACTAGACTGTTTGTTCTTGATTCCCGAATTATACAAGTGTCGTGACTATGGAACGAAAATAGATAACGCTGATGTTCAGGTCTGCTTGAAATTTTACAGCACCGACCGATATGTTTGCTCTCCAGAATTTTAAGAACTTGCCTACATGCTGAAACCAGATTTGCAGCTTCCATTCAGTGACGAGGATGGATAGAAATTGTACATTGAACTGACAGGACTCATTGAACAAATGTATTTGTATTAACCCTTAATATATGAATTAAAGTGTGTCGTCTGCTGTTCATTTTTTATTTTCTGTGATTCATTATGGGATATTTTTGAAAAAAATATTTAAAATATTAAGAACATGATTTCATCATGTTTTCATGATGATACTATGACTGCTGGGTGTTTTCTATATTCAACTATATATGTACATAACTATCAGATTTCATATCTTGTTGGTTCAATAAGATAGAAAATATTATATTTATGTACCAATATCGGTGAAAAGAAACCATCCAACGGTCCTAGTATCGTCATATATCTTCAATTAAACCACTCTGCACAGTGGCATGATGAAAACATGTTTTTATTTTTTAAATATTTAAAAGAAATCCTATAGGGCCCCTTTAACAAAAACATAATTTGGCAGCCATCGTCTCTATTGGAAACGGTTCTCATTTGCTGCAAAAATATATATTTTTAGTAATAAATGTGATAGAAATAAAAAAAGAAACCGATAATTTTTGGTTCCATTGATTGGTTCCATTGATTTTTGGTTAAATTGATTGATTATTGATGTTTAAATGGGCACTATAGGATTTGTTTGAAGAAATATTAAAAAAATTCAAACGTCATGGCCATGTGTAAAGTGGTCTTATTGAACTAGGCTAGCTGGGTGGTTTCTATTTTCACCGATATTGGTACATTAATATCATATGTTCTGTCTTATTGAACAAGATATACATCTGATAGTTATGTGCATATATAGGTGAAAATAGAAACAACACAGCAGTCCTGGTATCGTCATATATCTTCAATCAAACCACTTAACACAGGGCCATGATAAAAACCTGTTTTTATTTTTGTAAATATTTTACCCAAAAAATACTATAATGCACCTTTAACGGCCTATCAACAGCTAAGGTCATTTAAGGCCGGGCCAACGGGTTGGTCTATCCTGTATTCAACCTGTCAAAAATGGGTGAAATTCCCAAAATCAGAACTCAATATTTACAGAAAAATATACATTCAGCCCTGAAATTCGAATATCCTGACCTGGTGTATATTAGCCGGAGGCCGAAAATGTACATGAGGGCCAAACCATGTAATGGCGGCATACCGGTAAGGATGAATCCCGATCGTTGAATTACCCTCCGCATGCTCCCAACCAACCAATAAGGGAAGGATTAAATTGTGTTTGTTTGTTGTTGTTTATTGGCGTTTAACGGCCTATCAACAGCTAAGGTCAGTTAAGGCCGGACCAACGGGTTAATTGTGTGTAGTGTGTGTTATACGATTAACCTGTAGTGCAACATTGGCTTATTGTATTACTTGGAGTCGTATAGCCGGATGCCATAACACAATTTTGACAGATTTTCCCTTACACTGTTAAATAAAATGTTGTCGTCAATACTAATATATAATGATTCTTTTATTTTCTAGTGGGCTAGTTTTGACCATAAAATTGGTTTTCGTAACCGGATTAATACAATGTATTACAGGCCTGTGCGCACGAGTGCCCCCAATGTGACATTGACCTTCAAATACTTTGTACCTTTTGTAAAGGTAGATGCCATCAAATCATACAAAAATACATAGGCTAGCTGAGTGGTTTCTATTTTCACCGATATTGGTACATATATCATATGTTCTATCTTATTAAACGAAACAAGAAATCTGATATTTATGTACATAATAATAATCGCCCCATTAATGCAAAAAATGTGCTATCTGCATATTTTGACATTTCGAGATAAATGAGTTTCAAGGTTTGACAATTTATTGTATGTGCTCTATGTATATTTGGGCCAATATGTGTGTACCTTACAATATGTCAATATGAAAGCTAGTAATCATGAACAGGACTTTGAAAATCAATCATGCGTTAATGAGTTTGACATCATTTTGTCAAATAGCACCTTTTTACACAATGCACTTTGTCTTTATGTTCCATTCGAATAGGTTCTATTTGCCAAATAGCTCGTTTTTGCACAAACAAATGATATAGTATATGAAGCACAAAGGTGCTATTTGCTTAAATTAGCAATAATAGTGATGTCCACAGTAATGGATATTTATTAATTGTGTATCATTACACAATTCTACTGACTAATATGATGCATGCAAGCCAAAGATAACTATTTACATCATATAAGTATGTTGAAAATAACTTATACTTATATCTTATATTTTCTACACACTATGTACTATATTTATTTATCTAATTTCTCGTCCATAACAAAATTATGTCTGGCACATTTTTTCAGTTTCCACATTCAATATTGACTTACATAAGTATGTCTATTTTGTGAAGCAATAGGTTACTACACATTGCTTTCAATTGAATACCAACACCCCCATTTTGTTATTGTTATTGCATGCAAAAAAAAAAAGAATATTATTGTCACAAACTAGCAATATGAATCAAACATGGCCTTGTATTAGCCATGTTACAGACATAGTTTGAATAGTCACTGGCATTACTCATCGTCATCTGCATGATCAAGAGTCCTGGTCATACTCTGAAACATCTGGCATCGGGAGGCGGTCTGTAACTGTTTTGGAGGTGGGAATATTGTTATAATATTGGTGAAAGTCTTTGTGAATCAATCCATTATTACACAGTGAAATTATGTCTATTTTCTTGGCACTCGATATTGGTATTTTTACATTGTAAGACCGTGAAAGATTACCTGGTATGTTGCATAATTGATGCTCTGATTGTGATTGTATTTACAAATCGTGTTTCATCGTACGACTCATTCACAAAGATGCTACCTGGTGATGACTTCTGTATTTTTATCCAAACAAGTTTTAACCAATTTATTTTGATGCCAGTGGTACTCATGTTCATGTTTGAACACTACTTGTTTGTGAATGATTTTAAATCGACTATATTGGTATATTTAATTGCTACAACGACATAAGGCTTCTTTTGTCGAGCAATAGACATAACTGTATGCCACTGAGATGGAACTTAAACAACTGTTTCCTTTTTTGCTCCTGCAATGGCTGAATGCATACTGTCAGATTCCATCGGTGAGTGCCCAGACCCAAAGAATTATGGTTGATGGTTTCCAGTGTGCTGTTACATTTGTTAATATTAAATAGATAGGCAGAGACCACATACTGATTCCGATTCTGTCCACCGCACGTATCTGAGTAAAATGTAATTTGATTCACTCCAGAATTTGTGACAAATTTTCAACATATTCAACAAGTTGGCAAATATAATCCCTTTGTCGATTATAATATTGTAAGTCCCAGAATGATGTGAACATATTCTGTCTAGTGTCTTTATCTACTTTGGATGTACATTTAAATTTACATTTTCCACACGTTTGTAATTTCATTGTGCACTTAGGAACAGTTTTTCCTTTCACATATATATATTCTCGACCAGATGCTCTGTTTTGTTTCCTAACATTTCCTTTCCACAGCTCACGACGAATCACTCTCTTTCGGCTAAGCTTTTTATGTTGAGGGCTGTGGTAAACAACTTCATTGTGTGGAGTCAATTTTGGAACACGATGTTGGCGTTGCTTTGTTGGTGTTGCCATTTGGTCATTTTGTGTATTTTCAGTAACTCTAACACTTGACTTATCACTCGTCACGACACTGTCATAGTGTTATCTTCCTTTTATCTTCATATATGCTAAATTTATGTAACTTCCACGTGCGTCACCTTCACCAAGAGCTGGCTTGACATCATACACAGGATTCAACATGTCACTGGAAACTATTTTTATTGGACGTCGGAACAGATTTGCAGCAGCGAGAGGAACACAACCTGACAATTCCGATTTATATTGTCTGGGTGACTTTAACATTGTCACCTGCTCATTAAATACTAGTGTAGCTATGTGCATCGCTGGTGCGTCTTCGTGTAAAAAATGTATATAACGGTCAACATTTTCAGACAAATGAACAGAAATCTGCATTGTTGTATACCCTGTATTGAGGGTGTGTGAGCCTTAGCTTAACCACTGAGCTGTGGGATGAGTGAAACAACAAGACGTGTTTACTGCTTGGATATATTACTAAGACTAACGATAGTAACGACTCAGTGGCCGTTGCAGTCACACATATATAAACAGAGCATGCGCACTGGATGCTGGGGTTCAATGTGAATACATGGAGATAGTATCAATTATATACAGGGTATTGCCATAAGTAAGTTTGTTAAAATACTACATCTCCTCTTTTTTCAAAAAAGGAAAAACTAGAAAAAAAATTAATGATACAAGTTTCCTGTTATTCTAACAGTTAAATATCTGTTACGTTCTGAAAAAAAGCTTCTTAGTAATCTAGAGTTATACTGTAATAATCTTTATGACACACTGGATATGCAGGCTGGAAAAAGCATGAAAAATTGTCTATTTTCGCAGGTTTGTTCACACAGTTAATTGCGGTTATATAGAACATATATACATACATATTATTCATTCATACAACATGCGCAAGACCATCTCAATGTTCAACTCATTTTGTCCACTGGTCTCCAGTGCACAATGTGTTCGGTTTGGAAACTCTTCCTGATCGCGTCTTATACGGGGCCACAGCGGGCAATATTTTCCGGGAAATTGGGTCATTAACCAAGGATTTCCGACCAATAGTTAGGTGGCATATTGAAATTACCGTTACCTGACTGCTAAAAGCACCATATTTGGCATAAGGCTCTCTTAGTGCCTATTAATTAATGTTAGACTAGGAGCCTTTCAGAGATTTTAATGTAAAGCACCAAAATCCAAGATGGCCGCCATATATAATAATAATCCTAATAATATTATTTGTTTGCGCCGAATATCCACCCGACTGTGTGTTCAATGTACTTATGCCCCTATGACGGAATGTCAGTGGGGCAGTATGTTTTGTACCTGTCTGTCTGTGCGTGCGTGCGTCCGTGTGTGTGTCCGTCCGTCCGTTACACGTTTGGTTCACCTTGTTTGAAAAGTATTTTTCTCAGCGACTGCAACACCCACAGCCACCAAACTTGCACAACATACTTGCCTAGTGGTGTGCTACAAAAACTAATATGTAGTATGTGACCTTGATTTGACCGTGACCTACTTTTTCCACATTATATTTTGAGAAAAATCTGCCAATGGGTGCATTGCTGTGTCTTACAGACACAATTTTGAAGATGACATTAAATGTGTCCAAGGCAGTCGCTTATTAGAACATATACAGTAATTTAAATGGTACAGACAAAACTCATTGTTGAAGCAAGTAACTGCTGTAATGCTTTATTAATAGGTATATGGGTAGTTCTACTTGTACCTTAATATTTTACATCACCGAAGCTAGACCATTGCATGGTGTCGAGTTGGAATGCAATGTATTTATAACAACAGCCATAGTTCTTACATTATTATATGTGCCATTATTCTGTGATGTCTCTTACAGGAACACACAGTTTGCAATGTTCTATGGAGTACATTTGTACTTGCAAAGTGGTGAGCAGTCCAGATTTGCTTTGCCACATTTGCGGTTTGAGCAGTCCCCTTTGCAGGAGCATTTGATCAGCTCCCTTCACGAGTTGGAAACCTCTGGAATTGTCACCCAAACCGGTAGACACGACTCTGATACCTTGGACCAGGCACAATTCTGTGGAGAAGGAACCACTAGCTGTGTTTGTGTGCTTGTTTGTGAATGTCGTCCATATTCATGCTTGATACACTGCGCGTCGGACATGCTGGAGTAGCGCATCGTTGGTGGGTGGCAGTTTATCCATTGCTCGATTCTTCTGGCAGAAGAGTTCCCTTCGTGTCTCGTTGACAGAGCTCAAATGACTTGTTTTGTCTCTCGAGCTTCTGAACAGGGTTATCGTCGAGATACAGCCGCTGGGAGGAGTGACCTGCCAGATACACAAATGTCTCTGTGACGTCTTCATATGCCTGCCAGGCCTGCCAGGCCTGCCAAGCAGACTTCTTGCCCTTGCCATTGAAGGCAGATGTTGTGTCACTACCTGAAAATGCGTGGAACACAGGCAATGCTCGTGATTGTGGCTCCCCCAGGCTCGCACAGATAAAATTGATGTGGTAAAACCTATAATTCTTGCCCATGTCAAAGGCCACCCATATGTCGGCCAAGGGTTGAGTCGCAATGAGATCATGGAATGTGCCTGCAAGGATGACTACAACATATGTATCCACTGTACGCACTTGAATAATCTTTTCTCCATGCTCTAGTGGATGCAGTACATAAACCACGATCCTGGTGTCCGCCTGCTCATGATTGCAGTTTTGCACCGGGATGCTGGTTCCAATATATGTCATAGATTGCCCTAATGTGACATATACAGCTTTGGCTGGTGGCCAGTTGAACTTTTCAACCTTGGAAGTCAAAAAGGAAAACAGCTCCTTCTTGTTGTCTGGGTCACGGAGGAAGTCCACCCAATTGCCTGGAAGTTTTGCATCGCGCGACACTTTCCTGCGCATGCCCTTGCCTCTCATTTCCTGGATAGATTCCTTTAAACTGTCTGGCATGTCCCACACAACAACCAACCTTGTGGCAGCCTGTAGCTGCTTCTATAGGTATGGTATGAAAACCCTGTCTGCATACTCGTGGAAGGAGCTGACGCTGTTAGTGGGCAGGCAGTGGACGATGACAGCACCATCCAGGACATTGCAGTCGTAAGTCGATGGTGGCTCTGATTGCCCGGGCGGGTCAAGACATTGCAGCAAGTCAGACTTCGTGTTTGGAAGATGAAGCTTGCCAAAGTCTGCGAGGGAAGCAGGGAAGGACTGTATCTCATGTGCAAAGAACTCGTCCAAGTCACCTTCACGGTTCTGCATGGATATGTATAGCTGGCCAAAGAATGCCACATTGTTCTGAAGCACTGTGATATTCTTCCCCTGCTTAGATGTTGCCTTGTGCTAAGGTTTCCTGAAGAGTGCCAGATAATTCCTCTTGTTTGGGTCATGGATAGAGTGGCTGCGCACAGCAAGCACATTCTTGACGAATTCCTGGTACTGGCTCTTGCCTGTATCCTCCATGGTGCGCACTGTGGTTACCACTGATTTGTCTGTACAGTTGCGATTATCGAGAGTTACTAGATCAGGGAAATCATCCAATAATGGGTTTCCCATTCTTCTGATGGTTTCGGAGAGGCTGGTAACCTGTCGCTGGAAGGTCTTCTGTGTCGAGAGACCCTGCTCGTGGAGCTGGAAGTTCTTGGGGGATTTCTGTGTCATCATCAGGAAGGTATTCTTCCTCAAACTGATTCAGCAATCTGGCCATCTCTGGCCCCGAGAGCATCCACCGTCGAAAGGCAACAGGGTTTTCTGTAAGCCCATCAGCACCGACCGAACCTTTCACAATCTTGTTCTCCTGCTCATGAACCATGTAGGAAAGCCTCCTTCTGGAGATTATGCAGGGTCAAGAGTGTGACTTGGTGGACATGCCTGGTTCGAGTTAGGTGTGCTGCCTTGAGATATGAGTGTCGTTGTCCAGCCGGAACCATCCAATACATCTCTCAGTGTATTCCAGAGGGCCATTTCTGTGTGCAGACCACCTAACATAACCACATGCACTCGCTCACCATGAGTGTCTGGCCATTTCCACTGTACAAACTTTGCCAGGGCAAACAGAGGCTGGTCAAATGTAGTGACTGTGATTTGTCCTGCATTCAGGAATTCGACAGCTTGTCTCTGTACATACATGCCATGCTTGATCATAGCAGGAGTGGCGGACATAGAACAGAGGAAGGGGTGCACATTGTGCATAGAGGCATGGTATGCAGCACATGCAATGGCATCACCGCTGGTGAGTTCTTGTGTCTCTAGAAGTGGCAGTGCGTGCTCTATCCAGCTGTGTTCATATGCTCTGGCCTCATCTAAGTAGCTCTCGACTGGAAATACGTCACACTCTGGCACCTCGACAGCAGTGTTCTTCAGAGCTACAGCTGGGACAGAGGCGTAGTTGTCAGGAAGAATATGCTTTTCATTTCCAGAAGGTGGTATCGTAATAGGTGGTCTGCAGGGATGGGGGTGGGTGGGGGCAGGACAGTTGATGTTGATGTTTTTTCTAGCAGGAGTAGACTTTCAAGGGCGTTGGGTAAAATGAAATTATTCGACACTATCCATATACGTGTATCATCAAGTATTTACAGTATTTACCTTACAACATATGTGTTGTATTTCTTTATATTATTGTAGAAACAAAACATTCTTGTTGTTGTTGTTTGTTGTTGTTGTTGTTGTTGTTCCGGAAATTCCCTCACTTATATTCTGTGGCACCGCCCGAAATGGGATGGTGTAATTGATGTACAGTTTGTCAGAGTCTTAACTACCAATTCAAATTGAACACATCGGATTATAAAGGTAACAGGGCGATCTACAGCAGTCAAATTCATTCAACTATTCGGACAGTGTGGATAAATTTGCCAAGAGCAGGGCTGGGTCAGGACTCCCTGTACCCATTCAGTGAATCCTCGACTGACACATCCTCTTGCAACAGATAGTAGACACATGATAGGACCACAAAACTATATAACAAGCTTGAAATGTGTATTTACAATCAGTTGTTGGTATTTTCCTTACGGAACCATGCAAATTTACAAAGATTACAGACATTTTTGGTGATTTTGGCGGCCATTTTGGAATTTCGTCATCATATAATGGGCATGACATGTGAAACTTGCAATAGTAAAAATCTGATTCAGTATGTTCAGTGACTTAAAAATCAATATTTGGAAACCAATCTGGTCTTCTTACGACTCATATGACTGGAGAAAAGCGTTTTATTCCATAGATGGCGGCCATCTTGAATTTTGGTGCTTATATTAAGGTCTCCCGAGGGACCCTATGCTAACATTGATTAATATGCCCTAAGGAAGTACCATGCCAAATTTGGTGCTTTTATCAGCCAGGTAACGGTAATCTCTAAATATAGCCCTAACCAACCTAACTACAAGCTTATCAGCAGGTCATGAATGGAAATTTCCATCACTGAAGTTGTTATTCTGTTGCTGACCTGCATTTTCCTGGTGCAAGATAACGGAAGGTGGAAAATTTGTGCAAATTTCTATAACTTGCTCTATAGTTGTTATCTAACTATGTTAGACAAATAGCACCTTATGACATCAAACATACATGTATCACAGTGAGATAATATAATATAATGCAAAAAGGGGCTATTTGACAAATAGCACCTATACTTGCATAAACATGTATGCAGATAGCACCTTATTGCAGGCAGAATGTACCACAACTGCAAATATCACCTTTGTGCATTTGCCCTTTTCACCTCTGATAATCAGGTTATTGGTTCAAATATTTTTTGGCAGCAAGATATGATTATTTGCCACTGATTTCTATCAAAAAGTGATTTTTGACCAAAAGTGCAGATAGCACCTTTTTGCATTAAGGGGGCGATATATGACTGCTTAGGTTGAGTGGTTGCTATACCAAATGGGGCTGTATTTATATGACAGTAGCAGGGGAACTAACTCTGTATAGCATGTAACAGTGCTGGTTAATTGGAACACAGACTGATGTAATAATATATGGTACATAATACAACAGGGGGCGAATATTATATAGGTGAAAATAGAAACAACCCAGCAGTCCTAATATTGTCATATATCTTCAATTAAACCACAACGTTAAGTTTATGAACGCACTAAGTTTATGACCATGACCTTGGCAAGGGGTGGGCGGTGGGTCTTGGATTTGCAACAGGATGTTTGTTTGTTTTTTTATTGGTGTTTAACGGCCTATCAACAAGTAGTATAGTCGGGACCGAAATGCTGGAAAATGTAGTGGAGCATGCGGATTACCTCTACGGAAGCCCCTCTCAAAAGCAGGCGTTTTAGCCCAATGGCTAAAACAAAAGGAAAGTCTTTTTTCAGAATATAATCGATAATTATTTATAGGAGTGTCAAAAAACTCCTATAAATTGGTGGTTAGATATTAAAAATCGATTTCGTAGCCTTTTACCAGCGTCCTATGTTTAATGATATCAGATTTAATTTCTGCAGGAACCCCTTGGCACGCTATGAGTTTATGTGTCTTTACGGTTGCCACGCTAGCCATTGATTTTCTACACCATTCGCACAAGACTTTGGTGGGTCTACACGAAGCCTTCCGCCTGTGTACCCCCAATCCGCGCGATGTCGCGGATTCTCTGCCACAATCGAGACAAATATATGGCTTCATATCAAACTTTGGTTTACCTATAGGTTTTGTTTGTTTAACATGAAATAGTAGCCGAAACCATTACATATTTGCCACGGATTTTAGACCTCACGAGAACCGATATTCTGTCGTGCTTTCTACTTTTATTTTCGAATTTTCTCCCCACTACTCTGAATGCCATACATAACAACCCCGCCCCAGCGGCTACCCCACTCAACCCCTCCCCCCCCCCCCCCCCCCCCCCCCCCCCCCCCCCCCCCCCCCCCCCCCCCCCCCCCCCCCCCCCCCCCCCCCCCCCCCCCCCCCCCCCCCCCCCCCACCCCGATGGGAATTGCCACGACTGTAGACAATAATGCGGTTGTTCCGGCCCCACCCATTATAGAAAGCACATATTTCGTCGGGGCTACCAAGGTTTCGGCTACTTTTTTCCAAAGGGCTACTCCATATAGAAAGCACATATTTCGTCGGGGCTACCAAGGTTTCGGCTACTTTTTTCCAAAGGGCTACTACATATAGAAAGCACATATTTCGTCGGGGCTACCAAGGTTTCGGCTATTTTTTTCCAAAGGGCTACTCCATATAGAAAGGGTTGCTAGGCACGTTTTTCCCATTCGGTGTGCCAGGCTGTTTGGCGGGGTGCGCGAACTAGGAGTCGGGGTCTGTTTTGTTCTTCCGGAGTCTACAGGCCTCTAGAGCCACGAATGGGAACAGTGGTCTGCATACCGCGTATACCACCACTGTTGCACACAGCCACCACTTCGTATTATCTACGGTTCTGCAGATGTCATGCACCTCCAGCTCGTCTTCCTTCGGACACTCGGAATCGGCCGTGCGGGCATCGCCGGAAATCGCGTCCAACAGCCTGCGTTCCAGCGTGTCCAACCAGCTCTCCAGGCGTCTCTCCATGTCGGACAGGCGCGTCGACTCTTCGAACGAGCTGGCGTTTCGTACATCTTCTAGTAGATCCGTGGGGAACTCGGTGGGGCCCTCAAAAACAGGCGCGGTCACCCTGTGTACTACGGAGGTAGGGGTTTCTTGTTCTTCTGGGGTTTCTTGTTATTCGGGTTTTGTACTACGTTCCGCATCGACGGCGTCCCATATTTTTCGAAGGCGAGTCGTGCCGATTCCATATTTTTTCTTCGTGTCGTCCGCAGACTCGACACCTCGAAGATTGCGAATATCTCGTATATCTTGTTCCGACAATTCTCGTTTCTGTGGCATTTTGTTTTCCACAAGAAAAACTACACAAAATATATTTATATATATATATTTGCACATGTTCAATATGGAGGAAAATTGCCCAGGCAATACAGGGCATTGTCTGGGTGGTTTGTAGGAAAAACCAGGCATTCCAACGAACAAACTAGGCATACCGTCACCACGCCCAGGCGTACCAGCACCACGACCAGGCGTACCAGCACCAAGACTAGGCATACCGGCATCACGACTAGGCATACCAGCACCACGACTAGGCGTACCAGCATCAAGACTAGGCATACCGGCACCACGCCCAGGCGTACCAGCACCACGCCCAGGCGTACCAGCACCAAGACTAGGCATACCGGCACCACGACTAGGCATACCGGCACCAAGACTAGGCATACCGGCACCACGACTAGGCATACCAGCACCACGACTAGGCATACCAGCACCACGCCCAGGCGTACCAGCACCAAGACTAGGCATACCAGCACCACACCTAGAAAAACCTGGGAGGGACCAGACTTTTGGACCCCTCCTCTTTTCGAAGGGGTTGTAGTCTGGAAATATACAGCAGGCTCTTCGCTGCCCACGCCGAGTGGGACCAGAAACGGTTAAGTAAGATAGATTGGCTTAATGAAAAATTGCGTGCCCAAAACCATGCGGTGAACACGTTCGACGATGTTAATGACGCGATGCGTGAATATGCCTAAATAATAATAAATCGCCTCCATCCTCATTAGACGCGGGAAAAGAACCCGTCCTCTCGGATTACTACATGCCGGGGTCAGACCAAACTACCAAAGAACTTATTTTTTATAGGAGGAAGTCTAGTCGTAGTATTCTCCCCTTTTTTAGAGTTCTTTTTTGTTTTTGTTTACCTATGTTAGAGGCTCTGTGTGTACCCCGTCTTTCATCACTCTCCTCTTGTCATAATAAGCGGATAGCCCAAGCTTGTGCTGGGAATATGTCTTCATGACTCCCTTATTCATGCGGAATCCTCTGTTTTCCGCTGTATCATAAGACCCTCGAGAGCTGTCTTGTATCTATCCCAATCTACACACTATTCGTTCGTTTACTCATTCCTTTGGAGGAATGCTTGGTCAATCCCACTAGGGCCCCATCTCCCGACTTCTCTACAAAGTAGCACTTACTCGATAGCACGATTGCGCGATCTCCTTGAAATTCCATCTTGAAAAGTCCTGGTTCGCGTCCACTCCACATTATCCAGGCCACCAACCAATTTTTTTCGTTTTTCGCAAACTCTCCCGCCAACTCTGGGCGAATACAGGATTTCAGATCCTTCCCACTCGTCGCTATGTACATACTATCCGTATCCATCTGGATCAATTCAAAATCTTTCCGATCCACATACTTATCCAGGAAGTCATAGTAGAACTCCAACATTCTCATCTTTGCCAATTGGTACACGGCAATTCCACAGTGGAAGGGACGCTTTACTGAAGACTTAGGCTTTCTGCTAGATATTTCGTACGCCAGACCTATTTCTTCCAAATCGTCGAAGAAGGCCGATCGCAGGGTTTTGTCTACACAATCTTCGTCTTTCGTGTAAGTCGTATTTAAATGTCTTTCCGCTGCTTCTATCATTTTCCCACAGCACGAATTCCCTAATAGTTTCATAATGTCAGCCACTACCGCCTTGCTGCTATCTGCGTCGCCAGTTCGCCTGGCCGCTGTGACATCCTCCGCGAACCACTTGAACGGTTTGCCCGATTGGTAGTTCACTATCCGGTGTAGACCCGTTACTTCCAATCCGTGGCTGATGTACCAGGACAACAGCGGGGCGTACAACAACACTTTCTGAGCGGATAGCGCACCAACTAGCTTTTTCCCATCACCACGAGTCCTGCCAGTATCTCTCAGATATTTCATCATGTGCTCTGGAACTTCCTCCTCTCGGACAACTCTGTTTATAAATAGGGGTGACATCCCTGCAAATTGATGCTTCAGGTTCTCTGGCACTGATATGTCCACCTCGGCGAACCCGAACCACTTCCCCTCCCGCACTCTCTTGCAGAACTGCCGGATGACCTCGGTATCGTTGGACTCTTTGACCTTTGTGATCGTCTCTTTCCCACACGGCATCTCTTTACTCAGGGTGGAGAGATACAGGGCGTTTGCGTCATATCCCAACACCGCCTTGCACTGGTTACCCTGACCTTCGGGAGTAGATCGGATCTTGGAAATCCCGGCTTCCGCGTACCTCGAGAATACAATGGAAGGTCCACCCACAAGCGCGCCCTGCAACATCTCGTAGGTTTCCTCCTGTGGCACGTAAAGTTGAAGCTTGTCATTGAAAGGGTTATCAGACACCGTTCCCCGCAGCAAATACTGTATCGCCACACCTGGCAAAGTTACGGCATCCTTGAAAATATCAACACCTTTGTCTTTATAAAATCGACACATTTTTCCTACAGCTTCAAGGAACGGGGAGACATCCAAATCATTATAATACTTCAGCCACTCCCGGAACGTGGTCATCTTTTTAGCTTTGAAAATCGCACGGCACTCCTTGAGCTGGGTGTCATCGATCAAATGTTTACCAGCGAGCTTAGAATACCAGTGTTCCAGATCCGGCCAGTCCGGGATAATCTAGTTTGTCTGGGGAATTAAACCATTCGTAGGGGAAGGACTTTTGCGCTTCACAGCCATACCCTTTAATCCACCGGTCATAACTAACTCCTGGCCCGAGGTACAGCGCAATCGAGAAACCTGAACTCTGGGGTGAATAGAAATATCGAGGCGTTTTCCCTTTTGCCAACCATTACCTTTTTGGTTGTATCAGACAGCTCGCCAACGAGGTACTTCTTTATCAGATTTATGTCGTACCGGCTGCAGTTGAATCCGATTACCGGAACCTGGCAGATCCACCGCTCGATCTCCTCAGCCTGACGCTCGCGCAGTGTGTCCATATCCGGAGGCCTGAATGTTCTACCTACCTCTTCCCTGAGGCATTCCCTCGCTTCTGTAACTCTTCCATAAACCTAGCCACCAACCGCGCGGGGTCTGTGTCGCATATGTGAGTTATTTCTGAAGACATACTGACGCTAATCGGGACATGCTCGGTTTCAAACTCGAGGGAATCCGTTTTCCTCTCGTGGCCGTCTTCGCTCAAATACGCTTCAAAGTCGTACACAATCTGGTGTGGGTAGAGTGTGGTAGGACATCCCATTTTTATAGCTTTACCAGATGTCTTAAAGTTGTGCTCCCACATCACCTCTAACTCATACCCAGCCTTTGTAATCATTTTCTCACGCCTGGTGGTGTTGTCAAACTCTTCACGCTTGTTTATGGAGTGTGCCGGGCATCCGTGTCAATAGCACCCGTGATATTGGTACACGGTATTGTTTTCCCTACAGTATCCATCTACTGGGGCCCCAGCAATCCATCGCTCGCCACCGTGACCGCATTGTTCTGTATGTATGTGGATGCCTTCCGCCTTCTCAACACACCCCATCCATTCCAATGCGCTGTAGCTCATCGCGCTTTTCGGAAAAAATGCCTTTTCGTACGCGGATCTAAGGCGCTCCAAAATCTTACCTTCGCAGATTACTTGGGTCTCCCCGCGCATGCATACACGCGCGTGTCTAGTTATGTGAGATGCGTGGGTGAAACGTTGGGAGCAATCTTTGCAGTAGTACGTTTTAGTGATGCCTTTGAGATTGGTTATAAGGAATGCGTGGTCTTGGAACAATCCGATGGTCATATGTTTGGTGCCGACTGCGGTGTAATGTGCTGGGGCTTTTCTCAAATACCAGGTGCCATCCTCTGTGGGTTCATACACTTCAATACCGATCTTAAACGTCTCCTCGACTTTCTTCAACTTATCAAATGGAACTGGGTGGGGTTTCCTCTTACCAAAATACTGCTGGCTGAGCTCCCGCGCTTTCGCACAACAGCTATCGGCACGCGAGCCACCGTGGATCGCTAGGCATCTGAATAGACACAGGCCATCCGAAAACTTATCTAGAGAATACATACCTTTCCTATTTCGCAGCCAGTCCGGGAGCAGCCCCGCGCCAGCCACTGTTGACCCAAGTCCCGAATCCTTCCCGCGCGTTCCCTGCACAAGCTTGACAAACACTTCCACCCATCTTACGAACGTCCACTTCGTGTTGGGGCGAGCGACTTTATCGATGTCCATCCGCCTGGTTTCCTGAGCAGCCACCCACCGATGTACGTCGGAGAGGGACGTCATCCAATGGCTCCCCCCGATGTTCTTGTGGAATGTAATAGTTTTCGGATGGCCTTTGTGGAATCTAACCTCATCGATGTGCTTCAGCTTGTAGGAATACGCGTACCTCAGATGAAAATTTGTAGTGATATAGGGCATCAGTTTATCTACTATCCTATCGGAAATGATACCACCAACCTCTCTATGAAAGGTGAACTCGACAGTTCTCCTTCCACCCTTGACCGTTTCACTCTGCTCATCGACCTCCGCCATTATTTCTGGTCCTTTCGCTATAATCGCGCGAACCAGCGCGGTTTTGATTACACGCTTACTCTCAGACCTGTCCGTAAACGCGCTGTTCTTTGTTGCGTTTATCAGTTTGGTCAACCCCGGCACTCTCAGACGATTACTATATGTGATCCCGAGTGATTTAGCTTCATCCCTCAATTTCCCAATATCTGAGGTTTTTGCTTTTATCAGTTTGGTCAACCCCGTCACTCTCAGACGATTACTATATGTGATCCCGAGTGATTTAGCTTCATCCCTCAATTTCCCAATATCTCGGGAGGTCTGATCTGAGGATTTTGGGTTTATCAGTTTGGTCAACCCCGCAACTCTCAGACGATTACTATATGTGATCCCGAGTGATTTGGCCTTTTCTCATAATTGCAATATTTTAACGTGAGTTGGTGTTGGGTGTTGTGGTGTCATATTTGTCATAATACCTATAGATTTTGTTTGTTTAACATGAAATTTTCTGTCATGGGATTTGTCATAATTTGTCATATTTGTCATAATACTTATAGGTTTTGTTTGTTTAATATGAAATTTTCTGTCATGGGATTTGTCATAATTTGTCATATTTGTCATAGTTGTCGATAAATATCGATTAGAAAAATATAATCGATAATTATCGATTATATTCTGAAAAAAGACTTTCCTTTTGTTTTAGCCATTGGGCTAAAACGCCTGCTTTTGAGAGGGGCTTCCGTAGAGGTAATCCGCGTGCTCCACTACATTTTCCAGCATTTCGGTCCCGACTATACTACTCAACAGCTAATGTCATTTAAGGCCTGGCCAACGGGTTGGACTATCCCGTATTCAACCTGTCCATAATGAGGGAAATTCCCAAAATCAGAGCTCAATATTTACATAAATTATATATTCAGCCCTGAAATTAGAATATCCTGACCTGGTGCCAGGTCCATGTCACACCAGAGTCACTTAGTTCACCCCTAACGTAATATGATTAGCTCTAATCTTATCACTTTTTTATTGGGGCATAATAGGATTTAGCTCTCAAGTAGCAGGGGACCAAAAATGTACAGGAGGGCCAAACCATGTAATGTCGGCATTCCGGTAAGGATGAACGCCGATCGTTAAATTATCCTTCGTGTGCTCCCAACCAACCACCCAATTGCTACAGGATGATAGAGGGACATCTGACGAATGTGTGTATGAAATATCAGGGTGTTCCATGCAAAGAAACAGAAGTTATAAGACATTTACCCCAACGTTAAATTTGTTAACACCGACGCCGGGGGGTATGCCATAAGCTCTTCTGCACTTTGTGCAGACAAGCTAAAAACCATACGCTGGTTTTGAATGGAATTCCAACAAACAAGTGCGTATTTGTTTGTTTGTTTGTTTGTTTGTTTGTTTGTTTATTGGTGTTTAGCGGCCTATCAACAGCTAAGGTCATGTAGGCCGGGCCAACGGGTTGTTAACAAGTGTGTAACAAGAGTGCCGTAAGTTACAAGATACGCCCGTCGAATATGGGCCAGACAGCGAAGATGCAGAAATGTGAAGCTGTCACCAAGGCAAGAAACATTAATGAGAATTTGAAACTCTATAGCATTATTTCTTCATGTCGTTGTGCTAAACATGTATACTAATTTAGGCAGAGATGTGTAAAGTAGAAATGATATAGAATTGGATACAAAAATGTAGAAAAAATGGCTAAGTTAAAAAGGAGATATTTTTGTACATCTTCAATATGTGTAGAAGACGTGTGTATAGTTTCAGATCGATCGACTGAACGGTTTCAGGGGAGTTGTGTACACAAACTCGGTACCCTATATACAATTGTATACAAAAATGAAGAAACTAGAAAATGTGTTCATAGAACACGGATGCCCCACATATTGCTTTGATAATAAATGAGGCCAAATTCCAAGTCAAAATATTTTGTTACCTGAGCGTTAAGGTTTTTGAAGCACCAAGTATGTGACCTTGACCCTGGGCTTGGCGGGGGCAGGACAAACGTGGATTTGGCACAGGGCGGTAGAGGACCATTAGAGCAATGTGTATGTGAAATATGAAGCTGATCCGTGAATGGAAAGAGAAATTATAAGATATTTACCTGAGCGTTAATGTTTTTGAAGCACCAAGTATGTGACCTTGACCCTGGGCTTGGCAGGGGCACGTGGATTTGGCACAGGGCGGCAGAGGACCATCATAGCAATGTGTATATGAAATATGAAGCAGATCGGTCTAAGGATGAAGAAAATGGCTAAATTAAAAAATGATATTTCTGTTAAAAAATATTTCTGTTAAAAAATATTTTTTCGGCATAAAATCACCAAGGTGCACAACTTCAATATGTGTAGAAGACGTGTGTATAGTTTCAGAACGATCGACTGAGCGGTTTCGGAGGAGTTTAGTACACGAACTATGCACTTTTTCTGTCAGTCGCCCGCCCGCCCGTTTTTCAAAAACGGTCGTATAAAAACCTTAACACAGATTTGAATGCAAACTTGTAAGTCATTTGACATTGACCTTGGGGCACAGGCGCCGCATGAGTGGGACACAGAATGAATATATGGATGAAGACTAATAAGCATATGAAGTTTCAATTCAATGTGACTTAGGACTACAGAGATACAAGGTATTTAAAAACGTTAACGCAGATTTGAACGCAAACTTCTAAGTCATTTGATCTTGACCTTGGGGCACAGATGCTGCATGAGTGGGACACATACTGAATATATGGATGATGACTAATAAGCATATGAAGTTTCAAGTCAGTGTGACTTAGGACTGCAGAGATACACAGCATTTAAAAACTTTAACGCAGAATTCGGACGCACGCACACACGCACACACGCACGCACGGATCGATGCACAGACGGACGCACGGACACCCGGACGTCATTGTGATCACTATGTCTCGCTTACCACAAGCGGGCTCGACAAAAAACTGACCTAGTGCCAGGTCCATGCCACACCAAAGTCACTTAGCTCCAACCCCAAAAGTAGTATACTTAGCTCTAATCTTATTACTTTTGAATAAGGTATAACAGTATTTAGCTCTCAAGTATCCGGAGGCCGAATATGTACATGAGGGCCAAACCCTCGGCATTCCGGTAAGAATGAACCCCGATCGTTAAATTACCCTTCGCGTGCTCCCGATCATCCACCCACAAGTGTGTATGCAACTAGAGACACAAGTAGTTTGAAACTGGAAAATGTGTTCGTAGAACACGGATGCCCCACTTACTGCTTTGATAGTATTTATAAAAGGGCCTTTGTTAGAGGATGTTATTGTTATTGACAACACCAAGTATGTGACAGTGAACTGGGTCTTAGTGGGGGCATGATGTCTTAGTAGGTTTAGCATGATGGCGTGATACTATCACACCCAGCACTAGTGTCTGTTCTCAATTAATTTGTGTTTCGTATCCATTGATCTCTCTGGGCCCATGTACAATACCAGTTTTATCCGATAAATTTGACTGTGGATAAGTGCACAATCCTACGTCTGTCTGTTCAAAATAGGTTCTATCGTCAATTTCTATTGAAGTGGCTCATATTCAGTTTTATCGGGCTGACCAGAGAGTTTGAAACAATCATCACGTGAATAGCAGCTGACTGTGATATGTTCGTTGGAGTATAATGAAGATTTGTCTTTTCTGTATTTGACTTTTATGTTTCTTGGTATATTTCCATCAACAGTAACAGTCGGTACAGTTGCTCTTGAACTGGTAGATACTTCTGTGGCAGTACACACTCCTGCTGTGTATGTTGTTGGATCGATAGTTTACATAGCCATTGTTTTAGTGTAAATGTGGTACTGAGATGAAAAGAGTCCAAAATACTTTAAATACTGTTGAAGAGAGTAGACGTTACCGTCAATATCCGTGAAAGTAGTAATTTTTCCACCACTGTAATTTGCAAGGTGTACTTCCATTTCTTCAACGCTTCCATATCTATCATTGTTTCCATGAGGAAAAAATAATTGTTGACCCAGTTCGATTAACCAGTTGACCCAGTTCGATTCATGGGATGATCAATCTCGTATTGCACTGATCAAACTCCGCCTGACAATTTTTCTTTCACCTGTTTGTACATTCCCTTGGCGTCATCAAAATGCTGTCATCCAATGTGCAATTTGTATGTACTACGTCCTTGGACCTTTGTCTTCGACCGTGTTTCCCTCTGAAACAAAAGAACATAATGGCATCTTTATTACGAGGCTAATCCCCTCACTGGCACCCTTGACAATAAACAAGAGGCCCAAATGCGCCGGTATCGCTCACGTGAAACTATTATCCCCATTTTAATGTAAGTCAGAAATGTTCCAAACTGTCTATTATACATGCCATCAAAATTGGTATTTCCACCATAGTTATAGTTGGCTTGAAAAATGTTTAAAGGGGCATTATATGATTTGTTTTAAATATTAACAAAATAAATCAAAATATGTTATCACCATGGCCCTGTGTAAAGTGGTTTAATTGAAGATATATGACAATACTATGACCGCTGGGTGGTTTCTATTTTCAATGATATCGGTACATAAATATCATATTTTCTATCTTATTGAAAGCAACAAGATCTGATAGTTATGTAGATATATAGGTGAAACTAGAGCAAGTGAGCGAGGGCTCACGTGTACACCCGGCCGCCGCCTGAACACAGCAACCAATTTGACCTTGACGTTGGGAATGTGGACGGCGGTGGTTGGTTATAGGATGAAAATACGGATGATGATAAACAAGTTACAAGTTAATCCCACTTATAGTTGTAGAGATACAAGGACATAAAAAACTGTGACGCAGTTTTGTAAAAACTTTGACGCAAATTTCAAAGTTATTTGACCTTGACCTTAGGAATGCGGGCGGCATGTGTAGGTGATATGATGAATATATGGATGATGATAAACAAGTGTGTGAAGTTTAAAGTTAATCCTACTTATATTTGGAGAGATACAAGGACTTAAAAAATCTTCAACGCAAATGCTACGGACGGAAGGACGGACGGACGGACGGACGGACGGTCTGGACGGAAGGACGGACAGACAGACGGGATTACGAAAACTATATACCCCTCGACATACTTCGTATGCCGGGGGTATATTAAAATAGAAACAATCCAGAAGTCCTAGTATCATCATATATCTTCAATTAAACCACTCCACACAGGGTCATGATGAAAACATGTTTTTAGTTTTTGAATATGTTTTCCAAAAAATTCTATAATGCCCATTTAATGTTTAGAAAAACAGGCTCAGCATTAACAAATGAGATGCTGAACAAATATGAATAAGCGATAAACAGTATATATATTATAACGGCATGACCATATTCAGTCAAATGTGAAATTTCACCCCTACTTCACCCCTTCGGCCCGCCCATTTTTAACCCAAGGGCCACTATTTTTACAAATCTGAAACAGTGTCGAGACTATTGATCATTTTTGCCAAGTTTCGTCAAAATTATTTTGGCGCTTCGTGCAAAAAAGATTATTTAATAATTTTACCAACTTTTCTACGGCGACCATCTTGGATTTGGCGATAGACTTCATTTCAACTAATATGAAAAAGGCTTCACCCACGAGTCATAACTTTGAATTTTGGCAAATATTAGCCTAGCGGTTCACGAGAAGACGACCTTTGAAAAATCTCTAATAAAAGAACGACCTTTTGACCTTTCAGTGGCCATCTTGGATTATCTAATCATCTGATTTAGACAAAAAATTACATAACCATATTCGGTCAAATGTGAAATTTGACACCTACTTGGTCACGTCGCTTGGAATAGCGACGACCTCCATTTTAACAAATCTGAATAGAAGTAGCGCATATACCATCCATATGAAGTTTGGTAAACATCGACCAAACGGTACGCAAAATAGTACCAGTCAAGCCCACCCGCCCGGACATTTCATAACGCTATATATTTCGTAACTGCTCTACTTTAGACCTGATCACGAGCAGACTGTAATGCGCAATGCTGTTAGCTTCATGAGTGCTCATTATTGGAGGCCGGACGTTAATAGTTGTTAGCTGATTATACGCTTAATTGTGGATATACAATTGTGTATATGCTTGGATATGACTACGGGCTGGCAATATGTTCGTT